>JBBCBC010000009.1:17977429-18577429 GCA_037126765.1 Stenogyne calaminthoides | reverse complement strand
AACACATGTATGGAACAACCTACCTTTGCTTCTTAGCCTTTGAGACACATAAGTGACAGTAGGTTTGCCACAATAGCAGACAAGGTGATGTGCCCATTTTTGTGTTGTGGAGGATGATGAAGCTCCATCTTTACTCATGCTCATTTTTTAAAGTTTTGTTGCTATGTATGAATGAGTGATTTAGTGTTGCAGCATATATATAGGTGTATATGGCGCCATTTTTTCCCTCCACAAAGGGAAAAGAATTCCCTTCAAAAGCTACATTTTCCCACCAGAAAATCTGAAAAATTTGATGAAAAAAATGCGGTAAAATATCCTATGGGAAAAAAAATGTAAGGTTTTTCCCTCCAAAAAAGACCACACGCGCCTCTGTTAACCAAAAATCCTATGGGATCAAAAGTGTTAACGGATTTGACAGAAAAATTGACGGTGGGACCAAAAGTGTCAAAATTTTCGGCTTTGGGACAAAAAATGTAAGGTTTGGGACCAAAATCGTGAGTGGGTGTGTCCTGTGGGACCAAAAGAACAAAAAACTCTCCTCGTTCGTCTCATTTCTCTCTCAACTCGCTTGAAATCCATTTGCATTTCCCACGCTTCTCCACGCCTTCTCACCCACGATTTCATCGTCCTCAACCGTCGATCCTTTCCATTCGGCGCACAAACCTGACCTGCTAGCATCGACGTCTCCTGAGGCATCACCAGCTGTACCTGATCATGATCCTAGGGTCTCGACTAGCGCTTTGGTGGCTAGGGCTACGACCGCATCCCCACAACCCGATCTCTATCCTACGTCCTCCGCTCTTGTCGCTAGGGTTTCAGTCCAAAATCTGGCGGCTAATACATCGCCTTTGATTCTGCCAACCACGTCGATCTCGTCGACAACTGCGGTACCGTTTGCGTAGGTTGGCTTGCTGACATTTTCGACCGATCCGATCGCATCGAGTCATCCTGCCTCGTCACCTTTTCCGGCTAAGGCTTCACATTTGACTTTGTTGGCTAAGGTTACGACCGTAACCCCTATTCTCCAAACTGATGCCTCTTCTCCATTATTCAGCCTCGGCCCAGCAGGGTGCTTTGATCGCTTTCGGCATTCACCCTCCATCGGATTCACAGGTGTCACTCTCCACATTGGCAGCTAGGGCTTCGACTATCCTCAACGATGGAAACCCTAACAATATACCCAACACAAAACGTCATTTCACTCTCAAAGCTATTCGTGGATGGTTGTTCTCGGCGGTGACATGTAAGCCCTCTCTCCCGTATGCGGTGGCCTCAAGCCCGTCAGGCTCCACGGCGGCTGGAGAGTTTTCCACTGTTGTCCGGTCCTACGAGTATGGTCTCGTCTCCTATAGATTCTCATGTTGCGTATTCTCCTACTGTTTCTGGTTTGACTTTTCACTTGTAGGTGCAGGCGGTTACGTCCGATTCGATCATTCAATCTACGTCGTCCCCCAACGTCGAACATGGGGCCGACTATGCTATTACTCCGGGAAGCTGCGTAACTCCTTTTGTTACGCAGCAAAGCGATACGTCTATTTCCATGCCTTTGTTGAATTATACGAATCCATATATGCCTACTTATGACGGATGCTATGCGACACCTAGTGTTGTACAACACACTGGTACTCAATATACTATATGTCATATTCTACTTTATTTCCGTCTTGCTCAGTTGGTTCTGCTGCTTTCGGTTCTCTTTTTCACAGCACGGCTCCCCGAGATTCCTCGTCCTTTCCTTATCGAGGACCTGCACTGCCAGTCCGCAAGGGCGACCTTTGTCGGTTAATGTCGATGATCTGATTCATTAAGCTGGCACCCGTGAGCAGAGATGGATGTACGGTTAGGCTGCACTGGGCTTTAGCTCAATGCAAATATTGTCCAACATCTACTGACATATATTATATACTATATAAAATGACCCACCAGCCCATAATTTTTTAATAGACAAAAACTCATATGAGAGGGTCTCATGCATGAAATGAGGTACAATCTATCACAAATCATAACCACCCCTCCGAAAGTGTTAAAACGCCAATACTCAACTTGTGCCCCGTCTCCATGAGACGGTCTCATGCAAGTATGTCTCTTTTGAATAAATCAGCCCACCCTAACAAAAAACCACTTAAAATCCAATGGTCCCCACCAAAGTCACACACACTAAAGAGGAAATATAATAACATGGTCTTTTCTAATTCACGTCATTTGTACTTCTATTTAAATATTTAACATATGAATTTCAAAATTCAATCGATATCACACCTAAAGTTATTTATTCACTCCCATGATTTAACATGAAAATCTGACTGTTTCTAAAATTAAACAAAAATTGAATTAATCTTACATTACAAACTAAATTATCTAAGATTTTCCTCAACTTGGTATTCAAAATTTTACATTTTAAAGTCTCGCAGAGCCCAAGTTAGGTGAACATCATTATTTTTAAAAGTGTGTTCAGCAAAATTTTATGTAAACTAGCTTTGTCGTGCACCTAATTTGTATTTTACGTGTATTTATAATTAATGTGTATTTCATTCGACGTATTAATTTGTCACTATGTGTTGTTTTATTAAAAGTATTAGTTTTTATACAATAAAGTGATATTGTGAACCAATTGTACAATTAAACCTTTTAACATAAGATCAACTTAAAACTTTAATGAACTAAAGTATTATTTTCAGCCCACCCCACTATTAAATTCTGGATCCGTCCCTGTCCGTGAGCATGATTTGATTATGTTGCGTCCCAAGCAGTGTTTTCATAATCGAATCGGTGATCAAACCGGATTGAACACCGGTTAGCGGTTCAAACGGTAAAATGGTACCGGTCTATATTTTTTAAAAGAAAGTAAATAAATAGGCCAACAAGGAGCCCAAAACTAAAATTAAATATAAAGATAACCCAAATACTTGGCCCAAATTTCAAATCTTATAAAGACACTTTCTACCCTAATATTCCTTCAAATTGCCGCCGTGAGATGAGAGATGAGAAGGGATCTTGAAAAGGTATGTATTTATTTTTTTAAAATCAAAGTAAGAGGATAATTTCATTCAAATATATGGGAATTAATGAGTAATACCCATCATAGTTTGCACGTTCAAGTTCTCATCTCCTGTTCTCTAATTCCTCACACAAACATGACATATTTTTGCAAAGCATATTTGATACATACTGTTGATTCTAATTCATTTTTCTTTCTCTCTTGTCTCTCTCACCGGTTTGCAGAATATTTTTTATGCAGTTTGCAGAATAATTTATCGAAACCTTTGCAGTTTGCAGAATTATTTAAAAAAAATAGTTTAGACCAGTTCAGCCGGTTTTAGATCGGTTTTGATCGGTCCGGTCCGACCATAAAAACAATTTTTGGGGTGTAGTTGGACCGGTTCCGGGGCCGGTTCCGGGTGTAGTTGGACCGGTTCCGAGGCCGGTTCGGGCCGGTTCCGACAACACTGGTCCCAAGGTCAGAACAGTGCCCATTTCGGATCTTCGAGCTGCTATTAATGAAGTCTGGCTGGTTCCGGGAGGCTGGAAATTCATTCCCATGGGCAAGGGGCACTACAATGTTCAGATTAAGAGCTATTTCGAACGCGATCATATCATGGAGAAGAGTTCGTGGGGTTTCAAGTTCGGGACGGTTCGTCTCCATTGTTGGAATCCCGAGTTTAATTCTTACAAGTTAAATTCTCCGTTTTCCCATGTTTGGATTCGTATATGAGCTTCCGCTGGAATATTTCTATGAGCCCATTATTGAGTCGATCGCTTTGGCTATTGGCCCGATTATTAATATTGATAAGCGTACTCGAAACCGGACCTTATGTCACTACTTGATCTTCGGAAGGAGAAGAGGAGTTTGCTATGTTTGAGCGCTTTGGTCACTGTTTCGTCACCTTAGTTGGTTACGACACCCAGTTTTTGGTACAGAGTGTGGCATCACTAGACATTCCACGTCTCAATGCTGCAAGGCCGGGCCTCCATCGCCCCCTTCTTTCACGGCACCATCGACATCTCCTTCCGCTGTACTTCTGTCCACGTCGGCCCCTAAACAATAGGAGTGGGTCGAGGTTCGGGAACGCAAGGGTAAGGGTAAGAAACAAACAGTAGAAGTTCATCCACAACCTGCATTGCATGCCTCCACCTCCACCAGCCACCCATCTGAGCTCTGACTGGTCCTACCCCTACGACGGCTATGGTCCTTGCCAGTTCTGTTGATGTTGACATGAGTAATCCTTTCTCTGCCCTTGATGAGGATCAACCTTCAGATTATCCCGATGATCTAATTCAACCTGAAGATAACGAGCTTGTTCGTTATGATCTTTCTCTTTCTTCATCTCAGGGCTGCTATGACATTATTGGTATTGATACTGCCCTTCACTGGATTTCGTCCACCACGTCGACTAGTTTCACGGTGGACAACACTGCGCCGAGGTTTAGTAAACTCTCCAAGGTCGGTAGCTGGGCTACTGTTTGTGAGGGTTTTGAATCTATGCCGCCGAAGCGCGACCTCTCCCCTCGTTCTTTATGATAGTCCTCCTTGGAATGTGTGTGGGCTGGGTACGGAACAGACGAGAAACACTTTGAAGTACCTTTGTCATTCCCACAATCTGGATTGGGTTGCCATTTTGGAACCTAATATTGACTTAGCCTTCATTCCCCGTAATTTCTGGAATACTCTCAACTTGGTTTTCTTTGCAGAAAATGACAGATCGGGTCTTCGGCCGAACATCTGGATTATTTTAAACATGTACACTATCATCTCTCTACTACTGTTCTCTCTTCATATCAATTCATTGCCATCCGCTACAACTCGACTACTTTGGTTCATACACCATGTTTTGTTCATGCTAATAACCTTTACATCCCACGTCGACAACTGTGGGCTGATTTGATACCTCTCTCAGTGGATAACCTTTACATTATTGGGGATTTTAATGTGTTTCTCGGTGCTCATGAACGCTCTCATGGTTCGACTTTCCACGCTCCCCCTCTCAGGATTTTCAGGATTTCATTGGTACTTTGGATCTATTTGATATTGAGGCCATTGGTTCTTCTTTTACTCGGGCTACTCGGTGCATCGGCTCGTTCATTGGCGCCCGACTTGACAGGGCTCTGGCCAATCAGGGACTTCTAGACCTCTAGATGGGTACCGAGCTTCTAGTCCTCCCGGCTTAAGTTCAGACCATCACCCTCTGCGCCTCACTCTTCACGCTTATGTGGAGATGACCCCTAAGTGTTTTCGTTTTTAGGTTATGTGGATTCATCATGAGGGTTTTATTCCGCAGGTTCGCCGAGTTTGGTCTCTTAGTTCCCCGGGGACCCTTGTCCTCCATTTTGTTCAGAAACTTAAGTGTTTGAAGGCAGAGTTGCGCACCTGGAATCACGAGATCTTTCGTGATATTTTTGTTCTCTTACAGGCTACCTCAGACGAGTTGGATTCCAATTAGAGAGAGATTATTGACAACAGGGATTCTGAGGAGAAATTTGAGGCTGAGATGGATTGAACGGTTTGACTTAATCGCTTCATGAGCATCGTCGGCTCTTTTTGACTCAACAAAATTGGCTTAGGTGGTTACGTGATGGGGACAGGAATTATCGTTTCTTTCATTATCTCCATTCTACTAGGAAGTCTCAGGCCTCCATCTCCTCTATTCAGGTGGGAATGGATACTATTATGACTTCTTTGGCCATCGGGGCCCATGCTGTACACTTCTACTCCACTCTGTTCGAGCGAGAAACTGATCTTAATCCAAATTGCTCTTTTCTAGATAATTTCCCATGGTCCGCTATTTTTCTTGACCATAATGCTTCTTTGATTGTTCCATCAGACTCGACAGAAGTGCATGATGCAGTTTTCAATTTGTCCAGCAGCAACTCGCAGGCCCAGATGGCTTTGGAGGGGGGGGGGGGGATTTCAATCAGCCTTGTTGGGATATTGTGTGTTCGGATGTAGTGGATGCGATACAATTTATTTTCACCACCGACGAGATTTATGTCGGGGTGAGTTCTTGCTTCGCCACTCTCATTTCGAAGGTTCCCCTGGTCATGAACTTCCGCCCTATCGTCTTGGGTAATTTCTTTTACAACGTATACATGAATATTATTGCCACATATCTCGGGAGGTTTATTGGTGATTCTCTATCTTCTTTTCAGTTCGGTTTCATACCGGGCCAACACATCCACACGTGTGTTACTTTGGCTTTGGATGCAGTGAATATGTTAGGCATCGACTACCCTAGGAATATGGCTCTTAAGATCGACATCACTAAGGCCTTTGATACTCTATCTTGACACTTCTTATGTATGCATTTCTCAGAGACCTTCATCCTTATGGTCTCTCGGATACTTGAGTCAGCTCGTCTCTCCCTTTTCATTAATGGCATTCCTCATGATTTTTCTCTTGCTCTAGGGGGTTCATTAGGGAGATCCCCTCTCCCCCTACTCTTCTGTATTGCCGAGGATGCTTTAGCACGCTAGTTGCACTGGGCAGTCGACCATGATCTGTTACACCCTGGACGACATTATGATCTTTCTCAGGCGTACCTTCAAGAATTTGTCTCGTATTAAGTAGATTCTATAGGACTATGAGAATATGTCGGTGTAGGTCCCGAACGGGTTTCGTGAGGTGGAAGTCTAGAGGGAATGGGTGAATAGACTTCCAAATTTTTTTGGTGATCAGCTTGTAAGGTCAGATAAGTGCTGATAGAGTGCATGTGAGAATCAGTACGATCTGATATCCAACTTACTGATTGCTGTGAAGCAAATTAGTTCGGTGTCTATCAGGTCAACTGATTTGCTGAAGCTTATTTTAACCCGTGTAGAAAAACCAGTTTACTTAAATCAGATTCTAAGTATTCTGAATCAGATCAGATGACAATAGGTCAAACTGATCAGATCAGCTGCTTGGTGTAGAACTGATCTATACTTAGAAAATGCATGTTTGCTTAAATATCAAGTGTGTTTGTAGAGTGTTAAATAGGTAAACAACACAAGATTTATAGTGGTTCGGAAAATTTGTCCTACGTCCACTCTTCCCTATCAGCAGGGACACTCACTTAACCAACTGAACTTAGTTTAATGTGTTAGTCCAACACAGTACAAACAGATGTTTATGGAGTTCTCACTCAACAATCCCAGAAATCAAGACTAGAAACCCTAGCTTGAAATCTTGCAAAACAAACTTATCCTAACACTTGGTTTGGGGTAAGATTTGTATGGTTTCCAACTGGAAATCTACCCTAGTATTTGAGTAGCCTAAAGCTAAAGGATGAGATTTCTTGCTAAGAACATATTGGATGAACACTTAGAATATTTGCTTGAGTTCTTGGTGTTCTTGTGGAAATTTACTTGTAGCTAGAACTTGTGTATAATTTCCATCACCTTACTCTGAAGGTTTGATCCTATATTTATAGGCACGAAATCGAACTAGCCGTTGCAGAGCAATTCGAATTTCGGTCTATTAAGGTAGGTTTGCAGGGCAGATTTGATATGCTCAGAGGCGGCATGGCTAATTGTGTGCTATGTTGTCCTTTATAGTCGTTTGACTCTGAACCACTTTTGTCCTGCATTTGTTAGTTCAGTACGTGCGTGTCTCGCTCTTATTGGTTTTCAAGTACACTTATTCGGCGCTTGATTCACCAACTTAGGTTGACATTCTTCTTGTCTGATCAACTTGTACGTCTTAGGTAAACACTTGGTTGTTACCTGATTTGAACTGACCTGAGCAGTTCGGACTGATCAGTGTACCTAATTGAATCTTCTGATGTAAGTTGTCTTACGACAACTTACTGACTCTTCTGGTGTTCTTTTGATGTAGGTCTTCTTAAGGTCTTCTGGTCTTGTTGTAAGCTAGTCTTCTGATCTTCAAGGCTTCTGACTCTTCTGCTTGATGTCTCACCTGATCATCTGACTAACCCGATCTTTTGATCTTCTGATCTTCTTCAAGACTTAACCTATACATATTGAGTTCTCTCTCAATATGTGACCTATCTATTACATCAGCTGTCTATACATCTCAGCTGGTCACCCTATTCTGATATCTAATCCACCAGTCAGCTAACAGGTCTGACTGGTCCTATTACATCTGTTTTGGAACTTCCATCAAAACTATAAATTTCCCAATAATTTTCCCCTTTTTGATGGAACCAAAACAGTTAATCAGAAAAATAGATAACCGAAATGTAAAGAACAAGACTCAAAATCAAAAGACAATGAGTGGTTGTATTAAGATCAGAAAAGGTGGTGCATTTCATTAAAGATAGGTATCGATTACAAGTACAATGAAAGGCAAAACCTTATCTATCTGATCCTAACCATCTTTTGATAAGCATATACTTACAACTCAATTGTCCTTAGGCCTTGAGAGATTTAAAAGATTTTGTACATTCTGTCTAACAGTTCCCTCAGCCTATTTTCCTCGATGATATCTCATCTGTCACCAAAATCGTAGAACAGCTTCTTGAAGGCCATAGGGTCCAAGGTCAAGTTAGGTCTGAGTGGTGGAATCATGGGCTCATATCTTGGTGCAGTAGGCACCAGTGTCATTCTTTTGCCCTCGTGCATCGCCACTTTCTGGCCTCTTCAATTACCTTCTGCCTCCTGGCTTGCTCTTCCTGTTCACGAATCTGTTCTTTGGACAACAGAAGTTCTAATCTAGTAACAACTATCTTCTATATTGGTTTCTTCAGTTTTTTACCCTTCAGTTGTTTTCTGAGCCCGTAATTATGGTAAGCAGACCTTCAGATGTTTCTGTCTGTTTTTCTGGTCCCTTTTCTTCCCCCTTTTTGGTTTCATAAAAAAGGCTTGAGAATTTCCGCTCGAGGTTACCAAACTGCTTTAACAGCTCTTGCTTCAGCTCCTCCACCTCCAACGGAGTAATTTGAACAGTCGAAGCAAACGGAGCTGGTCCTAGCACTCTGCTCATAGCATTCTCCAGGGAGGTTCTGGCCTTGGACATGGAACTTTCGAATCTCCTCCATGCAGTATCGAAGCTGGTATCAACCTTCATCAAGGATTTGAACACCTCTTCCAGTAGAATTCTGATTTCAGAAAGTGTCAAGACTTCAGCTACAAGTTTATCAGCAATCAGTTTGATGTGTTTCATTTCCTTCTCGGCCATCTCAGAATGCAAGGCAAGTAGCTTCTCAGTTGTGAGATTTCTCGCGGATTCAACCAACTGCTTCATCCTTTCCTCCATGCGATTCATCATATTTGTTGCCAGCGTGTTGAATTGTTCTTCAACAGATACCATCACCCCATCTTGAATAGTCTTCGAAAGATGATCTAGGGTCTCATGTGGAATGACAACAGCCTTCTCAGATGTTGATGCCTCACTAGCTAAGGTCTCATCTGCTTCACCCTCAGCTAGTTCATCAACAGTTTGCTCATATTCAGCGTATTGTTGAGCAATGTCCCAGACCATCTGATCGGTCTCTTCAACATCTGGATATCCCAATTTCCTGTTAACCAGCCAGTTGACATCATCATCTGATGCCAATTCTGCAGCACTGCTCACACCAGCCAGCTGCTTCATCCTCAACTCCATACCTACAAACTCAGCCTGACCCAAGACTTCCAAAATGATCAGAAAGTCTCCAATCTCTTGTAGCTTGATATCCCTCCAAAATAAGATATCTGCTACCTATTGTCTGACCCCTGGATGTTCCACCAGATGAGGGAAGTTCTTGTTCAGATAATTTTCAACCCTTCGCCTCAGAAACTTCAATGTAGGATGTACTTGTTTGGGTGATTCTGGTTCAAATACAAGTCTGGTGTTGAACGGGTTGTGGGTTACCGAGACAAACATTGCCTTCTGCCTGTCTATTTGAATCGGCGAGGATGATTTTTCTGGTTGTTCAGGTTGGGATATTTCTGGGTGTGGTTGTTCTAGTAAGGTTGGGGAAAGTGATCTTCTGATAGGTGAGGGTGATTTGGGCTTTTCTGGTGATGGGGATGGAGATTTTGAGGTGGGGGTAGGTGAACGGGGTAGGTGCATTGGGTCATGGGTAGGTTTCTTGAATATGAGCTCAGATGAGCATAATCAGATGGCTCAAATTCGACCTGCACCTCTTCGGCTTTACTTCCTCCGCCTTCTCCGCCTCCTTCGCCTTCTCCTTCAACATCCTTCTCAACCTCCTCAGTGACCACTTCTTTTCAGCACTGACTGTGTGTTCAGAACTCACAACAGTCTCCTCTCCAACCTCTTCCAGAATCGACTCTTCAGTTACTAACTCTTCTGATTCCAAGATTTCAACATCACTATCTTGGTCTTTCAGCCCTTCATATGGCATACTCGATTTCTTAGAAAGCATGGAAGTGAGTTTCTTCTGGCGTTTCTCACTCACATCTTTAGCTTTGCGAGAGGGTTTGGTAGCCATCTGCTTCCTCTTCATTTTCTTCTTGGGGGGGCTGCTATTGGGCCTTTGATTGTACCGAAGATGCATGTGCCTTGTCCTTCTTGGATTGGGGCACATACGGTATCGAATCATCATCACAATACATGGAATCTCCATGTCCTTCCACAGAAGAGCTTTGAACTTCATTAGATATGGTTTACGCCCTTGTTCGGACAATCTGTAATTCGGGAGTTTATTAGCTAGAATGATCGACACGTTGTGGATATTGCAGATCTTCTTTGACAAGAAGACCACATTTTGCTCGTTGACTCCGAATTTTTCCATTTCTTGCAATAGTCGGTGTTTAAACAACCCAAGCCAGTTCATGTCTTGAGCTTTCTCGATAATGGTGGTCATCACCCGTTGCTTCTGCTGAGTCAAGGGCATCTGGGCTGAATGATATGCCCAGGATGACTCGTGATATAATCTCAAACAGCAGCCTATACTTCCTCTTAAGGTAAGGTTACTTTACATTAACCACTTGACCTCTGTTTGCCGATCTTAGAAGGACTGTTTGAACATACTTCTTGTCACTAACGCCAGTTGTGAATTCATCAGGATCATTTCTTCCCGCTGGTAAGCCGAATATCCTCCTCAAATCACCGTTTGAAACCTCAATCGTTTTTCCTCCTAAGGATGGCACAAGTTCTTTAGTGTCCGTCTCCTTCAAATTCCTGAGGAATTCCAATGATTCGTGCATACAAACAATGTCCAAGTGTCTATAGCAGATCTGTTCGAGTCCAGATGCTCGTAAGTAGTCCAAAATCTCGAGTGATTCCGGATCGGTTGTGGCTGTGAAGATTACATATTTCTCATCTATGATGTCTTTCATCATAGATGCATAGTTGCACACTTCTTCAGACACAGATGAGGTTGCCATTTCTGCAAAAAACATAAACCTCAGTTCACGTTTTCATGTATTGAACACAAATATGATCATAGACTCAATCATATGTACAATTTAAAGACCATTCGTTCAACATGAGTGTAGCTTATAATCACTAAACATTTTGGCAATCAATTTGCAGAAAAATAAGCAAGGACACACGAGTAAAAACCTATAACCCTAACTAACATAGAATAACATTCATCTTAAAGCAATAAACAAGTACCAGATATGCGATTCGAAGATTGATAACAAAGAAATTGAAATCGCAAGATGGAGCAACTAAGAGTTTTTGCATATGAAGCTTTATGGGTACTTTTCGAAGATGAAATAATGCAAAAGGTTTTTCGAAAATAGGTTTAGGGTTTAAATAGGTGGGAGGGAAAATCATTTTGCACGAAATTGTGAGAGTACTTGAGTATCCATGTTTTAAATCAGATGGTCAAGATTAAACAGTTTGAAAAAGGTTTGATCGTACGGTTGAGGATTTTGAATGGCAGACTTTTGGACTTAAAAACGCTTAATAAATGCATTTAATACATAAATCCCATGTACGCATTTAATGCTTGCAGGCATGACATCATAAAGTAATGGGCACAGTAAGAAATAGCAAGGAATAACATAAGCTTAAGTAAAGTAAATCAGAAAAAATATTTGACTGACTAATATTGTAATCAGTTAGTTACCACTTTGTTCTGATCTGGCTTGCCTGATTACTGTTGATCTTACTGATTGTAGCCTAATCCTCAGTATTTTCCCAACAATGACTTTTGTCTGATCAGTTTCCAAATGATCTTTCCTTCTCAGTTGAGGTTCTTCCTTAAATTGTTACCTTTTACCTGATCAGTACCCAACTGATCTTTTCATATCAGTTGAAGTTCCTCCTCCAACTGATTTCTTACATGATAAGTTTCTTAACCAACTGGTCGTTGAGACCAATCCACCGATGAATTTAGGTGCATTTTCTCCTAAGTCCAGTAGTCCTAGCTCGACTGACAATTCCATGAATCTAACTTCAACTAAAGGCTTGGTTAAGATATCTGCTCTCTGCTTATCAGTATGGATCTTTTCCATTCTGATCTTCTTTTCCACATGATCTCTGATGAAGTGATGTCTGATGTCCACATGCTTGCATCTTGTATGTAGAAATGGGTTCTATGTGATTGCAATAACACTATTACTGTCACAGAATATAGACACATTCATAGCTACAATGTTATAATCCCTCAGCTCCTGACTAAGCCGGAGCAGTTGGGAGCAACAGCTTCCTGCGACCATGTATTCTGCTTCAGTAGTAGATGTGGCAACAGATGCCCGTTTCTTTGAGAACCAAGAGATCAGTTTACTTCCTAAGAACTGACAGGTACCTAAGGTTGACTTTCTGTCTATTCTGCAACCTCCATAATCAGAATCAGAATACCCACTAAGCTCTAGATTATCATCTGATGGGTAGAATAAACCAAGGTTTACTGTCTCCTTCAGATACTTAAGAATCTGCTTAGCTGCTTCCAGGTGGCTTTGCATTGGGTTTGCCTGAAATCTGGCACATACACCTACTGCGAAGGTTATATCTGGTCTGCTGGCAGTCAGGTATAGCAGTGATCCAATGAGAGCTCTATATTCTTTCTGATTAGTTTTCTGATCATTTTCATCTGGATCCATTTTGAAGGAAGTCATCATAGGAACTCTGGCAGTCTTGCAGTTTTGAATTCTAAATTTAGTCAGCAAGTTCCGTGTATACTTTGCCTGATATATGAAGACCCCTTCTGTTCTTTGTCTTACTTGAAGACCTAGAAAGCAGTTCATCTGACCCATCATGGACATTTCAAATTTGCCTTGCATCAGTTTGTTGAACTTCTCACATAAGTTCTGATTGGGAGATCCGAAAATGATGTCGTCCACATAAATTTAAACCATCAGAATATCATCTCCATCTTCAATTCTGAACAAGGTTCTATCTATTATACCCTTAGAGAATCCATTGTCTACCAAGAACTGAGATAGTGTATCATACCAAGCTCTGGGAGCCTGTTTCAGACCATAAAAACTTTTCTTAAACGGTACACCTGGTTTCCTGTATCAAAGTCAAGAGGTTGTTCGACATAAACTTCCTCCGCTAGTACCCCATTTAAGAATGCACTCTTTACATCCATCTAATACACAATAAACTCTCTGTGGGCAGCATATGCCAGAAACAGCCGAATGACTTCCAGGCGAGCGACTGGTGCAAAGGTCTCATCATAATCAATCCCTTCTGATTGTGAATACCCCTTCGCAACAAGTCTTGCCTTATTTCTGGTGATGACATTGTTCTCATCTCTCTTGTTCTTGAAAACCCGCTTAGTGCCAATCACATCTTGATGAGTTGGCCTATCTAAAGTTCCCAAACTTGATTTCTTTCAAACTACTCTAGCTCTTCTTACATGGCTAGAATCTAGCTGGCATCTTGTAGAGCTTCTTCTGGTGTGGTAGGTTCCTTCAAAGACAGATAACAACAATACATAACACTCTCACTAACCTGATGTCTAGTTTGAAATCGAGCATTAGGATTGCCGGTTATCTGGTCAGTCAGATGGTATTTCAACCAAATCCTTCTTTCCTGATTTATATCAGTTTGGACATCGTCATCCTCATATAATATTGAGTCACTAGAGATTGGGAGAGGTATATTAATAGGATCCACTTGGCATGGACATGTCTCAGCTGATGTTGGAATCATCATAGGCTGAAGTATGTCTGCCGGAACATCAGGTGTTCCCACTAACTGCCGGAACATCTGCCGGAACATCAGGTGTCTGCCGGAACATCTACCGAAACATCAGGTGTCTGCCGGAACATCTGCCAGAACATCAGGTGTCTGGGAACATCAGGTGTTGGAATCACCAGTTGTTACTATCTCAGCTGTACCAGCTTCTTCATCGATAGTTGTACGTACCTTAGGGTCTGATTGACCTGGTGAATCGTCAAGATCAAAATTAGGAACATACACTGTAACGTGATCTGATTCCTTTTCTTTGATGCTTAATTGATCCATTTTCTGAGCATCAGGTACATGTTGTTCTGGTACGGCTTGTTCTGAGGTAGATTTCTCCTGATCAGATGTTGACTCATCAAAGACCACATGAGGTGTTTCTTCCACAACTAGAGTTCGCCTGTTGAACACCCTGAAAGCCTTGCTGGTTGAGGAATATCCTAAGAATATACCCTCATCTGAATTAGCTTCAAAACTTTTCAACTGGCTTTTCCCATTGTTGTGAATAAAACACTTGCACCCAAAAACATGGAAGTAAGAAACATGAGGTTTTCTGCCCTTCCACAGTTCATAAGGTGTTTTGAAGTGAATCTTAGTCAGAGAACATTTGTTCTGAGTATGACATGCAGTGTTGATTGCTTCTGCCCAGAAATGGTTTGGAGTTGCATGTTCAGCCAACATTGTGCGAGCAGCTTCTTTGAGTGTTCTGTTTTTTCTTTCTGCTACACCATTCTGTTGAGGCGTTCTTGCGGCTGATGTCTCATGATGTATCCCAAACTCTTTGCAAAAATCAGATATGAAGGAATTCAAGAATTTAGTTCCCTTATCTGATCTGATCTTTACAATACTAACACCTTTCTCATTCTGTAATCTCTTGAGCAACTCAGGTATCTTTGTTGTAGTTTCATTCTTCTTATACAAGAATACAACACAGGTGAACTTGGAAAAATCATCCACGATCACTAGAGTGTATTTGCGTCCGCTGAAACTGAGTGGTGTAACTGGTCCAAAAAGATCCATGTGGAGCAGTTGCAATACTATGCTGGATGGAGGTGAAGGAATCCCTTTGAATGAAGCCTTGACTTGCTTTCCCTTCTGACATGCGACACATGCTTAGAGAAAACTTCATTCGGGAGCCCTTCAACCAAGGACATCCTTGCTATCTTGTTAAGAGTTTTAAAGTTCAGATGACTTATTCTCTTGTGCCAGAGCCAACTGCTACTTTTGGAACTCCTAACAATTAGGCATACATTTCTTGGACAACTGACCCAATCTGGAGTGTAGATCGTTCCTTTTCTGGAACCAGTTAGCAAAATCTGTTGAGTAGCTCGATTCTTGATAGTGCATGGATCAGCCGAGAACTCAACACTGAATCCGTTGTCGCAGAATTGTGAAACCGATACAGGTTGTGCTTTAAACCATCGACATACGAGACTCCAGAAACCTGTACATCATCATTGACTAAGGTTCTAAACCCTCTGGTAAAACCAAAGTTATCGTCACCAAAGAGTACACGTGGGCCTTCTTTTTCTATGTATGAACTGAGGAGATGCTTGTTGCCAATCATGTGTCTTGAGCATCCACTATCGATGTACCATATAATTACTTGTACACCTCCTTTATTGGCCAAACCCACGCGAACTTACAATCAGATCAGGCTTTAGGTACCCCAGTAGGATTGAGTCCTGAGGGGTTAGTGTTACCTTTCGGGATCCAAACAAACAGGGCACTTCTATGATAATCATCAAGATCAGAAGGCCTGATTTATCTCCCATAAGCATCTACATAATCATACATCTCTTCATGTGCATTCTGATCAATATGTTGTTGGGAAATTTAGAGTTTTGATGAAAGTTCTAAAACACATGTAATAGGACCAGTCAGACCTGTTAGCTGACTGATGTTTTTATTACCAGTTATAAGATGACCAGTTGATAATTATTATATAGAACAACTGATGTATAAGATAGGTCACATATTGAGGGGGAACCTCAATATGTATAGGTCAGATCTAAAGATCAGAAGAACAAAAGATCAGCTGAAGTTTGACAGGCCAGAAGGCAAGGGAAGGACAAAAGATCAGACGATCTTATAAACTCAGATAATCAGGTGAAGTCATGAGACACAAATTCAGAAGACTTGAAGATCAGATGACTACTAGAAGATCAGACCAGAAGACCTACATTAGCCGAGTCTGCTAGTTGAGCTAAGACAATTGGCACCAGAAGACTCTATCAGGTAGACTGATCAGGTCAGCTCACACTAGGTGGTAACTGATGTTTCACCAAGTCATACGTTGTTGATCTAAACAAGAAGAATGTCAACTTTAGTTGGTAGAACAAACACTGAAAAGTGCTTTTGTTAACCAATAAGAACAAGACACGTATGAACGGAGCCGACAATACGGGATTTGGTGTTGCTTGGTCAAACGGCTATAAAAGACAACTATTCATGCTTTCGGCCATGCCGTCCCTGAAGCACATCACATCAAATCCTACATATCTACCAAATATAGCCGGAAATTCAAATTGCTCTCCAACGGCTCTTTGATTTCGAGGTCTATAAATATGGGATTGCTTTTCAGAGTGAAGACAGGGAAATTATCAAGAAGCTCATACTATAGCAAAATTTCCGCACGAAGAACACAACCTTGAAGATTATTTTTCTAAGTGTTCATCCCATAGTTCTTAGCACATAAATCTTATCCTCTAGCTGTTAGGCTACTTAAATACTAGGAAAGATTTCAAAGTTGGAACAAACAACAAATCTTACCCAAAACCCAAAGTTAGGTTAAGTTTGTTTAGCAAGATTTCGCATAGGGTTTCTAGTTACGATTTGAGGATCGGTTGAGTGAGAGCTCCATAAATATCTGTTGGTGTAATGTGTTGGACTAACACAATAATCTAAGTCCAGTTGGTTAAGTCGGTTAAGTTGGTGCCCCTTGTGATAGGGAAGAGTGGACGTAGAACTGGTTGTCCAAACCACTATAAGTCTTGTGTGCATTTACCTGTTTGATTAACTGCTTCACACTATTGCACACAACTTGATTAAATTTGCATACATATTCTGAGTTAGGATCACCTAGCACCAAGTTACTGATCTGATCAGATTGACCTAATAGTCATCTGATTGAAAACAACTTCGGAATCTGATTTGGTATAAATTGGTTTTTCACACGGGTATAAACTTACTTCCGCACAATTAGTTAAACTGATAGATACCGAATCGACCGCCCTCAAAGCGTCAAGAAGTTGGAAATCAGTCCAAACTGATTCACTTGCACTCTGATCAGGCAAACTGCAATCACACCTGATCTGCACGAAAAAGTTTTTAGAAGTCTATTCACCCCTCCCCTCTAGACTTCTACCCTCATGAAACCCGTTCGGGACCTACAAGTGGTATCAGAGCAGTGGTTCTACAAACCACTGGCTTTGAATATCATCGATTCTTGAGGAAGAACCTTTGTGGTCACTTGAACTGATCTTGAAAAACCTTTTTCAAATCTCATTTGTTTTCAAACACACGATCAACATGGATAATACTTCGGGTATGTATCATGATTTGCCTAAATTTTTCATTGATGAGTATGCAGACTAGACTTTATACATGAGCAACCATCTGGGATCAATAAGCAGTAGGATGATGGAAGTTCTTGAACGAGGACCCATCATAATCTATCATGACAACCCAGCTGTTGGAGGTGATCCAAATTTTGCAGTTGGAAGTCTTGTCAGAAAGAGTCCTGCCCTGATGGATGCTGAAGAGAGAAAGCTGTACACTCTGTATACGATAGCCAGACACATAATCATGAAGACCATGGACAAGATAACCAGAGAAAAGATAAAGTATCTCAAGACAGCCAAACAAATGTGGGATACGCTTGCTGAAATGTGTGAAGGAAATGATCTGATTAAAGATAGCAGACTACAAGCTGAACTGGTGAAATTCGAGAAACTTAAGATGCTACCAAATGAAACCATCAATGAACTCGATGGAAGAATCACCATGTCAGTCAACAAGTTACGGGAACTTGGACGAGAAATGTCAGATAAAGACATCAATTACAAGATCTTGAGATCTCTGACTAAGAAGTGGGATATGAAAGTCACTGTAATAAAGGATTGTCAAGATATTGCTAAGATGAAGCCAAGCAACCTGTTCCTGAGTCTTAAAGCCCATGAGTTCGATCTGATCGAAAGAGGGCAAGAAGAATAAGATGAGTCGCCTGCTGAAGCCACACCTGCCACATCAAAATCAGTTGCATTCAAAGCAACCAACAGCAACTCAAAGTCTACTGAACCTATTGGAAATATTATAAGCCAAGCTGAACAGATTGCTTTGCTAACCAGAAAACTTGAAAAATCTAACATTCAACTTGGTAAGTATCACAGATTTTACAGGGATTATCAAAACAGCAGAGGAAGAGATAGGAGGCCAGCCGATAGATCTCCAGAAAGGACCAGATCTGATGATCGAAGAGATGATCACAGAAAGGATCGCAGAGAAGATAAGAAAAGAGATGATCGGTCTGATGAAAGAAGAGACAACAGATCTGAGAGAAGAAATTCTGATTACAATCAGACAGGTAAGTCACCTGACAGATTCTACAGACGGAATGACTCACCTGGCAGAAGAAGTTCTGTGGATCGTGGAGCGTGTTGCAACTGTGAGAAACCAGGTCATTACAGCGCAGATTGCCCAGACCTGACACCAAAAGAAAGATAAGGGAAGCAGAATAGAAGAGAGCAACGCTATAGAGACAGGAAAGCCATGGTTGCTGATACATCAGAAATTGATGATTCGTATCTGCCTTCAGATGATTTAGGCTACTCATAAGTAGAGGACTTTTGTTTGATAAGCAACGCTGATGATTTCTACCACTACGATGATCTGATATTCTCTTCTGATGATGAAATCTGTCTGATGGCTAAGGAGGAAGACCAATCTGAGGTAACCTCTAAACTTTCTGCTCTTTCAGTTTCCACATCAGCTATGATTAGCACGCCTGCTGGAGAGATTGACTTGCAGCTCTATTCTGAGCAATTGCTTGATGATCTCTCTAACGCAGTAGACACTTATACGATAGTGGAAGCCGAAAACAATAAGCTAAGGATTGAAAATACTCAGCTTGTTAAGGAAAATGCTGTCAGTAAAGCACCTGAACTAAAATCAGTTGAAGCTGCTCAGAAGATAACTGAAGAACTGAAAGTTCTGAAAGTTAATTCTTCTGATCAGGAGAAGCAGATTAAGGAACAACTAGCTATCAATAAACAGCACGCTGATGATTTTAAAATCCTACAAGCCAAGTTTGATGATCTCTTCCGACTACATGAGAGTCTGAAATTAACTGAGGATAGTTTACGTAAGAAAATACAAATTTTCACAAAATCTTCGAAAACCGTTCAGGATATGAACAACTATTTTTGAACGACAACTAATAAGAAGGGAATTGGGTATGAAAACCCTTCTACATCCTCAAATGCCCCGTCTGGTTCACTTCAAAAAGGTGTAATCAAACGAGTTTCTGATATAGATACACAAAAAGTAAAATATGTATCTGATAAGGGAAAGAGACCTGCTGAACAAGTAAGACAAGTGCCCAATCAGAAAGGGAACAGAAATGTACCCCAACTGATTAAGCATCAGCCGAGGAATCAACAGAAGAACCCAGTTCTTCTGAAGAGACTTCAACCTGATCAGCAGATTAGGTATCAGAAAAGACAACCTGTCAAAGGGAAATCTAATCTGAAACCTAATCAGGGTCAGCTGCCTAACAAGAAAGCTAAAGGTAAACTGCTAAGACCATTTATGCCAAAAAGATATGAATCTTTTAATGGTAGCAGTTGTACCTACCCTTACAATCAGAAACCTAGGGCTGCTACACCTGAGCCCCACTGGGTTAAAAGAAGATAAACTGCAAGGAAAAATCCTAAGTCTTCTGATTCACTCAAGGCTCGCACAAATAATCATACTGATCAGAATGCATATGAAGAGATGTATGATTATGTAGATGTTTATGGGAGACAAATCAGACCTTATGATCTATCTGATTACAATAGAAGTGCCCTGTTTGTATGGATCCCTAAAACCAACTCTAACCCCTCAGGACCCAATCCAAAAGGGGTACCTAAAACCTGATTTGATTGCAGGTTCGCGTGGGTTTGGCCAACAAAGGAGGTGTACAAGCAACTATTTGGTACATCGATAGTGGATGCTCAAGGCACATGACTGGAAGCAAACATCTCCTTAGCTCTTACACAGAACAAGAAGGCCCAAGTGTACTCTTTGGTGATGATAACTTTGGTTTTACCAGAGGATTCAGAACCTTAGAGAATGATGATGTACAAGTTACTAGAGTCTCGTATGTCGAAGGTTTAAAGCATAACTTGTTATCAGTTTCACAATTCTGCGACAACGGATTCAGTGTTGAGTTCTCGACTGATCAGTGTACTATCAAGAATCGAGCTACTCAACAGATCTTGTTAACTGGTTCAAGGAAAGGTACGGTTTATACAGCAGATTGGAACAGTTGTCCAAGAAATGCATTGCTGATTGTTAAGAGTTCCAAAAGTAGCAGTTGGCTCTGGCACAAAAGAATGAGTCATCTGAACTTTAAAACTCTTAAAAGGATAGCAAGGATGTCTTTGGTTGAGGGACTTCCGAATGAAATATTCTCTAAGGATCTGACATGTGTCGCATGTTAGAAGGGAAAACAGGTTAAAGCCTCATTCAAGGGAATCCCCGGACCAGCATCCAGCAGAGTATTGCAACTGCTCCATATGGACTTATTTGGACCAGTTACACCAGTCAGTCTCAGCGGACGCTAATATACTCTGGTAATCGTGGATGATTATTCCAAGTTTACCTGAGTTGTATTCTTGTATAAGAAGAATGAGACAACAACAAAGATACCTGAGCTGCTCAAGAAACTACAAAACGAAAAGGGTATCAGTATAGTGAAAATCAGATCAGATAAAGATACAGAATTTCTGAACTCTTTTATTACTGATTTTTGCACTAAGTTTGGTATACAGCATGAGACATCAGCTGCAAGAACGCCACAACAGAATGGTGTAGCAGAACGGAGAAACAGAACACTCAAAGAAGCTGCTCGCACTATGTTAGCTGAACATGCAACACCAAGCCATTTCTGGGCAGAAGCCATCAATACTGCATGCCACACTCAAAACAGATGCTCTCTGACTAAGGCTTACTACAAAACACCCTATGAACTGTGGAAGGGCAGAAAACCTCGTGTTTTTACTTCCATGTTTTTAGATGCAAATGTTTCATTCACAACAATGGGAAGAGTCAGTTGAAGACTTTTGAGGCCAAGTCAGATGAGGGTATATTCTTAGGATATTCCTCATCCAGCAAGGCTTTCAGGGTTTACAACAGGCGAACCCTAGTTGTGGAAGAAACACCTCATGTGGTCTTTGATGAAACATCTTCTGAACAAGAGAAATCTACCCCAGAACAAGAAGTACTAGATCAACCGGTACCTGATGCACAGAAAATGGATCAACTAAGTATCAAGGAAAAATGATCAGTACACGTAACAGTGTATATTCCAGATCCTGCTGATTCACCAGGTCAATCAGACCCTAAGGTACGTACAACTGTCGATAAAGAAGCTGGTACAGCTGAGACAGTATCAACTGAACCATCTGGTTCAGGGGGAACACCTGAAGTTCCTACGGACAGACATCAGCACATGATGAGTCCAACATCAGCTGAGACTTGTCCATGTCAAGTGGATCATAAGTCTGCACCACTCCCAATCACTAGTAATGAACTACTATCAGAAGAGGATGATGTTCTCCAAACAGATGTAAATCAGAAAAGAAGGACCTGGGTAACCAATCATCCAACTGATCTGATCATCGGAGACCCATCTGATAGAGTTAAAACTAGACATCAGATTGGTGAAAGTGCCATGTATTGTTGTTATCTGTCTTTGAAGGAACCAACTGAAGTAGAGGAAACTCTACAAGATGCAAACTGGATTCTAGCCATGCAAGAAGAACTGGAATAGTTTGAGAGGAATCAGGTTTGGAAACTGGTGGACAGACCAACCCATCAAGATGTGATTGGCACAAAGTGGGTATTCAAGAACAAGAGAGATGAGAATAACGTCATAACCAGAAATAAGGCAAGACTTTTTGCTAAGGGGTATTCACAATCAGAAGGAATTGATTATGATGAGACCTTTTCACTAGTCGCTCACCTGGAAGCCATTCGGCTGTTTTTGGCATATGCTGCCCACAGAGGGTTTATTGTGTGTCAGATGGATGTAAAGAGTACATTCTTAAATGGGGTACTAGCTGAGGAAGTTTATGTTGAACTACCTCCAGGGCTTGAAAAAAAGCGACGGTGTGTACCGTTTAAGAAAAAGCTCTTTATGGTTGAAACAAGCTCCTCGAGCTTGGTATGATACACTCTCTCTCGGTTCTTGATAGGCAAGTGGTTTCACTAAAGGAATAGTGGGATGTAACCTTATTCGAGAATAGAAGATGGAGAAGATATTATGATGGTTCAGACTTATGTGGACGACATCATCTTCGGATCTCCCAACAAGAGTTTATGTGAAAAATTCAGCAAGCTGATGCAAGGGAAGTTCGAGATGTCCATGATGGGTCAGATGAGTTACTTTCCGGGTTTACAAGTTAAGCAAAGTACGAAGGGATATTCATCGCCGCGAAAAATACACTAGAAGTTTATTGGCTAAGTTTGGAGTTCAAAAGCGAAGAAAGCGTAATTACTATGATGATTTGGATTCAAGATGGATCGAGATGAGGATGGTCGTAAAACTAATCGAAAAGAATATAGGGCTCTCATTGGATCTTTACTATACCGACCGCCATCGGACGGATATCACTTTTGCAAGAGGGTGTATGTGCCTTATTTCGAGCAAATCAATGCAAAGCCACGGAAGCAACTAAGCGGATTCTTAAGTATCTGAAGGGGACGAGAAACCTTGGTTTATTTTACCCATCGATGATAATATAGAACTTAGTGGGTATTATTCGATTCGATTATGGAGGTTGCGAAATTGACAGAAGTCAACCTCGGTACATGTCGTTTTTTTAGGTAGTAAACCGATCTCGTGGTTTTCAAAGAAGGGACATCATCGATTCGACATCTACTCAAGCGAATATATGGTCGGGGAAGTCATTGCTCCCAAACCGCTCTGGCTTAGTCGGCGGTGAGGATTATAACATTGTAGCTAAGAACATACCTATATTCTGTGACAGTAATAGTGCTATTGCAATCACTCAGAATCTTGTTCTACATACAAGATGCAAGCATGTGGATGTCAGACACCATTTTATAAGAGATCATGTTGAAAAGAAGATTATCAGAATGGAAAAGATCCATACTGATAAACAAAAAGCTAATATTTTAACCAAGCCACTAGCTGAGATCAGATTCAGAGAATTATGCAATGAGCTAGGGCTTCTGGATCTTGGAGAAAAAACACCAGAAATGTTTGGTGGACTGATCTCCAGAACCAGCTGGTTAAGAGACTAACCAGGTTAAGAGGAATCAGTTGAGTTAGGTATCTCAACTGATCAGAAGATCAGTCAAGGAACTGATATGAGAAGGCTTTATCAGATTAAAGAATTATCAGATTTAAGGAACTGATCAGTTTGGTTGTTTCATACTTTGTAAGTCGATTAAGCTAATGTTCAACAAGCAAGTTACATAAGATTAAAGCTTCAATCGCATAAGGAAACAAAAAATACACAACAATGGAATAATATAAATTTTCATTGATAAAGACCCGGAGGTCAGATTTACATCACAAGTTACAAGTACAAAAGGACCCGGAGGTCAGTACATAAACCAGAAACCGAAAACCCTAAGCCTAACCCTAGAATGGGGGGGAGAGAGGCTTTAAAGATTTTAAAGCCTGATGCTCCCATTTTCCCCCACTTAACCTTAAAAGGGGTGTGAGAGGCTTTGAAATAATCCTAAAGCCACCCCCAGAGCTTCGGAATGAGGAGCGAGAGCGGTCTTGAAAGATTTCTAAACCAGGAGCCCCTAGTCCTAAAATCAATGGGCTCTCCAGCTGTTAAATGGGACACAAGTGCCAAAGATGTGGTCCAAAGACCATATGGCCACAAGTGTCACATGCAAATATTGAGTTTGATATACGATGATCAGCTGTTGTCTGATCAAAATCGAATACCAAACTCATGTTTTGTATCAGACTGAGTCTGTTGATGCTAATTCCGTCATCTCGATAGGCCCACAAGGTGCATACGGTTAGGAGAAGTGTCTTCTCATTTGCGATAGCAGATCCGCCGCCTCGGTGGTTGAGAAGCTTAACAATAATTGTATGTGTAATCTTCGATGACGACGAAAGCAGTAATAAGGGACACACAGAGTTGATTTGAGAAGCTGAAATCTTTTGAAAAGGGTTAAAGGTTTTTGCCGGAAGTTTCACCGGAAATAAGGGTTCACCAGAATACATGGTTTACAACACTTAAAGAAGATAAGTATGGTGAATGGGTTATGTTGTGTAAATGATTGGTCCAATTTATAGAGGCCAAGCAGGGGTGCAAATGCAAATTTTATTTCTCAAAGCCGTTTAGAGAAATTGGCACCGCAAGGACAACGCGTAGGAAACACGTGACTGATGATTGGATAAGCTTACGACGATTGATATCCCAAAGTATCCAGACTATTATTATGAATGTCAAATCGTGCCGACTTAGGGAATCGAGATGACTATCCAATTTTCAAGACTAAGTTTTGGCGGTAACACTTATCCCAAGAATTGACTTGGTCTGAGTAGAATCAGATTAGGTCAACTGAAATCTGATTAGATAAGAGACTGATCAGATGAGGAAGATCAGTTGAGTATGATACCTCAACAAATCAGATAAATCAGTCAATAAGTAATCAGAAATAACAGTTGAAGGGGGAACTTCAACTGATCAGGGAGGATCAGAAAAGGGAATATCAGACGCAAAGTGGAACGGATCAGTTGAAAGGGATAGTTGGGAAATTTTAAGGATTAGGCAGAAAACTAAGATCAACAAGTGGTACAAACAGACTTCAAGTGGTATTGACTGATTACAATATCAGTCAACCAGATACGCATTTCTGTTTCTTTGTTTACTGCTTACATATCTGAAATTATCTGATAATATTTGCCTTTACTGTACACATACTTTTGTGACGCATACCCTGCAAAGTATTTAATGCGGACGTATGGTATATGTATTAAATGCCACTAAATGTGTTTTTAAATCCAAAAGGTAATCGTGCTTGCATATCCTGACCACACGATCAAAACCGCTCAATCTGGATCGTTTATCCTTTTCAAACGTTTTCATCTTCTAGTCTCGATTTTTTCTCCTTCCTTTTATAAGCTTCATCAAACCCTACCAGAATATTTTTCTCAAAATTCTTGCGATTTGCAAACTCACAATTATCTTTCTACGATTCAAAGTGTTTCTTGCGATTCAACCTATTTCAAAATCGAAAAGCAGAATCTGGTAATTTCTGGTTATTTGATGAATTACTTTCCTAAAATCCATTGAACATATAGATTACGTCTATTTATGTTATCCTGTGTTATGCCTTATCATTTCTTGATATCCGTATGTATTCATCGATTACTAGGTCTGAGAATAGGTCTGGTAATCAATATATGATATCTTTATGATTATGCACAAATTTTAATTGAGTCTATCTTATTGTAGATGGCCACTCACGGAATGGGCAAAATTATGTGTAACTATGCGGATTTGGCAACCAAAATTGTTGAAGACAAATTTGTAAGGTTTGGTGCTACACGGGATCCGGAATCAATGGAGGTGAAACAAATTCTGAGGAAGAGTGGTCTCAAAAAATACTGTGCTGCTCACTGCAATCCAGTAATGCAGTATGAGGCACTAGAATTCTTGAGGAATTTGAAGGTGGACATGGAAAATCCTGGAGACGAACTGATTTCTTCAGTAAATAGAGAGGATATCAGACTTACAAATGCTGATATAACTCGACTGTTCAACCTGCCCAAAGGAAAAATCTCTCCTGCTCACTACAGGGAGAATGAAGACGAGTTGATCAGGAATGAACTCTTCAGAGAGGCTGATAAACAACAGACCGTAGGCTTTGTCAGGCCTATGTTGAAAAGGAAATACCGTTTGTTGTTTGACATTCTGTCAAAAACAATCATGGGTATCTCGTTCAGCCCAGATGGATTAACGCTGTAAAAATGTATAGTATGGCTGCTATCATCGATGAAGCCAAAAATATTAATTGGCATGGTTTCCTGAAGGCTATTCTGCTCCAAGAACATGACAAGTTTGGAGTTAGTGAACAGAGAAAAGTCTATCTGAAGAAGAGAATTAGCAATCTCAACAAGGTTGCAGTCATTCTGAAGGACAAGATGCCCAATGCTGAATGGGATCAGAATGGACTGAAGTCCTACAAGGCCTTTCTCTCAACCACAACTGCCATCTATGGGCCATCAGATGATGATATGCGGCCCACCCCTCCTAAGACTAAGAAAGGGAAAAACAAGGAGGCAGCTACGTCTGCAACTGATGCTCCTCAAAATAAGAAGAGAAAACTGGTAAAGGTTCAGGAGTAGAGGCCAAAGAAGGTAAAACAGGCCACCATGACTCTTTTTCTGGAAGACGAGTCAGATGAAGAAGGAGTGACAGATCAATCTGATGCGCAACAGAGATCAGCTGAAACATCAGATAGGAAGGCCTCTCAAGTTGAGAGCTCGCCAGAACAATCTGAGGGAAGAGCTAGGGACGAACGATCGCCCTCACCTAAATCTCGCGCTGATTCACCACTCAGACTCCTAGCTGCTGAGCATATCTCTCCTTCTCTTTCACATGCTCGCAAACCTGAAAGTTTACCAGTTCGCGAACCAGTAAGATCACCTGTTGCAGAACCAGACGCACTTGCTGCTACAGCAGAACCTCTATAGATTCAGCCAATCAGTCAACAACCAGCTACTCAGACACCACCAGAACCCTCTACATCTCATCAACCAGAACCTGATCGATCTGAACAGATGATTCCTGAGTCCAGATCATCCAAGACCATCACCGGGAAAATGGTCAGAATGAGAATTGAACGCGAAATTGATGAGTTGTATCCAGAGTTGGTAGCCCATCTTGTTATTCGAGAGGAAGTAATGGAGATCCTCACCTGGAAAGATCTCTGTTTGAAGAACTTCTCAGATTTCATGATCATTATTGAACAGATGGGAGGTGCTGATGCATTCGTAGATTTTGATTTCGACATGAAGAAATCTGCTTAGGTAGGATCACCAGCTGAACTGATAACTGCTGAAGCGATCAAAGCTCTGATCCACAGAAAGCTGGGACGAATTGAACAAGTTGAACTGGAGACTGTTGCAGAAACTCCTAAGGAAGATGATCCTAAGGAAGATGATCAGATGAAGAATGTGGGAGTTGCCGATGATAGTGGAACTGGTGATGCAGTTCATGACCAGCCAAAGGAGGCGCAAACAACTGGAAACGATCAGCTGATGCAAAATGTTACTGCAACACACATCACCACTGATCAACTTCAGGAGATCAGATCGTGTTTTAAAGATCTTCTGAAAGAAGAAGTTGAAGGAGTGTTGGCTAATGAACTTAGCAACACAATAGCTGATCAGAGGCATATTGGCCTCAAAGAAATAATGGATCAACGGGAATTGGCTATTTCTCAGATTAAAGTAATTAAAGATCAGTTCTCTCAAACAGTGACCAACCTGACTGCTGAATTTAAGAAGACAGTTGACGACAAGTTAGTTCAGGTTGATCAACAACAAGTTTCTCTTCTAATGGTCACAGAAAAGCTTGAAATGACTGAAGAAAAACTTGATAAACTCATTCTTACCCTCTCTACTGCCGTTGAATTTGTCAAGACTGAGCTGATCTCAAAGATTCAAAATCTATCTACTCAAGCTCAAGGTTTATCTGTTGAAGATCTTAACAAGGCCATATCAGTCAGCTTTGGATCTCTGACTTCCCACCTCAATGCTCTTTTTGATCAAACCAAAAAGGGGGAAGGACAGATTAAGAAACAAACTGACTTTATCAAAACAACAGAAGAACTGATTCAGACAGTTGAATCCTATGGCCAGAGACTAGACCATCTGGATCTATTTGCTAATGAAATTTCAGAGAAGATGGAGAATTCAAAGGCAAGAAAGTTAGCTGCGGGTGCTGGGACATTAGAACCTGTACCAGTCACGACAAACACAGCTAGCCATATTCAGACAGATAAGGAACTGGCTGAAAAACTGTCTAAGGAGCAGATTGCTGAAGAAGCTCGAATTAGTGAAAAAGAAAGAAGAGCAAAAAAATTGGCAGAGGCAGAAAATCTAAAAAAGAAATACAGATCGAGGGCGAAGAAAGGCAAAGCCGGAAAATCTGGGCCAGAACCTCAGTTGCCAGCAAGAGTTGATGAAATCATTCTGAAAACTGCTGCACATGCTGATAGGTTCGAGGAATGGAATAAGATCAGAAGTGAATGGCTTCTGGATGCTTTTGTTCTGGGTCTAGTACCACAAGAAGAATCACCAGATGCAGAATTTCTCAACTGGTTGGAGAACAAGCACCCAGATTTTCTGAAATATCTGGAAAATGAGGCCAGAGTAATCAATGTGAGAATATCTCGTCAAGAGTATGACGTGATGGATTACTCGAAGAAGGCAGATGGCTCATTTGACAGACTGGCATTTCAAAGGTTCTATTTTGACATCCTGAACAAAGCTCGCATAACTGATCCTCAGCAGATCAATGATGTCAAATGGAAGCTATACCGGATATTCAACATTCATCAGGATCAACGAGAAATACCAGAGGGATATAAGCCAAAAGATTGAAGATCAGAAGACTGTTTAGGATCAGCTGAATTTAAACCCAAAATATTCTGATGTAATATGTAATCGATAAATCTGATGAATAAAAAGTTTATTCTTTTTCTGATCCTAAGACAAAATCTCATTGTCTTCTGATTATGTGTTCTTTATTGTTTTATATTTATCAACTGTGTTGGTTTCTCAAGTGTTTTGGTTTCATCAAAAAGGGGAAAATTGTTGGGAAATTTAGAGTTTTGATGAAAGTTCTAAAACACATGTAATAGGACCAGTCAGACCTGTTAGCTGACTGATGTTTTTATTACCAGTTATAAGATGATCAGTTGATAATTATTACATAGAACAACTGATGTATAAGATAGGTCACATATTGAGGGGGAACCTCAATATGTATAGGTCAGATCTAAAGATCAGAAGAATAAAAGATCAGTTGAAGTCCGACAGGCCAGAAGGCAAGGGAAGGACATAAGATCAGACGATCTTATAAAGTCAGATAATCAGGTGAAGTCATGAGACACAAATTCAGAAGACCTGAAGATCAGATGACTACTAGAAGATCAGACCAGAAGACCTACATCAGCCGAGTCTGCTAGTTGAGCTAAGACAACTGGCACCAGAAGATTCTATCAGGTAGACTGATCAGTTGTAACTGATCAGGTCAGCTCACACCAGGTGGTAACTGATGTTTCACCAAGTCATACGTTGTTGATCTGAAAAAGAAGAATGTCAACTTTAGTTGGTAGAACAAACACTAAAAAGTGCTTTGGTTAACCAATAGGAACAAGACACGTATGAACGGAGCCAACAATATGGGATTTGGTGTAGCTTGGTCAAACGGCTATAAAAGATAACTATTCATGCTTTCGGCCATGCCGTCCCTGAAGCACGTCACATCAAATCCTACATATCTACCAAATATAGCCAGAAATTCAAATTGCTCTCCAACGACTCTTTGATTTTGAGGTCTATAAATATGGGATTGCTCTTCAGAGTGAAGACACGGAAATTATCAAGAAGCTCATACTATAGCAAAATTTCCGCAAGAAGAACACAACCTTGAAGATTATTTTTCTAAGTGTTCATCCCATTGTTCTTAGCACATAAATCTTATCCTCGAGCTGTTAGGCTACTTAAATACTAGGAAAGATTTCAAAGTTGGAACAAACAACAAATCTTACCCAAAACCCAAAGTTAGGTTAAGTTTGTTTAGCAAGATTTCCGACTAGGGTTTCTAGTTCTGATTTCTGGGATCAGTTGAGTGAGGGCTCCATAAATATATGTTGGTGTAATGTGTTGGACTAACACAATAATCTAAGTCCAGTTGGTTAAGTCGGTTAAGTTGGTGCCCCTTGTTATAGGGAAGAGTGGTCGTAGGACTGGTTGTCCGAACCACTATAAATCTTGTGTGCATTTACCTGTTTGATTAACTGCTTCACACTATTGCACACAACTTGATTAAATCTGCATACATATTCTGAGTTAGGATCAGCTAGCACCAAGTTACTGATCTGATCAGATTGACTCCATAGTCATCTGATTGAAAACAACATCGGAATCTGATTTGGTATAAACTGGTTTTTCACACGGGTATAAACTAGCTTCCGCACAATCAGTTAAACTGATAGATACCGAGCTGATCTGCCCTCAGGCGATCAGTAAGTTGGATATCAGTCCAAACTGATTCAGTTGCACCCTGATCAGGCAAACTGCAATCACACCTGATCTGTACGAAAAAGTTTTCAAAAGTCTATTCACCCCTCCCCTCACGAAATCCGTTCGGGACCTACATATGTTTATGAGTGTAAGCCTTGGATGAATCAAAAGACTTGAGATTTTTCTTGTTAGTCTGTCTTCTTTTAATCCAGTGGGGCTCAGGTGCGGCGTTCCTGGATTTCTGGTTATAAGGGTAGGTAAGACTGCTTCCATCAAAAGATTCATATCTTCTTTGCACAGATGGTTTAGTCAGGTTACCTTTAGCATGCTGGTTAGGCAGCTTAACCTGATAAGGTTTCAACTGGGACTATCCCTTGCGAGATGGTCCAGGCTGATACCTAGTCTGCTGATTGAGCTGAGGTCTCTTCAGAAGAACTGGGCTCTTCTGTTGATTCATCGACTGATGTCTGATCAGTTGGGGTTCATTTATATTCACTTGCCTTGCCTGATCAGCTGATCCTTTTCCCTTATTTGATACAAATTTAGTATAATTTGTATCTTTCCCAGAAATCTTCCTTGATTCACTTTTTTAAGGTGAACCAGATTGGACATATGAGGATCCAGAAGGGCTCAGTTGGCTTGCGATAGTAGTTGTTCAGACATTGAACAGTCTTAGATGAGTTTGTGAAAACTTCTACTTTCTTTCGCAAACTGCCCTCACTGATTTTTAGACTCTCATGCAGTCGGAAGAGTTCATCGAACTTAGCTTGTAGGACCTTGAGATCATCAGCTTGTTTCAGATTGAGAGCTTGTTGTTCCTTAATCAGTTTATCCTGATCAGAAGTACTGACTTTCAAAAACTCCTGTTCTATGGTTGTAACGCCCCGAAATTCAGAACGTTGACCTCCGAGGTCATGACGCCCTAAACCCGAGTCATCACTTAGTGAACCGTAAAACTGAGCCAAAAAATTTCTTTTAAAAGGTAGGACAAACAAATTTGAGTTGCAACGGAATAAAACTTAACACAAGTTTAAAAACAGTAGTGTAGATAAAATCAATACTTAGTACAGAAACATCATTGGTACAAGATCCACGTAGTATTAATTAGACATATTATTCGAATTTAGAAAATAGTTTGTTTATTGAATAAGGCAGTGGGGAAAGCGGGTCGTCTACTGCAGCTCCCGGTCCTCGGTGTCATAACCTAAAAAGAGGGTTTAAGGGGCGTGAGATAAAAATCTCAGCGGGCAACCTGTACGCTGTTATACAGATTGATAGGAATCCAAAATGGTGGAAGCTTTTACTCATTCTCTTTATAACGCAAAAACTTACTCACGATTCCTTGTTAATAGTTCATATAGTATCCAACATTTATAACATCAAATATATCATTCAACAATCACACATATGGGTGGCACTGGTAGCGTATACCACATCCAATCCCGCATCATTCAAACAAAATGGGGTGGCACCGGTAGGCGCCCTACCGCGTCCAACCCCCGATAGCTTCCTTATATCCCCTTGCTTCATTATATCATCGCTTCCTTATCTCCCCGCAAAACCACAAATTCCTCCACACGGGGCTCATCCCCAAAATCATTGGCACGAGGCCCAACCGATAAATGACACATACAGTTCATGTTCCAATATTCACAAAACTCATATTCGTACTCACATGATTTTCAGTGCATTGTTTACCAAAACCACAAGTTTCGAAAACATATATATATTTGCTTTTTAACAGTACTTATTTAGTTTGCTTTGAAAATTGTCAAGAGTCCATATAACATTATGTAGCTATACAGATAGTGTCACCCACCTGACAACTTTTCAAGTAAAAGTTTTAACTTCTTGAAAGCTTTTGAACACGACACGACTTCCAAGCTTCCGAGCTAATCCCAAGGACCTAGCACAGTCCGTTCGTTTAGTCATCGTTCATTCTTTTATTTAATAAACGGTTTCACATCGAATTAAGGGCTCTTCGATAAAAAGGACATTTAGTAGTTAAAAGTTATAAGAGTTCATTTTGAGTTCGACGTGGGCATCGAAACTCGATTATTGGATCGGTACGATTTCTCTATTTTGTGAAATGGTTCACAGATTGGGGTCGGGTCTAATCAAAAAATTAATAATACCAGTAAAACATCCAAACATATATTCACAGAAGAAAACACGAAACATTCAACAACCTAAAACATGCTTGGTTCTAGAAGTATTATCATTCCTTCTTCCTAGTACTACTCATTCGACATAAAAATATGTAATCATGCATAAATGGAAAAGAGCACTTAGACTTACTGGAAAAATATGAAATTTTAGTATCTTATACATCTTTTGAAAAGGAACAAAGTTCATCAAGGTCACAAATTCATTTGAGCTAGGGAAACAAGGTACATTTGCGATTTAAGGCAGAGTATTGAAAGGTTCGTCAAAACAGTGCACACTTTAAACTAAAAATCATAACTCATTGGAAAAAAGTCTAAAAATTACGAGATTAAAAAATGTTATACAAAACTTAAAAATAAGCAAATTTCATTTAGAAACCTAAGACATTTGAGCTAAGAGTCGGTACCAAGTTTTTGAGTTAAAACGGGTTCGTAACAGGGTACGTCATACAGTACATGCTTCATATAAAAATTTGTAACCCATTGGAAACTTAACAAATATTAACCAAAACTTAATATACCATTTTAGACTCATTTAAGAGAACAAATTTTTTTTCCATGATTTTTATGCTACAGAAACAAGGATAAATAAATTGTTGAACTCACAGTTTCAACCTTCATCAATCATTTGTCATATAAATTTAAAATAGTCATATCTCATGATTATATAAACAAAACACTATGATTTTTGGATATGATTTAAAGGACAACAAGATAAACATCCCCAAAATTTTATAAAATTTTATCTTTTTTTTAAATAAGTAAAACAATACAAAAGAGTCACTGCTCCCAGTTTCACGTAGTCTCAGACACATAAATTTACACGAATTTATTCTCCTTGGAGACAGATCAGATGAACACTAATTTTTAGTTGGTTGTTATAAACTTCAAATACTACATCTATAAAATTTTCCACGATTTTAAAACATCATTAAAGTATCTAAATAGGTTTTCCAAAAATGAGGCAGTAGCATTTCCGAAGTTTCATACACATTTTCGAACTTTCACATATATGGCTAAATATGCTCAAATACACAAGATATCACAAATACAAACTTCATACATGATTTTCACAGATTAAACAAGCTCAGGGGAGGTTCTTAGCATGCCATTTCTAAGGGTTTTCATACTTAAACAAATTATGATCATAACATCAATATTAAATGTCTCATTGGTGCTCACCCTTGTAGTTTTCTTCATTGGGAGGGGGTTTGAGGGCTCTTGATGGAAACTACTACTTCTAACACCTTCCTAGCTTCAATATGGTGGAGGAAGAACTCCTCCTTTGGGTGGTGATGATCGGCCAATAGCAAGAAGGGAGGGGAAAGCTCCTTCTTGTTTCTATCTCTCAACTCTCTCCATTTTCTCTCAATGTTTTTCTCTTGTGAAACAAAATGTCAAGACCAAGCTTGGAGTGGGGAGGAAGGGGTATATATAGGGAGAAGAGGGGAGGGTGGCTGGCCAAGGGGTGACAAAGAGAGGGGAGGGATGTAATGATGGGGTTAGTAATATGTCATGATTAAAAATAGTGTTTGCCTTTTAATGGGGGTAAGAACCACTTGATGGTTGCTGATTTTTTGGGCATATTTTGGACGAAAATGGGGGATTTTCTGTAGCTTGTGGACTGCCAAATATGGTAGCCCTGATCCTAGACGCGATTTCGGCTCCGACGGTGTATTTTCTGTATGTTTCGGTTCGGTTTTTGGTTCCGAAAATTATTTTAAACGTACCGTTAAACTCGCATGATTTTTAGGATTCCATTTGAAGTTCTCCTTTCTCATTTTGAATTCTTTAAATTTTTTGACATTATCAACGGCCTGTTTTACGGATAAAAACTCGAAAAGTGCTAGTAGGGTTTTTCGGTTCGAAAAACTCGTCTGTCACCAGAAAAATTTAGAAACTTGTACACATATTTTTAAAACAAGTATAACATTTAAAAAAATTAGGAAAAATAAACAAATAAGTCCTAAAATGGATTCAGGTTGTTACAATGGTCATCTTCTGAACAGTCTCAACTGATTTCAGTTCAGTTGCTCTTCTGGCATTATTTTCTTTGACAAACCCGATGTTTTCAGCCCTTAGCTTATCGTTCTCAGCTTCCACTATTGTATAAGTGTCTACTGCAGCAGAGAGATCATCAAGCAATTGCTCATTGTAGAGCTGCAGGTCAATCTCTCTAGCAGGTGTGCTCAGCACAGCAGGTGTGGAAACAGAAAGCACAGAAGGTTTAGAGATTACCTCAGATTGATCAGCTTCCTTGGCCATGAGACATATGTCATCATTAGATAAGAATATCAGATCGTCGACATCATCAGTAGTGGTCATCAGGCAGAAGTCCTCGACAGATGAATATCCAGAGTCATCTGAAGGCAAATAGGAGTCGTCGATACCAGATGTGTCTGCAACCATTGCTTTTCTGTCCTTGTATCTTTGCTCTCTTCTGTTTCACTTCTCTTCTCTTTCTTTAGGAGTCAGGTCAGGGCAGTCGACATTGTAGTTACCTAGTTTCTGACAGTTAAAGCACGCTCCAGAATCCTCAGAATTTCTTCTGCCAGGTGAATCTCTTCTCCTATATGATTTTTCAAGAGATTTTCCAGTTTACCTGTAATCAGAACCTCTTCTATCTGATCTATCATCTCGTCTGTCATCCTTACATGATTTGAACTGACCCGATCAGTTGGAACTGATCAATCTACCTGATTGAGTCTTCTGATGTAAGTTGTCTTAGCACAACTTACTGTCTCTTCTGGTGTTCTTCTGATGTAGGTCTTCTTAAGGTCTTCTGGTCTTGTTGTAAGCTAGTCTTCTGATCTTCAAGGCTTCTGAGTCTTCTGCTTGATGTCTCACCTGATCATCTGACTAACCCGATTTTCTGATCTCTGATCTTCTTCAAGACTTAACCTATACATATTGAGTTCCCCCTCAATATGTGACCTATCTATTACATCAGTTGTCTATACATCTCAGCTGGTCATCCTATTCTGATATCTAATCCATCAGCCAGCTAACAGGTCTGAATGGTCCTATTACATCTATTTTGGAACTTCCATCAATACTATAAATTTCCCAACAGTCGGGACAACGGTTTATCCCAGCTAAATCATGGGTTTTGTATGGCTCTACTATTTCTCCTAGGTGAGGTCGGTGATGCGCTCTCGTACCCATATCACTGCTGGCAGTCTTCCTTTCACCTATGTTGGTGTTCCTATTTTTTGTGGTGCTCCGAAGATTGTGCATCTCCAGGGCATTGCCGATGCTGTCATTGCTAAGTTCACTCGGTGGAAAGGTAATTCTCTTTCACTGGTTGGTAGGTGCTGCCTAATTAATAGTGTTATTGTAGCTTCCCTCGTTCATACTATGATGGTTTACAAGTGGCCCCGCTCTTCTTCTGATTCCGTGAGTTCTCCCTTAACTTGTTCTCTCGTTCCCCCTTAACTTGTTATCTGTAGATTAGCTTCAATAACACAAGTTGATAATGTTTTGGCATAATTCATCAAAACTAAAATATCCCAACAATTTCCCCCTTTTTGATAATGACTCCAAAACATTTAAAAAATATATGCATTTTTAAATAAATGGGTTTTTGTTTAAAAAGATCAGTTCAGGCGATCACATTAAAAGTGATCTTTTGAACTCCTGCTCTGATACCACTTGTTGGTCCCGGTGAAAAACCCATGAAATGCGGAAAAATCATGTAATACATATAAAACAGGGGTGAAGGAATGGTGATTCCAAAATTTTTCTTTCTTTTAAATCTATGTGATGTGTTTTGCTTATAATTGAATGCATATGACAAGTAAGAACATAAAGCAATAAAGAACACATCAAAGTATAGTGGTTCGGAGACTCAAGCTCCTACATCCACTCTCCCTGTTCCTAGGAAAATTCCTTCAAACGGGACTTATCTCCCTCCACGGGATTGCCTACAGATGTTTACCGAGTTCTCACTCAAACGGGACTTATCACCCTCCATGGGATTGCCTACAGATATTTAACGAGTTCTCACTCCACTGGACTTATCACCCTCGCGGGTTCGCCTCTGGACTTATCACCCTCGCAGGCTCGCCTCTGGACTTATCACCCTCGCGGGCTTGCCTCTCAACTACTTCACTTCACCACTAGTTTTCTCTTACGAGAATGGGGTTTTGGTTTGGTGTTGTCTCCAACTAGGTTGAGATTTTCCCTTACAATGGTTTAGCCTTTATGCTAAGGTTGGGAAAATCTCTCTAAGCTTAGGATATATCGTTGGTTGCTTAGATTGTGTTTTAGAACACTCTTGAATATATTTGTATATCTACAAGTTTGTGTTCTATGGTGTGAATGCTTAAGTATATGGCTCTTGGCTCTGTAGCATCTTTTTCCACATTCTCCACCCTTAATTTGATGGAAGATCTTGTATTTATAGTGTGGATTTGAATGTTACCGTTGGAGAGAATCAGATTCAAATCCATACTATTCTGTAAGTTCTGCAGCTTTTTCAGGCTGGTTGTTTTCCTCTCATTGGTCCACGTCAGCTGAATCTAACGGCTATATTCTTCAGGATCTTCTGAGTCTTCAGGGTTCTTCTGAGTCTTCAGGATTCTTTATTCAGCAGACTTCTCTTCAGTGGACCTTGTCTGATCAGGCATACTGACACTCAGGATTCTTGAGTTCAGCTCTTCTGACTTCAGACATCCTGACCCTCAGGTCACTTGCACTCAGGCTATATGATCATCAGTAGCGTTCTGATTCTTAGTGAACATGACTTCAGATGACTTGTCTTCTGATTTCTTCTCGCCTGATCAGATCAGTACAACATCAGTTCAGCATATCAGGTTATCTGATCTCGATCAGTCTCATCTACTCCTCTTTTGATTTGCAACTGTTGGTCCCGGTGCTAACGAGTCTCACACGTGTATGGGGGGGAATACATGTGTTCAGTGATTTTTAAAACTTTTCTTTCACTGAGGTCAGATGGGTCAGGCTATCCTGATGATTTTGCCCTGAGAAGCACGGATTGCCTTGAGTCAAAGTCTACTGAGACAATGATCCTGAGCTGCTTTCAGAAGCTTCAGATTAGCCCAACTGAGCCTGAGTTTATCAGAGATCTTGAGGCGCTTGGATCAGATAATTTTCTTATTGAACCCTCAGTAGAGTTAGTTAAGTTTGGTAACTATATGTTCTAGCTACTCAAGTGTGCGGAATGGTTGGCCCTAAGTTTATACTCGTTTTTAGCTTTGCTGAAAATCTTCCCTTCAATAAAACAGTGATTAAGGCTGTGATCAGTTTGATGCAAGTTCAGTGGATTGGTTCCAACTGAATATCAGTGAACTATGCTTTCAGTGAAAAACATGCAACAAATAATAATGCAATACAGAAAGCAAAACAACACAGCTTATAGTGGTTCAGAGACTCAAGCTCCTACGTCCACTCTCTCTGATCTTCAGAGAAATCCTTAACCACTTCCTAAAGCTTTCTGGCTAACTCACTGTAGCTTACTCACTTTTCTACCTTGAGTTTTCTGTCTGACTCACTACAGCTTACTAACTCAAACACACACAAGTGTTCAGACTACCACAAGTAGCTTACTAACTTCTTCTCTAGAGTTTTCTGGCTAACTCACTGTAGCTTACTAACTCTTTACAACTCTAACTCACCAACAAATCACACACAAACTACCTTAACAAAGGGTTTGGGTTTTGGGTTGGTTTCAAACTAGGGTGAGATATCCTTTAGAATAAGAACAGATGCAAAGGCTAGGATATCTCTACTAAGCTTTGGATATTTCTTATCAATCTAGGCTTAGTGAATGAGCTCTGTCCAATGTGAAACACTTGGGAAATTCTAGGTTTTTCGAGTGCTTCAATTTGCAATAATACGAATGAGCTCTTGAGTTGCTTTGAAATTTCCCGTAACCTCTCAATGTAAAGGGTCATTGGTATTTATAGGCAACTTCACCAAGGTCACTCTTGAAAAACTATCCGTTGGAGGAGATAGTATCAAGGGTTTCCTCTTCTGGTGTTTGATGAACGGCTATATTTAGGGTTTAAATACTCCCTTGCATGTTTTAGGAAATATGCAATCATGTAGCCAATCACCAATTTTTGCAGTCTGGAACTTAGTACTACTGACATGATTCAGGGTCTTGTTGCTTTCAGTGTCAGTAAAGTACAGTGTTGTCTTCCTCTTATTGGTTCTTGTCTTCAGTGTATAAGATCAGGGAGAGCCCCTCCACTTGCAGCATCAACCAAACTTTTATCGTTGAGAGTCAACCCTTCATAAAAATACTGGATCAGAAGTTGTTCGGAAATCTGATGTTGTGGACAGCTTGCCACCAGTTGCTTGAAACACTCCCAATACTCGTAAAGAGTCTCCCCTGTGATCTGCCTGACACCACAGATGTCTTTTCGCAAACTTGCTACACGAGAGGCTGGGAAGTACTTCTGTAAGAACAATATCTCCAGGTCGACCTAGGTCGTGACACTTGCAGATGGAAGGTAGTAAAGCCACTCTTTTGCTGAATCCTTCAAAGCGAATGGGAACGCCTTCAGCTTCACCTTCTCTTCCGTCACATCTTTCGGTCTCATGTGAGAGCAAACCACATGGAATTCCCTTACGAATTTGTGTGGATCCTCACCTGCATTACCATGAAAAGCAGGCAACAAGTGAATTAAACTAGACTTAATTTTGAAATCGGTACCCTCGGTAGGATAAACGATGCACAACGACTGCTGCGAAAGCTGCGGGCTTGCTAATTGCTTCAACGTCTGCTCAGTCATATCTTTCTCCTCGGAATCAGACTCGCTGTACTCACTTTCAACTAGAAAAAGAAACAATTCAAATAATCTCCTCGCTTCTTTAGCTTGTTTTTTCAAGTCTCGCTCTAAACTATTAATCTCAGGGCAGAATAAAAGACCCTTGCTACCCTTCGATCGTGTGAACATAAACTAGAGGAAATCCTGAGGAGTAAACAGAAGAGGGGCGTGAAGCTTAATAAGAGAAACAAAAAAGAAAGAAATAAACGAGGCAAAAATTGCGAAGAAGAATTTACTGAACAGAGACACTGGGTCACCCAGTGTCAGTAAACTGTAGAATTTCTTGCAACTTACGAAAATGAGTTGGAATTTTTTGTGACTAGAAAATACCAACGAAACACACTGAAATTCAGAAATATAACAGAAAGTAAAATCTAAAAAATATCTAACAACGGGCACAAAAATAATTTCACCGTGTCCCCGACAACGGCGCCAAAATTTGCCCGCACTGTCCAGGTGCGACAAATAAAAATTACCCAAATCTATCCTACTAACTTGTAGTAGTGGCAAGCAAGGGATCTATCCACAGGGAATGCAAAATTATAATTGTGCTAGTTGTACGAATTTACGAGGACAAACGCAAAGAGGGGGAGTTTGGTTTGGATTTTTATAACTACAAGATAAATAAAATAGCGAACTAATAATTAAGATTCAACAATTAAAAGTAATAATACTAAGAGTTTAATGAACGAAACCAAGGAGAAATAAATACCCCAACTCACGGTTCATTCATCTCCCATGTTAACACGACCACTTTAACCTCGACGTTTACTTTATTCGTTTTCAAGATTAATGCCCCTCGGGGATCGAAATGCTCCGATTTTCCGGTCCTATCCCTTACGTACATTTAATTGAAAAGATGCCCCTTCAAGAAAACCTTTCTAACTAAGCAGTCTAGGTTAGCCCATAGATTTAACCCAGTTAAAAACATTAAACCTTAGGATAGAGAGCAAACAAATTTCCAAGTACACTTAGCGCGACCCGTAAGAATCTGGTCTAATTCACCCTAGTGAATCCACTAGTTGTTACCAAGAGTCTCCACATATAACAATTACACGGATTACATGCTTAGACTTAACAGACATATTTAAATAACTAACCTAGATGGCCTATCTAAATCAATTAATTTAAACACGCAAGAAGTTGAAACAGATAAATTAAACAATCCCAAAACGAATATGTAAACGTCTCGAATTAAATAATCACATTAAACATGGGTTCAGAAATTCCCGGAGTTGGGATAAAAGTACTAACTAAAAATTAGTACAAACTTGTTGGGAGATGAATTTAATAAAGAGAGATTTTGATTAGATCCCAAAACCCCTGAGTATGACATGTTCAGGATAATCTTGATAGTTGAGTAAGGATCCAGTTTTTAGAGTATTCAGGATGTTATCTGCAAAATGTATAGTCAGCAGATATAGAACAGGATAGGTTCTGAAGACTCAGTAAGTCTCTGAAGAAACTGAAGTTTTAGTATGAAACTGAAGTTTCTGAAGTTTCAAAGATGAAATCGAGAAATCAAGACTTCGAGAAATCGAGATATCAAGACTCAAAGGAGAAACTGAGAAACCTGAAGACTCAATGAGAAACTGAAGACTCAGCATGAAGACTAAGTATATCAGTCAGTATATCTGTGAAGACTCGTAAGTCATCAAGACTCAAGACCTCAAGACGCTTGAAGACGTAAGATCGAAGATCAAGGATATCGAAGGCACGAATTATCAAGACTTCGAGTAATGTCTTGAATGCTCAAGATAAACTCAATGTTCCAGAGGCACCAAAATATCTATCTGAAGGATTCAATACTGAGAAGAACGCGATTCCTTAGAAAAATAGATATTGTTGGTCCCGGTGTAAACGAGTCATACACGTGTATGGGGGGGGGAATACACGTGTTCAGTGTTTTTAAAACTTTTTCTTACTGAGGTTAACTTGGGTCAGATAATCCTGAAGATTAGGTTCTGAGAAGCCACAGATCGCTCGAGTCAAATTCTCATCGAGACAGTGATCCCGAGCCGCTTTCAGATACCTCGAGATAATCCTAACCGAGTCCTCGAGTGTCGAGATCGAGTTGCTTGGATCAGATAACTAACTTACTGAATCCTCAAAAGAGAGTTCAGTTTGATAACTATCTGTTCTAGCTACTCAGTCGTGCGGAATGGTTGGCCCTTTAGATTATACTCGTTTTAAGCTTTGCTGAAAACCTTCCCTTTATGAAATAGTGATTAGGCTGTGATTCACTTATGCAACTTCAGTGGATTGATTCCAACTGAATATCAGTGAAAACTATGCTTTCAAAACAAATCAATGCAACAGTTAAGTATAGATAAGGAAAGCAATAAATAACACAACAATTATAGTGGTTCAGAGACTCAAGCTCCTACGTCCACTCTCCCTGACTCTTCAAAGAAATTAACTATCAACTTCTGAGCTTTCTGACTACCTCGTAGTTTACTTACTCAACTCGGCCCTGAGTTTTCTGACTACTCCACGTAGTTTACTTACTCAACCCGACCTTGAGCTTTCTGACTACCTCCGTAGTTTACTTACTCAATCACACACAAGCTTTCAGACTACCCCTGTAGCTTACTAACTTCTCCTCTAGAGTTTTATGACTACTCCGCGTAGTTTACTAACTCTTTACAACTCTTTCTCACCAACAAACACACTCCAACTACCTTCTCAAGGGTTTTGGGGGTTTCTCGGTTGGTTTCCAACTAGGATGAGATATCCTTTACAATGAAGCACAATGCAAAGGGTTATGATATCTCGACTAAGCTTTGGATATGACTATCAAGCTAGGCTTAGTTTAGTGAGCTCTCTTCAATATACAAGCACTTGGGAAATTCTAAGTTTTTCGAGTGCTTTCACTTTTACAAGAATAAGTTTGAGCTCTTGAGTTGCGTATAAATTTCCCGTAACCTTACAATGTAGATGGTCACCAGTATTTATAGGCATACACCAAGGTCACTTTTGAAAACTATCCGTTGGAGAGATAGTTTCGTGAGTTCCCTTTTGTGGTGTGTGGAACGGCTATATTTAGGGTTTGAAACTCCCTAACACGTTTTAGGCAATAGCTTTTCATGTAGCCGGTCTTCACTTTTTGCAGTCTGGAACTTTTGTACATCTGACATCTTTTTCAGCGACCTGTCACTGTCAGTGTCAGTATGGTACAGTGTTGTCTTCCTCTTTTTGACTTTTGTCTCCAGTTAAAGGTAAACACCTTCAACGGCTCTTTTGGTTACAAACTCTGAGTTTGATATAACCTTAACAACACTTCTGACTTAGTTCCTTTTGTCTGCATTTGAATGTCTTGGCAATATCTAACTTCTTAAGGAATCGCGATCTTCTCAGTATTGCATCCTTCAGATAGATATTATCAGTGCCTCGAAACACTCAGGTTCATACTGAGCAATCAGTATATTACTGAGTCTTCAGTAATTACTGTGCCTTCAGTACTCTTGATCTTCAGTTCTTCAGTCTTCTGTCTTCTGTGTCTTTAGAGTCTTCTGAGTCTTCAGGGTCTTCTGAGTCTTCAGGGTCTTCTGAATCTTTGTAGTTTATACTGACTGATGTACTGAGTCTTCGTGCTGAGTCTTCAGTTACTCAGTATCATACTGAGTCTTCAGTATCTCAGTTTCATCCTGAAACTTTGGATACTTCAGAAACATACTGAGTTCTTCAGAGTCTTCAGAACCTATCCTAAACTATATCTGCTGACTATACATTTTGCAGATAACATCCTGAATACTCTAAAACTGAATCCTGACTCAATTATCAAGATTATTCTGAACATGTCATACTTTAGGGGTTTTGGGATCTTAATCAAAATCATATATCTTTATTAAATTCATCTCCCAACAATTTCCCCCTTTTTGATGATGCCAAAACCTATCTTGTTACAAACATATAACCTATACTCAGGTTTCAGTTTATCCTATTACAAGATTGGTTGACTCCCAACAATTTAAATCAGAGAATCTCCCAACAATTTCAGAGTTTCTCAACAGTTTAATCATTCAGCAATTTCTTCAGTAATGAATCTCTTTAAATAGTTCATTACCAAATACTTAAACAATTTTTCAAATTCAGACAATTTCCCCCATATCATCATACATTCAGGCATATCAAAATAAAAGACATGTAAATAAGATAATGAGATATTATCTTTTGAGCATAATGATAAATCTTCATTGATAATTGGTATCCCATTACAGATTACAATGAGTTTATCAACAAAATAAAAAAGACAAAAATTTAAAGATTACGAATCTTCTCGAGTCTTGATCTTCTCGATTTGGCTTCTTGGTCTTACGCTCTTTGGTTTTGCTTCATTCTCAACTTCATCGATTGGGCACCTCCAGATCGAACATTAGAAGAATCTCTTCTTGACTCATTTCTTTCCTTGATGATGTCCGGACTATTTCTGTTAGACCCAACCGACCAAAGATCTTCGAGCAATCTCTTGAGTAATGGCCTTCTCATTCACCAAACCATTATCAAGTCTTGGAGGAGGATAGGAATATGGACCAGGGGCTACTATCTGTACTTCTCCTTCATCCGCAAGGTTAATCCAGCTCTGTAGATACTTTGGATAGAAGGTAAGGAGATACTCAATGAATGCTTCATTCTGATCTGAGCCTTCCCCTCTCCATTCCCTGAGAACATCATAATTGAACCAGAAGGTTCTCTTGACTTCTTCCCACATATCGTTGAGTTTAATGGGCATCCATTTATCAACGTGGGGCCACTTTAGCGCTTTTGATGTTCCTTTCCTCTTGCTTGCAAACTTCCTGAATTCACTCCTTCGCTTCTGCTCTTCGTCTATCTTCTTTCTGATCACAGATGCTCCTGAGACCGAAGCAGCAGCTTTCTTAGCTTGTTCCATTTGGAGTGTCTTCAGAGCATTTCTAGTATTGAAGACTTTCATCTGAGGTTGAGACTCAGATTCTTCTTTCTCTTCACCATCCAGAATCAGCTTTCTCTGGATTGGCTTAGAAGCCTTTGCACGCTTGCTTTCAGGTTGAACAACACCCGAGGCTTTTCTTTTCATAGGCATTTCAGCAGCAGCCTGGCTTGTTCCAACCTTTGCTCTAGCACTCAATTTTCTTTTGATACATCAAGCATGGTTTGCTTAGAAACTCGAGTGTAGACAGGCTTCTCCACCTGAGCAAACTTTAACTTCTCAGAAGCTTCGACTTCTTTTAAGGCTTTGGCTAAATTATACATTTCAGCATCTTTTTGAGCCTTCTTCTCCAAAGTACGTGCCATGAACTTTCTGAGATCTTCAGCTTCCCTTTCCCCCTTCTTGGCACCGTAATTTGGAAGAAATCTGGAGAGTGCTGTGTCCATGTGATATTGCTCTTTGCTCACACAGCGAATCTCTCCTGCTATCTGATCTTGTTCGTCTTCCAGCCTCCTTAGATGGTTCTTGGCCACAGAAAATTCTTCTGATAAGTGGGCAAACTGGCCAGAGAGTGCTTCCTTGAACATCTCTGTCATCTTGGTCATGAGCATTGAGCTCATTTCCTCAATAGCAGGCTTGATTAGCACCTCATTCTTTTCTTCCAGTTTCACCTCTAGGAAATCAGAACTCTCCTGGTGTTTCTGCTTCAGTTCATCACTTAACTCATCCTTGACTCCCTCCAGCTTCTCATTCAGCTTTTCTTCCATGGAGGTCATCTGGGTGGTCAGAGTTTTTTGAATTTGCACCAACTCTGAAGAGTGACTAAGACTTTCCATCTTTTGAGCTTGATTGGCCAACGTCTCTTCCATCTGAGCAATTTTGATCATCATTGGCTCAACCTTCTCAAGTTTCTCCATCAAGGGAGTGAGATCAATCTCAGGAATCTTCTGTGCCTCCTGTGCTGTCTGATCATCCTATGCCTCAGCTTCGTCCTGAGCTCCAGTCTCCAACTGAGCCTCAGTCTGTTTATCAGACAATTTAGAGTTAAAGATAGGACTTTCAGTAACTTTGGCATAATTGTTAATAGTGCCAAAAGGTACCTGAAGAGTTCTAGCTTCAGTCTGAGGTTGACCAATTCAAAGTTGATCGCCAATGAAGTCTCTTTTTCCATCCGAGGCCGCTTCTCAACATCTCCTGTTGGTCCCCATCTCCATCTATAGATTTGTCTCCATTGCTTTCGGGTCACCAACCCGGTTGCTCTTCTTTTCGATTAACTTCTACGAACGACTCATCAAAATCGGAGTTTTTCATCATGAGCTTTGTCCTCCTGAACCCTGAGAAGTCGGTTAGGAAGGTTGTCTCCTCATTCCACCAGTCTTCCCCTCTGAATGCAGCAATATCAAGCATCTCGGGAAGAGTCTGATTGAGGATGAATACAGTCGTCCTTAATCTGAAGAAGACATCTTGCGGATCGGGGTATGAAATTTGAGCTCGTGGAGTGTGATCAAGAATGAACCGTCCCCTTGCTCCTCCACTCGCCTTCTTGACTTCTCCTTCTTCCATCTTGGGCTCTCTGGTTCGGTTGAAACATACGCTAAGGGATCAAGAAGTAGATCCTCGAGGAGCTCATCAAGAATATTACGCTCCCGAGCCTCGTGACATCCGAAGTTTGTCTTGGTCAGTCCTCGGTTTGCATCTGAGAGGGTTACGAGGGCTGAGTTGGCATATCCTCGGTTTGAATCTGAGTCGGCTCGTCTCTTTGTCTCGAGCTGCACATCTTTAGATTGACTCGAGTGGCTCTTCATGCGAGCTTTGCACATCTTAGGTAGGTACCTCACGAGGTCTCGAGCTCCATTAAAAATTTCTGAGAAATTTTATACGAATCTGAGCGATGTCTCGAGCACTTCGAGAGAAGACCTGCTCCTCGATCGATCTGTGTCCTCGAGATAACTTTGAGCCAATACTTGTAATGGTGAACTCTGAGGGGTTTGGCACTCCGGTTGAATCTTGTCAGAATCACTTTCATCTTCATCGGTGAGAACCACCAATCTTCTGCGTTTTTGGAGCAAGATCCTTGATTTCAACATCTTTGCTCCCTGCTCCATCTTTGCCTCCAACAAAACCTTCCCCCGGTTTGTTGAGTCTCTTTTCACCAAGAATCGGTGATTCAACCTTCTTTTCTCTCTTCCGATGATGACACGCTTCTTTGCAAAGAATGGGTTTTAAAGAGAATTTTGGACTTAGGGAATGGGGTCGAATTGGTGAAGATATCCTCCTCCTCCTCGCACATCTCCAAAATGTAAGCAATTTTGGTGGCATGGTGGATCTTGCCTTTTATTGAGATCGCCCCGTCAACCTTCTTCAAAACTTTGATTTGCACACTCACGGTCTGAATCAGAAATTTTAGCCAATTGAAGTCGGTGGTGGGTGAGGCCTCTATCGCCGCCATCAGTCTGAGCTTCGGGGTACTGATCTACTCAAAACTCCCGGCAAGACTCATGATGCTTTTACTCACAATATCCATCAATACACGATATTGTGGCTTTAGGTGCCTCTTATGCAATGTCGCCTCAAACTTAACTTGAGATTCTCGGCAATCCTATCTAAGTATTCCGCTCTCTACCCGACATATACATCGTGGGATCCCTCCTCTATCATCACAGAGCTCAAAAACATCATCATTGATTTTTCGGGGTTATGTACAAATCCCTTTCAAAATTGACATATTTGGACGAATGCTCTAAGTGTGATACAGTAATCGAAGAATGCATACAGTCCTCTTCATCTACCTTCAAGTTATAGATGAATTCAATTACCTCTTTTGCAAACTCCTGGTCTGGTCGGTTTGCGATTAGTTGGGTGAGTTTAGCCAGTCGAATCATATGCAGAGCCTCCTCTTCTGGCTTTGAGTTGGTTGTGCTTTCGAGTGAAACAACGAACTCGTACCACGGCTTGTTGGTTTCGGCTAATCTGTCGAACAAGGTTGGAGCCATTTTAGAGATTGATTTGAGAAGTGAAGCTTTAGGGTTTAGGAATTCCTGGGCAAGGGGATTTATTTGCAGAGAATTTGGAACGAAGGGTTTAATAAAATTTTGGCTTGAAAGGTTTCTTAGGGTATATATAGCTTTGAGATCGTGGGGAATCGTGTTGGTTAGGTGAAAAACAACGGTTGAGATTAATCTTCGATTAATCGGGTATTATCTGAACAAGCGATCTCGAAAAAGTAAGCCGCCAAAATATCCTCATTGGTCATTAATGTAGCAGAGCATTAAATGACTGTTGACCTTCTTCGGAATTTAAAACGATCCCACCCAAAAACATTCCTCAGGTGTTTTGTATTTATTACGAACGATTTCTGAGCTTCACTTAAGCAATAAATGAGTTTCATGAGTCATTACTTCTCCAGACAAATTTTCCTCTATCAGTCTTACTGAGTACTGACCTTGATAAAATGTCAAGATAATATCGAAATCTTGAAATGGTTACATTTTGCTCTTCGAAAGTAATCGACCTTGAAAGAACTGAGTTTCGAGACTCGATTAAGTATTTCTATTTTATCCTAAGCTTCTCAGTAGAATCTGAGAAAACTTCATGCTTCTGAAAACCTTCAATTTTTCAGATTTTTCTCTATACACCTGGTTCTAACATCCCTAATTCAACTGAAAGTTCCTGAAATCTTGATTCAACCAAAGGTTTAGTCAAGATATCAGCTCTCTGCTTATCAGTATGAATTTTATCCATCCTTATGTCTTTCTTCTCGACATGATCTCTGATGAAGTGATGTCTGATATCCACATGCTTGCATCTGGTGTGCAATACCGGATTTTGTGAAATAGCAATGGCACTATTATTGTCACAAAATATTGGTACTTCATTGGCTACAACTTTATAATCCCTTAATTGTTGTCTGAGCCAAAGAATCGAGCACTGGCCAGACTTCCTCGCAACCATATATTCAAACCCAAGAGTACTTGTTCTCTATCGAGGTCCTGCTTTCTTCGAAAAACCAAGATATCACTTACTTCCTAGAAATTGACAAGTTCCCGAGGTGGACTTTTCATAATTTCAAGCAACCTCCATAATCGACATCGAGTAACCACTTAACTCAAGGTTATCATCATTTGGATACCACAATCCTCTATTCACTTTGTGCCTTTAAGATATTTCAAAGATCTTTTGGCGACTTCCATGTGACTAGCCTTAGGATTAGCTTGGTATCTTGCACATATCCCAATAGCAAATGTTATATCCGGCCTACTTGCTGTGAGATATAACAATGATCCAATGATTCCTCTATAATCAGTATGGCTCACTGATTTGCCTTCAGAATCAGGATCCATCTGTTATTATTCATGGAAATCCTAACTGTGTTGCAATTCTGTACACCATATTTAGCAATCAGATCTCTGGTGTATTTTGCCTGGTTGATGAATATTCCTTCCTTTGATTGTTTCACTTGAAGACCTAGAAAGAAATTCATCTCTCCCATCATTGACATCTCAAATTTGCCTTTCATCAGTGTTGAAAACTTTTCACACAGCTGATGGTTTGGAGATCCAAAAATGATGTCATCAACATATATCTGAACTAGTAAGATATCTCCCCCATCCTCTATCCTGAACAGAGTTCTATCAATAGTCCCTTTGACAAAACCATGGTTAGTAAGAAACTGAGAAAGAGTATCATACCATGCTCTGGGTGCTTGCTTAAGACCGTACAAAGCTTTTCTGAGCCTGTAAACTTGGTCATTCTGTTTGAAACCAGGAGGTTGTTCCACATAAACCTCTTCTTTAAGCACACCGTTCAGAAATGCACTTTTCACATCCATTTGATAGACTGTGAACTTCATGTGGGCAGCATATGCAAGAAACAATCTGATGGCTTCTAGTCTTGCAACAGGTGCAAAGGTTTCATCATAATCCAAGCCTTCTTCTTGGGAATAACCTTGTGCAACTAGCCTTGCCTTGTTTCTTACAATGTTGTTGTTTTCATCTCTTTTATTCTTGAAAACCCACTTGGTTCCAATGACATTGTGCCTTTCTGGTCTATCTACCAGCTCCCATACTTCATTTCTTGAGAATTGATTCAGCTCATCTTGCATAGCAGTAATCCAATGAGAATCTTGTAGAGCTTCACCAATCTCAGTAGGTTCTTTCTCTGATAGGAAGCAGCAGAATAGTGCACTCTCACCATGGAACCTTCTTGTTTTAACACCTTCAGTTAGATCACCCACAATCTGACTTGTAGGATGACTATCTAACCATTTCCTTCTTGATGTTCCTGTTTCAATAGTGTCCTCAACATTTGAAATGTTAGGTTCAGTTAAATCAGTAAACTCAGGGAACAACAAAACAGGAGAAAGGGAATCATCTTCCTCAGGGGACATTCTATTCAGAACATTGTCAGAGACATTTGTTCCCCTTTGGTTGATAGATTCAGAATTTGCCTCAGCTGTGACCACATCTTCATTGGCATCACATACCTGAGTCTGAACTGGTGTCTGTTCAGATTGGTCACCTTTGGAGTGTTGGTTTTCCTGAGTCTCACCATCCTGATTTCCATTCTGAACTTCTTTATCTGAGTCTGAGTCACTCCAATCATAGATAGTGACTGACTTCTTCTTTTCAGGTTCAGTGGATGATTTATCTTTCTGTTTCAGGCTTAATCTGGTGATCCTCTTGGTCAGTTCATTTGCATCATGTTCCTGTTTCTTCTGAACACAAGTAGATTCATCAAAAACAACATGAGGTGTTTCCTCCACAATAAGAGTCCTACAGTTGTAAACTCTGAAAGCTTTACTGACTTCAGAATATCCTAAGAATATTCCTTCATCATCTTTACTATCAAATGTTTTCAACTGATCTTTACCATTATTGTGTATGAAACACTTGCAACCAAATACACGAAAGAAAGAAACAAGTGGCTTCCTTTCATTCCAAAGCTCATAGGGTGTTTTCCTTGACTCTTGGTCAGCATGGATCTATTCTGAGAGTAGCATGCAGTGTTGACAGCTTCAGCCCAAAATCTTTTAGGAATATCAACTTCAACTATCATTGTCCTTGCAGCTTCTTTCAGAGTTCTGTTCCTTCTTTCAGCAACACCATTTTGTTGAGGGGTCCTTGCATTTCATGTAAAATTCCATTCTCTGCACAATAATCAGATATGATATGATTTATAAACTCAGTTCCTTTGTCAGATCTGATTTTGACCACACTCAGATTTTTCTCATTACTGAGCCTTTTCAGTAATTCTGGCAGCTTTATCTAAGTCTCTTTCTTACTGAGTAAGAATATGACCCAAGTATATCTTGAGTAGTCATCAACTACTACCAATGTGTATTTCCTGCCATTAGTGCTCACAGGTGTTATAGGACCAAAGAGATCCATATGCGATAAGCGAAGTATTCTTTTCGGTAGAAACTTCAACTTTGCTTTTAAATGATGCTTTAACTTGTTTTTTCCTTTCGCACGCATCACAAATGTGTTCCTTCTTGAACACTTCATTAGGCAACCCTCTCACAAGACCTAATCTTGCAAGCTTGTTCGGGGTTTTGAAGTTTAGGTGATTCATTCTTTTATGCCATAACCAAATTTGGTATCGTGGAACTTTTAGCAACTAAACATGTATCTTTAGGAGTTGAACTCAATCGACAAGATACACATTCCTTTTCTTGTACCGGTCGATAATACTTTTTACGTGATGTATCATCTTTCACAAAACATAAGTTCTTGGAGAACTCAACATTGAAACCCTTATCACGAGAATTGGCTAATTATTGACAAGTTATGCTTCAATCGGATACATATGAAACACCATGGATATGAATCGAGTCTATTTCCAAAGTTCCATATCCTTGATCATCCTTGGAGTTATCTCCAAAAAGTGATATGTGGGCCTCTTTGTTCATCATAGTCATTTGAGCATCTTCTTGAATCTGTCATATGTCTTGAGCATCCTTTGTCAAGATACCATACATCGGGGAGATTGACCGTCTCTGCTTTCATCGGTGCCATGTGATCTTTCATCGACTTAGTGCCCTTGTTTTCCTCTGAAAAAGCAGATCAATTCTTAGGTACCCAATTTGTGTAGGGTCCGACAAGGTTAATTTGTACCTTTCGGAATCAAATCTGCTGACAACTCTAATCACTTTAGAGTGGCTAATTTGTCTTCCATAAACATCAACATATACATCCACTACTCACGGGTGCCTTAGCGGTTTTACGTATATGTGTGTGCTAGCTTTAGCATGAACATGGGCTTTTGAATTCTTCTTTGGTTCGGGCCTTACATTGGATCTTAGGCTTTTTGTCTTGGTTGGTCTAAATCTTTGTTGACTTGGGTTCGGATAAGCTTTACCCCTTTGAAAGGTCTTTTCGATTATCTTGAGGACTTGGTTCTTGGGTTATGGGAGTGTTTCTCATTTGAAATCTGGGTCTTCGGTGTGGAGCCTTTTCGGGTTTGCATTCTTGATATTGAGGCTTTGAAGTACTTACTGAAACTTTCCAATGGCCTTTCGGAGTTTTCTAGCCTTCACTTGAGGTTTGGGCTTTCTAAACGATCATTGGTTTTCTTTGAGACCATAGGTCCTTTTCCTTGTCTACAACCTTGGGCATTACTCCGGTTTGAAGTGTAGGTGCCCTTTGGTTTTACAAAGATAGTCTTCTTGCTACTAGATCGGCACAAAGATGACCTTGTGAGGTTCCCCACTGGAATGTATCCCAATCCAGATTTTATAGTGGCGGATCTCGATAACTAAGAATTTCATCTATCACATTAGATGCTTTATTCAATAGAGTTAACTCTTACGAAATGCACTATCCTCACGATTCTGTAGAGTTTTATGCAAAGAAGGTCATTGAACTTCGATTACGATAGCAAAATTTGAATTTCTTGATGGATTTCTCTAAAACTGAGTTAGGGACATTATCATCTTCTCTTTTCTCGAGAGTTGTACTTCGAGAACATCGATTCATCGGTAGCTCCCATTAATTGAGAAGTGATTTCAATATTGCTAGGAAAATCTTTCCATTTTAGAGAACTTTCGGTTCCTTATTACGCTCTTGAGTTCGATTTAGCGGTCCTTGCAAAACAACATAGTCCTTCATCCAGATTCTCAAAAAGAATCCATCGGTCAAAATATTTGTTGCCAAGGTGGAACTTGAAAAACTCTTGTGCTAGTGTAGGAGCAACAGAGAGAAGAGAAAAAGAGTTTACCTCCTCAATGGCCATCGGGCGCAGATATCATCACTCGATGCGAGAATATCTCATCTGAAAGAGCTAGATCCCTCCTCGAGTGTTATTCTTACGCAACCATGGCCTTTTTGCTAGAGAACTAAACGATCTCTTTTAGCTTGCCTTTCTCTTCTCTCCTTAGCACTCAAATCAACGGACAATCATCTTTGGAAGTGACCTTTCTTTTGAGCAATTATAGCATCTGTTGGCATCATCATCGATCATTTTCTTCTTTGGACTTGGAGTCCTTTCTCTTGGATGAAGATCCTTGACTTTCAGTCCTTCTTCTTCTCGGTTGATCTTTCCTCGGGTTTTTACGGTACTGTGGTTCTGTAATAATTTTTGTATTTTCCAAATCTACTATTAAGTCTGTCAAACCTCCTTGCCAAAAGTCTTTAGCTTTTCCTCAAGCTCATCGATTTTTGGCATGGGGGTTCTCGAAACTCTTTAGTTTCTGAGGTTTTATCTTTGGCTTTTAAAGCCGCATTCTTTTTCGATGAAGAATCATCTTTCTTTGTCGACCTTTTTTGGATTTCTTATCAATTACAAATTCATAGGCCTTGATTTCGGAGAAGACTTGTTGGTAAGGCGTTGAACTAGTGTTCTTGGTGTTTTTCAATCACCCTTTGCATGAATATCCCATTTCTTAGAAAAAGACCTCTAAGAATTTTCAATGCAACTTCTCTTTGTGGATATTTCTTTCCAAGAGCATTTAGATCATTCATGATCTTTAGTGAATCGACTTCCAATTTAGGGAATTGATTCACCATCATCCATTTCAAAACTATCAAACTTTCAATTGCCCTTTGAAAGTTTGTTTTCTTTTATATGAAGTGCCTTGGCACAAGATAGTGTATCCCAAATCCTCTTTAGCGATATTAAGGTGAGAGATCATTCCCATCACACCATCATTAATTGTCTTGTATAAGCGTGTAAAGGTCTAGATTAGAACTTTTTTCTCAACAAAGATTAGACTTTCTCTGCTCGGATTCAAAAGCAAATGTTGGTCATCTCTCATGTTTGGAAAGAAAATCAATTCTCTAAGCTCATGCTTTCAATGCAAAAGGCTACTTGAAGAAAACTAAGGGTCAATCGCTAAGGCACGGTAAGGAGTAGTAAATTCAAATGAATGGAAGATGTTTATGGAAGATAGATCAACCACTCTAAAGTGATTAGAGTTGTAGAATGTTCATGGAATTTGGAAGACCCAAGTCCAAAGGAAAGTGATCAGATGATAACCTTGTAGGACCCTACACAAATTGGGTACCTAAGAATTGATCTCGCTTTTCAGAGGAAAACAAGGCACCGAGTCGATTGAAGATCACATAAAGACCGATGAAAGTGGAGATGAAAATATTCGCCAGATGGTATCTCGACAGTAAAGGATGCTCAAGACATATGACAGATTCAAGCAAGAATCAAAAGGACTATGTTGAACAAAGAGGCCTCAGATCACATTTGGAGATAACTCCAAGGATGAACATCAAGGATATGGAACTTTGAAAATTGAATCACTTACCATATCCATGGTGTTTCATATGTATCTCGATTGAAGCATAATTTTCAATAAGCCAATTACGTGATAAGTGGTTTTAATGTTGAGTTCTCAAAGAACTTATGTTATGTGAAAGATGATATCTCATGTAAAAAATATTGCTAATCGGGTACAAGAAAAGGAAATGTGTATCTTCATTCGATTGAGTTCAACTCCTAAAGATACATGTTTGGTTGCTAAAAGTTCCACAGATACCAGCTTGGTTATGGCATAAAAGGATGAATCACCCGAATTTCAAAAACCTCAATAAACTTGCAAGATTAGCTTTCTTGTGAGAGGGTTGCCAAATGAAGTGTTCAAGAAGGAATATGTTTGTGATGCGTGCCAAAAAGGAAAACAAGTTAAAGCATCATTTAAAAGCAAAGTAGATGTTTTTACCGAGAGAATACTTCATGTTTGTCAGATATGGATCTTTTTGGTCCAAGAACACCAAAGGAGCACTAATGACGTGAAATATACACTGTAGTAGTTGATGACTACTCAAGATATATTGGGTCATATTCTTACTCAAGAAGAAAGAGATTGGAGATAAAGTCAGTTCAAAATTATCTCAAAAATGCTCAAGATTGAAAAGAACCCGAGTGTGGTCAAAATCGATCCGATAAAGGAATCAATTTATAAACCATATTATATCCGATTATATGCAAAGAAATGGAATTACTCATGAAACATCAGATCTTTGCAAGGACCCCTCAACAAAATGGTGTTCTTTGATTGAAGGAACATGACTTTTAAAAGAAGCCGCAAGGACCATGATAATAAAAAAGTTGAGATTCCTAAAAGATTTTGGGTCAAGTCACAACACCGCATGCTATTCACAAAACAGATCCATGTTTTGACCAAGAGTCAAGGAAAAAACACCATACGAGCTTTGGAATGAAAGGAAGCCTCTTGTTTTTTCTTTTCGTGTGTTTGTTTGTAAGTGTTTCATACACAATAATGGTAAAGATCGCTTGAAAACTTTTGATAGCAAAGTCGATGAAGGAATATTCTTAGGATATTTCGGGTTAGTAAAGCCTTCAGAGTTTACAACAAGAGGACTCTTATTGTGGAGGAAACACCTCATGTTGTTTTTTGATGAATCTACTTGTGTTCGTAAGAAACAGAACATGATGCGTAAGAACCCACCAAGAGAATCACCAGATTAAGCAAAACAAAAAAGAATGACAAATCATCCATCGAACTCGAAAACAAGAAGTCACCACCTTCTATGAATGGAGTGACTCAGAGACTCGCATAAGGAAGTTCGGGATGGAATTCTTGGATGGTGAGACTCAGGAAAGCCAACACACCAAAGGTGACCAATCTGAACAGACACCAGTTCAGACTCAAGTATGTGATGCCAATGAAGATGTGGTTTCAACTGAGGCAAATTCTAAATCTATCAACCAAAGGGGAACAAATGTCACTGACAATGTTCTGAATAGAATTTTCCCTGAGGAAGATGATTCCCTTTCTCCTTTTCTGTTGTTCCCTGAGTTTAATGAACTAACTGAACCTAACTACACAGCTTGTATGGTCAAAGACAACACCCGGCATGCCACAAAATCTACCCCCAAAGTCCGCTCCACTATTGGTGCGTATTAAAGATCAGGCGACTTCTAGCCCGTCAAGGCGGAATTAGTGATTTATGTAATTGTGGCCCTTTCATAGGCATTATTCCTTATGTAAATTCCCACCCAAGAGGCGAGAATCATAGTATAAATAGGCCTCCACGGCCACATTTTTGGGGTGGAAGATTCTTAGTACTTAGGCATATATATCATACATAAATCTGTCTTGGATGCCACCGAACGTAGTCTGATTCAAAGGACGGACCGGGTCACCAATCTTTTGTCATTTTATGTTACGTTGATTTCCATTAGTTTTTATTCCTTATCAAAATTATTGTTTAGCTGGGCAAATTATAGCCAGTTACAATAGCTGGTGAACAAGATGTTCGACGAACATATCGGGCGAACAATCGAGGTGTATATCGATGACATTGTGGTCGAAAACGAATACAAGGAAGATCACCTCGGCCATCTAGCTCAAACATTTGATATCCTCCGGGCATACAACATGAAGTTGAACCCAAAGAAATGTAGCTTTGTGGTTCATACTGGAAAATTTCTGGGGCACATGGTTAATCAACGGGGGATCGAGGTGAATCCATCAAAGATCCATGCCGAGCTCGACGTGCAAGCCCCCAGAAATGTAAAGGAGGTCCAAAAGCTGACGGGGTGTCTGGCCTCCCTGAACCGATTCATATGATGAACTGGGGATAAGTGTAAGCCGTTCTTTGATGTTTTAAAGAAAGGAAGATTTCAGTGGACCGGGGCACAGCCAAAGTGCGTTTGAGTCCCTAAAGCTGTACCTGGGAGACACACAAATCTTATCCAAGCCAATGCTAGGTAAACAACTATACCTATACATGGCCGCCTCCGAACATGCTATTAGTGTTGTGCTCATTCGAGCAGAAGGAGCAACACACCTCCCTGTGTACTATGTTAGCCAGGTACTGAAAGATGCTAAGCTCCGCTACTCACCATTGGAAAAGCTTGTGTATGCTCTCATCATAAGTGTTCGCAAGCTACGGCCCTACTTCTTCGACCATTCCGTTGAAGTGCTCACCACCTTCCCGCTACGCCAAGTCTTGCATCGACCAGACACCGCGGGGAGGCTGCTGAAATGGGCGGTCGAGCTGGGCCAATTTGGTATCACGTTTGCCCCTCGAACGGTGATTAAAGGCTAAGACATGGCCAATTTTATGGTGGAGCTCACATATCTACAGCAACCCGATAGGGGGATTGATCCGCCAAGGCACATGTATGTGGATGGGTCATAAACGAGCACAAGAGCCGGGGTGGGTGTGGTTCTAATAAGCCCGACCCGACAAACTTTTTTGATGGCCATCCTGTTCAACTTCAGGCGACGAACAACGAGGCTGAGTACGAAGCTCTTGTCGGTGGCCTACACATGGCCATGGCAATGGGGGTTCACAAGCTAATGATTTTCAGCGACTCCCAGTTGATTGTTTACCAAGTCCCGGGGGAGTACAACGTGTGGGGCAAGCAGATGGTCCAGTATCAATCCTTGACCAAGGAGTTGCTCAAAAAATTTGAGCAGGTGTACATTGAGCAGCTCCCCCGGACAGAAAATTCTTATGCAGATGCACTCGCCCGCCTAGCCACCTCGGATGGTGCGATCGACCTGACGGACATCGTGGTCACCACCACGTGCTCATCTTCGATACTTAGATCTGTGGTCGCCTAGATAGAGGTCGAGCGCGAGACTTGGATGACCCCAATTTTCAACTATCTGTAGGACGGGGTCCTCCCTGATAATAAAGCACAAGCCACTCGACTTCGCTTACAAGCTGCTCGCTATACCATCCTTGACGGGCATCTCTACAAAATAAGTTTCTCCCTTCCTTTGTTAATATGTGTCACCCCTGAGGACGGTCATCTAATCCTCAAATAGATTCACGAGGGGTATGCGGAAACCATATGGGCAGACATGCCTTAGCCTATAAGATGATCAGACAGCGGTATTACTGGCCCACACTCAAGAAGGACTCACTTGCTTATGCTCGTGCTTGCTATGAGTGCCAAATTTATGTCCCGCTCATCCATAGTCCCCCGGAGGAGCTCATCTCCGTTTATAGTCCTTGGCCATTCGCCAAGTGGGGGATTGACCTGACTGGACCACTTTTAGAACCTCAATGGGTGAAACACCGTTCGCCTTGGCATTTGGTACAGAGGCAGTCATCCCGGTAGAGGTTGAAGTTTTGAGCCACTGAACCATATGTTTTGGCGAGCACATGAATGATCGAGCTCTAGCTCTTAGTGCGGATTTACTGGAGGAAAGAAGGTTCGAAGCGGACCTCAAAAATACAATGTATAAGGGGATGTCGGAAAAATATTACAACTCCAAAGTCCAACTAAAGATAGATCGAGTCTCTGGTGGTGATTTTGGCTGAGCATGGGAAGGCCCATACCTCATCATATGAGTTGGAAGAGTTGAACGGGACTCCAAACTCATGGAATGGAGTCTCTGGTGGTGATTTTGAATCTATCATGAGCATGGGAAGGCCCACATTTGTACAATTAATCAATCACAACAGCACATTTGTGCGTGTTTGAGGTTCATTTTTATTTTTGGATTTTACAAACGAGCACATGTAAATAGTGTAATAGTTGTATGCTCGCCATTTTTAGTTTTTCCTTGTAAAAATTGTAATTGATAGGACACCCTGCGTGGTGTGTTTTGTTTCCTTTTCAATAGGATGGATAAACAAGCCAAACTTTGTGTTCATGACTTGACAACAACATGTACTTACTATGTTTGCAAAAGACGACCAAACAAGAAAGTGATCGCAACACAATAAGATGACCACAACGAGCGAAGGTTGTAACTAAATAAGACAATAAAAAATAAGGACAATTCGAACACAAGCGTATACGAGATAAAGTTCATTCATTTACAAAGTGGCACCACCGGCCAAGTTACAAAAAGGCCATCTGGGCCGAACACAAAAAGGCTGACTAAGCCGAGCACAAAAAATCCTACAAACTAGTAAAGCAAGAAAGAGCCGAGCACTACTTGCTCTGTTCTGGTCTGCTCATCGCCACCACCCTAGGCTCCCTACTCGTGGTCGCTCTTCTCCTCGTCGGACAAGGGCTCCACCACCTCCACCCCTTCAGGAAGTTGAGAAAAATCGCACCCGACCTCTCCAAGGTCGGCCAGGGGCTCCGGCGGCAGGGGGGTTGTCGACCAAATATTGATAGAGGTCGTCCTTGAAGGGCCCTAGCTGGTCGACCAGAAGTACTCGCCGAGAATTGTGAAGTGCATCACCGAAGGGAGAGCTCTTTGGTGTACTTGTCAACCAATGAGAGATCAACACGTATGTATGGAACTGATATAGACGGGATGTGAAGCTTCAGAGTTCAATGGCTAGAAAGGACAAGTTTGCACACATTTAGCCATGCCGCCTCTGAGCACATCAAGTTAGCCCTGCAAACCTACCTTAAATAGATTGAAATTCGAATAGCTCTCCAACGGGTGGCCCTCTGTGCCAACCGCTCGGCATGGATCCTCTCAAGCTTCTACCGGGTTTTTCTTCCGGGCCATCACAGTGTGCTTGGCGGTGCTGACGACAATTGTAACTACGGTTAGAGATGCACACACCAAAGTTGACAAGTTAAAACATATTGTTGGGAAATTTATAGTTTTGATGAAAGTTCCAAAACAGTTGTAATAGGACCAGTCAGACCTGTTAGCTGACTGATGACTTAGAAATCAGAAATAGGATGACCAGTTGATAATTGTTGTATAAAGCAACTGGTGTAGTAGTAGATGACATGTTGAGGGGGAACTCAATATGTATAGGTTAAGTCTTGAAGAAGAATCAGAAGATCAGATTCATATCAGAAGAATAGAAGACTGTAAACTAAAGACTAAGAAACTGATTGATCAGTTTCTCTCAAATCCAGAAACCATCTGAAGACAAGAAGCAGATAACAAGACTAAGAAGACCTTTTAATGATCTACATCAGAAGAGTCAGAAAGTTGAGCTAAGACAGCTTACATCAGAAGACTTAACCAGGTAGACAAATCAGTTGTAACTGATCAGGTCTATTCCACCAGGTGACAATCAAGTATCAACCTAAGACATACATATCAATTAGACATTCAGAATTAACAAGAATGAAGACTGACGAGTGCCGAATATGTGTACTTGTCAACCAATGAGAGATCAACACGTATGTACGGAACTGATATAGACGGGATGTGAAGCTTCAGAGTTCAACGACTAGAAAGGAGAAGTTTGCACACATTTAACCATGCCGCCTCTGAGCACATCAAGTTAGCCCTGCAAACCTACCTTAAATAGACCAAAATTTGAATTGGTCTCCAACGGCTAGTTCGATTTTGTGCCTATAAATATGAGATCAAACCTTCAGAGTAAGGTTACGGAAATTATACACAAGCTCAAGCTACAAGCAATTTCTGCAAGAACACAAAGAACTCAAGAAATATTCTAAGTGTTCATCCCATAGGTTCTTAGCAAGAAATCACATCCTTTAGCTTTAGGCTACTTAAATACTAGGATAGATATCCAGTTTGAAACCATACAAATCTTTACCCAAACCGAGTGTTAGGTTAAGTTTGTGAGTAAGATTTCAAGCTAGGGTTTCTAGTCTTGATTTCTGGGATAAGTTGAGTGAGAACTCCATAAACATCTGATTGTAAGGTGTTTGGACTAACACATTAAACTAAGTCTAGTTTGGTAAGTAAGTGCCCCTGGACTGGGAAGAGTGGACGTGGAACAAGTTGTCCGAACCACTATAAATTGTGTGTTCTTTATCTTGCTTTACACTATTGCACACTACTTTTCTGATAAGCTATCATGCATTCTCTAAGTATAGACCAGTTCTGTACCAAGCAGTTGATCTGATCAGATTGACCTTTTGTCATTTGATCTGATTCAGAATACTTAGAATCCCTTTTGTCAACATGGTTTTTCTACACGGGTTAAAACTTGCTTCCGCACATCAGTTGACCTGATAGACACCGAACTGATCTGTTTCACAGCAATCAGTAAGTTGGATATCAGACCGTACTGATTCTTATACGAACTCTATCAGCACATATCTGATCTTACACGCTGGTCACAAAAAAGTTTTGGAAGTCTATTCACCCCTCCCCTCTAGACTTCCACCTCACGAAACCCGTTCGGGACCTACACATATTATGGTATCAAATACGAGCACGATTGACCTTACCAGTAGGGTCGATAGCGACCAAGTGATGAGGAGCCACGTAGAGGCCAACCTAACTTCGTTGGTCCACGGTGTAGGGCTCGAGGTCTATTTGTCGGATACTACTGAAGTACCCGTCACTCGTCTCTTTATCCGAAGCTAGTTGGAGTCCTGAAACGAGAGAAAAAAGTTAATATCTGTTGGGAGATGAATTTTAATAAAGATTTATGATTTTGATTAGATCCCAAAACCCCTGAGTATGACATGTTCAGAATGATCTTGATAGTTGAGTCAGGATTCAGTTTTTAGAATATTCAGGATGTTATCTGCAGAATGTATAGTCAGCAGATATAGTTCAGGATAGTTACTGAAGACTCAGCGAGAAGACTCAGTACATCAGTCAGTATAAACTACAAAGATTCAGAAGACCCTGAAGACTCAGAAGACCCTGAAGACTCAGAAGACTCTGAAGACACAAAGACTGAAGACTGAGGAACTAAAGATCAAGAATACTGAAGGCACAATAATTATCAAGACTCGGTAGAAGGTCTTGAATGCTCAAGATGAACACGAATGTTCCGAGGCAATGAATATATCTATCGAAGGATGCACATCGAGAAGATCGCGATTCCTTAGAAAGTTAGATATCTGCCAAGGCATTCAAAAGCAGACAAAAGGAACTAAGTCAGAAGTGTTGTTAAGGTTATATCAAACTCAGAGTTTGTAACCAAAAAGAGCCGTTGAAGGTGTCTACCTTTAACTGGAGACAAAAGTCAAAAAGAGGAAGACAACACTGTACCATATATCGAATCGATAAAGTGACAGGTCTCTCGAAAAAAGATGTCGGATGTACAAAAGTTCGCATCGAAAAAAGTGAAGACCGGCTACATGAAAGGCTATTGCCTAGAAAGTGTTAGGGAGTTTCAAACCCTAAATATAGCCGTTTCACACACCACAAGAGGGAACTCACGAAGCTGTCTCTCCAACGGATAGTTTTCAAGAGTGACCTTGGTGTATGCCTATAAATACTGGTGACCCTCTACATTGTAAGGGGACGGGAAATTTATACGCAACTTAAGAGCTCAAGCTTATTCTTGTAAAAGTTAAAAGCACTCGAAAAACTTAGAATTTCCCAAGTGCTTCAATATTGAAGAGAGCTCACTTTACTAAGCCTAGCTTGATAAGAATTATCCAAAGCTTAGTCGAGATATTCTAACCCTTTGCATTGTGCTTTATTGTAAAGGATATCTCATCCTAGTTGGAAATCAACCAAGAAACCCCAAACCCTTGTGAAGGTAGTTGGAGTGTGTTTGTTGGTGAGAAGTGTTGTAAAGAGTTAGTAAACTACACGGAGTAGTCAGAAAACTCTAGAGGAGAAGTTAGTAAGCTACAAGGGTAGTCTGAAAGCTTGTGTGTGATTGAGTAAGTAAACTACGGAGGTAGTCAGAAAGCTCAAGGTCGGGTTGAGTAAGTAAACTACGTGGAGTAGTCAGAAAACTCAGGGCCGTGTTGAGTAAGTAAACTACGAGGTAGTCAGAAAGCTCAGAAGTTGATAGTGAATTTCTCTGAAGAGTCGGGGAGAGTGGACGTAGGAGCTTGAGTCTACGAACCACTATAATTCTTTGTGTTCTTTATTGCTTTCCTTATCTGTGCTTATTTGTTGCATTGACTTGATTTTGAAATGCATACTTTTCACTGATATTTAGTTGGAATCAATCCACTGAAGTTGCATAAGTGAATCACAACCTAATCACTATTTCATAAAGGGAAGGTTTTCAGCAAAGCTTAAAACGAGTATAAACTAAGGGCCAACCATTCAAGACAACCGAAAGTAGCTAGAACAGATAGTTACCAAACCGAACATACTCTTCCGAGGGTTGAGAAGTTAGTTATCGATCCAAGCAACTCGGGATCTCTCGACACTCAGGACTCGGTTGGGATTATCTCGAGGTTTAAAGCGACTCAAGATTTATCTCGAAGAGACTTTGACTCGAGCGATCGTGCTTCTCGAGAACCTAATCTTGAGTAATTATCGACCCAAGTGACCTCGAAGAAGAAATAGTTTTAAAAAACCGAACACGTGTATTCTCCCCCATACACGCAGGTAAGACTCGTTTGCACCGGGACCAACAAGTGGTATCGAGAGCAATTGGTTCAAACTTGACCACTTTGTGTTGACCAAAGTTTTATTTTCAAAAATACTTGTGGTCTATCCGAATCGATCTTATTTCTTTGAAACTTTTTATTTTTCAAGAGATCGGAAAAATGTCTTCTAAAAACTTCCCATGTTCTCGGTGGAGAACTATGACCTATGGAGGCCGAGAATGCGAGGCTCATCGTATTCAAAACATGAGAGTATGTGGAGAGTGGTCTCTCAAGGACCATTCCGGTTCTTGTAGTGAATCCCGGAGGAATGAAGATGAGAGAATTGATCCTAGAGCGAGAATTTCTTAAGTCGATGACCAACTGACTCTGAGGAGAGAAAGTTAGTCAATCTAGACTACATGCAAAAAAAGACACACTATACAAACACAATTGATGATGGTGTGATGGGAATGATCTCTCACCTGAATATCACGCTAAAGAGATTTGGGATACACTAATTTGTTATGTGCCAAGGCACGCACGATCATATAAAAGAAAATAAACTTTCAAAGGGCAATTGGAAAGTTTGCCCGGTTTTTGAAATGGATGATGGTGAATCAATAGACAAACGGAAGTCGATTCACTAGCATCATGAATGATCTAAATGCACTTGGAAAGAAATACCCACAAGAGAGAGAAGTTGCATTGAAAATTCTTAGAGGTCTATAAAAGAAATGGGATATTCATGCAAAGTGGTGATTGAAAACACCAAGAATATTAACTCAATGCCTTACCAACAAGTCTTCTCTCTTCGAAATTTGAAAGCCTATGAATTTGTAATTGAAAAGAAATCCAAAAAGGTCGACAAAGAAAGATGATTCTTCATCGAGTAAGAATGTGGCCTTAAAAGCCAAAGATAAAACACAGTAAAACTAGAGAGTTCGAGAACCCCATGCCAAAAAAATCGGGATGAGCTTGAGGAAAAGCTAAAGCGATGGCAAGAAGGTTTGATAGACTCAATAGTAGATTTGGAAAATACAAAAAGCTATTACAGAACCACAGTACTGGAAGAAACCCGAGGACAGATCAACTGAGAAGAAGAAAGACCTGAAAGCTGAAGGATCTTCATCCAAAAGTAAGGACTCCAAGTCCAAAGAAGGAAATGATCAGGATGATGATGCCAACAGATTCTATAACCGCCGGAAGAAAGGTCACTTCAAAGATGATTGTCAGTTGAGTGCTAAGGACGAGAGAAGAGAAAGGCAAGCTATAAGAGACCAGAAGTTCTCAAGCAAAAAGGCCATGGATGCAGAAGAAGAACACTCTGAGGAGGAATCTAGCTCTTCAGATGAGATATTCTCAGACAGTGAAAGTGATGACATCTGTCTGATGGCCATTGAGGAGGTAAACTCTTCTTTCTCTGTTGTTGCTCCTACACTAGCACAAGAGTTTTCAAGTTCCACCGAAAACAAATCATTTTGACCGATGGATTCTTTTCGAGAATCGATGAAGGACTATCTTTGTTTTTGCAAGGATCGCTAAATCAAACTCAAGAGCGAGAATAAGGAATGAAAAAGTTGAAAATCTAAAATGGAAAGACTCTAGCAATATTGAAGTCACTTCTCAATTAATGGGAGCTACTGATGAACTGGATGTTCTGAAAGTACAACTCTCAAAGAAAGAGAAGTTGATAATGTCCCTAACTGAAAAGCTAGAAAAATCAACTGAAGTGATTCAGCTAATCAGAACTAAGTTCAATGACCTCTCGAGAAGCATAAAACTCTGAGGATAAGTTAAGTTAACTCTATTGAATAATGCATCTAATGTAATAGATGAAATTTGAGTTACCAGAGATCTGTGACTATAAAATCTGGATTGGGATATATTCGGGGAACCTCACAAGGTCATCTAAATCTTTGCGTCAAGTAGCAAGAAGACTATCTTTGTAAAACCAAGTGGCACCTACACTTCAAATCAAGAAATGCCCAAGGTTGTAGACAAGGAAAAGGACCTATGGTCTCGGTAAAAACCGAATGATCGGGTTAGAAAGCCCAAACCTCGGTGAAGGCAAGAAAACCGAAAGCGATCGATTGGAAAGTTTCAGCAAGTACTTCAAAGCCTCGGGCTAAGAATGCAAACTGAAAGGCTCCACATCGAACCATCGAGAGGAATCCTCGGATGAGAAACACTCGGCAGAGACATTCTAAATCGAAGAGACCAAGTCCTCAATTATCTTTGAAGACCAGATTTCAAAGATGCATAACCCGAAACCTCACTTGCCTAAGGGTAAAGGTTATCTCAACCCGAAGTCATCAAAGATTTAGGCTACCGCACAAAAAGCCTAAGCATCTCGAATGTAAGGCCCGAACCAAAGAAGAACTCTAAGGCACATGTTCATGCTAAAAAGCACACATATACGTAAAACCGCTAAGGCACCCGAGTAGTGGATGTATATGTTGATGTTTATGGAAGACAAATTAGCCACTCTAAAGTGATTAGAGTTGTTAGGCAGATTTGGATTCCGAAAGGTACAACTAACCTCGTAGGACCCTACACAAAGTGGGTACCTAAGAATTGATCTGTTTTTCAGGAGGAAAACCAGGGCACTAAGCTGATGAAAGATCACATGGCATTGATGACCAGAGATGAAAAAGCTCCTGATGTATGGTATCTTGACAGTGGATTCTCAAGACATATGACAGGATTCAAGAAGATGCTCAGTGACTATGTTGAACAAAGAGGCCCACAGATCATTTTTGGAGATAACTCCAAGGGACAGACTGAAGGATATGGAACTTTGGAAGTCGACTAAGTTCATATCCATGGTGTTTCATATGTATCTGGATTGAAGCATAACTTGCTGTCAATTAGCCAATTCTGTGATAAAGGTTTCAATGTTGAGTTCTCCAAGAACTTATGCTTTGTGAAAGATGATACATCACAAAAAGTATTACTGACTGGTACAAGAAAAGTGAATGTGTATCTTGCTGATTGGAGTTCAACTCCTAAAGATACATGTTTAATTGCTAAAAGTTCCACAGATACCAGTTGGTTATGGCATAAAAGAATGAATCACCTAAACTTCAAAACCCTGAACAAGCTTGCAAGATTAGCTCTTGCGAGAGGGTTGCCTAATGAAGTGTTCAGTAAGGAACACATTTGTGATCGTGTGCGAGAAAGGAAAAACAAGTCAAAGCATCATTTAAAAGCAAAGTAGAAGTTTCTACTGAGAGAATACTTCAGCTTTTGCATATGGATCTGTTTGGTCCTATAACACCTGTGAGCACTAATGGTAGGAAATACACATTGGTAGTAGTTGATGACTACTCAAGATATACTTGGGTCATATTCTTACTGTGTAAGAAAGAGACTCAGATAAAGCTGCCAGAATTACTGAAAAGACTCAGTATTGAGAAAAATCCGAGTGTGGTCAAAATCAGATCTGACAAAGGAACTGAGTTTATAAATCATATCATTTCTGATTATTGTGCAGCAAATGGAATTCTACATGAAACATCATTTTGCAAGGACCCTCAACAAAATGGTGTTCTTTGAAAGAAGGAACAGAACTTTGAAAGAAGTTCGCAAGGACAATGATAATTTGAAGTTCGATATTCCTAAAAGATTTTGAAATTTGAAAGTCATCAACACTGCATGCTACTCTCAGAATAGATCCATGCTAAGCAAAATTCAAGGCAAAACGCCTTATGAGCTTTGGAATGAAAGGAAGCCTCTTGTTTCTTTCTTTTGTGTGTTTGGTTGCAAGTGTTTCATACACAATAATGGTAAAGATCAGTTGAAAACATTTGATAGTAAAGCTGATGAAGGAATATTCTTAGGATATTCTGAAGTTAGTAAAGCTTTCAGAGTTTACAACTGTAGGACTCTTATTGTGGAGGAAAACGCCTCATGTTTTTTTTTGATGAATCTGTTTTGTGTTCGGAAGAAAACAGGAAAATGATGCAAATGAACCGACTAAGAGGATCACCAGATTAAGCTGAAACGAAAGATAAATCATCCATCGAACACGAAAAGAAGAAGTCGGTCACTACTATCTATGATTGGAGTGACTCGGACTCGAATAAAGAAGTTCGGGATGGAAATCGGGATGGTGAGACCCAGGAAAACCAACACTCCAAAGGTGACCAATCTGAAGCAGACACCGATTCGGACTCGTGCACGTGATGCCAACGAAGATGTGGTCACGGTGAGGCAAATTCTGAATCTATCAACCAAAGGGGAACAAATGTCTCTCGAAAATGTTCGAATAGAATTTCCCCGAGGAAGATGATTCCCTTTTCTCTGTTTTGTTGTTCCTCGAGTTTGTCGATTTAATCGAACCTAACATTTCAAATGTTGAGGATACCATTGAAGGGGAACATCAAGAAGGAAATGGTTAGATAGCCATCCTACAAGCCGATTGTGGGTGATCTAACCGAATGTGTTAAGACTAGAAGGTTCCATGGAGAGAGTGCACTATTCTGGCCGCTTCTATCGGGAGAAAGAACCTCTTGAGATTGGTGAAGCTCTACAAGATTCTCTTTGGATTCTTGCTATGCAAGATGAGCTGAATCAATTCTCGAGGAATGAAGTATGGGAGCTGGTAGATAGACCAAAAAGGCACAATGTCATTGGAACCAAGTGGGTTTTCAAGAACAAAAGAGATGAAAACAACAACATTGTGAGAAACAAGGCAATGTTAGTTGCACAAGGTTATTCCCAAGAAGAAGGCTTGGATTATGATGAAACCTTTGCACCTGTTGCAAGACTAGAAGCCATCAGATTGTTTCTTGCATATGCTGCCCACATGAAGTTCACAGTCTATCAGATGGATGTGAAAAGTGCATTTCTGAACGGCGTGCTTAAAGAAGAGGTTTATGTGGAACAACCTCCTGGTTTCAAACAGAATGACCAAGTTTACAGGCTAAGAAAAGCTTTGTATGGTCTTAAACAAGCACCCAGAGCATGGTATGATACTCTTTCTCAGTTTCTTACTGACCATGGTTTTGTCAAAGGAACTGTTGATAGAACTCTGTTCAGGATAGAGGATGGGGAAGATATCTTACTAGTTCAGATATATGTTGATGACATCATTTTTGGATCTCCAAACCATCAGCTGTGTGAAAAGTTTTCAACACTGATGAAAGGCAAGTTTGAGATGTCAATGATGGGAGAGATGAATTTCTTTCTAGGACTTCAAGTGAAACAATCAAAGGAAGGAATATTCATCAACCAGGCAAAGTACACCAGAGATCTGATTGCCAAATATGGTGTACAGAATTGCAATGCAGTTAGAATTCCCATGAATACTAACTACAAGATGGATCCTGATTCTGAAGGCAAATCAGTAAGTCATACTGATTATAGAGGAATCATTGGATCATTGCTCTATCTCATGACAAGTAGGCGGATATAACATTTCTTTGTTGGGATATGTGCAAGATACCAAGCTAATCTGAAATTTAGTCACATGGATGCCGCCAAAAAGATCTTGAAATATCTTAAGGGCACAAAGTGAATAGAGGATTATGGTATCCAAATGATGATAACCTAGAGTTAAGTGGTTACTCGGATGTCGATTATGGAGGATGCGAATTGACAGAAGTCCACTTCGGGAACTTGTCAATTTCTAGGAAGCAAGTCGATATCTTGGTTTTCGAAGAAAGCAGGACCTCGAGAGCAACAAGTACTACTTGGTTTGAATATATGGTCGCGAGGAAGGCTGCGTGCAGGTACGCATTCTTTGGCTCGAGACAACAATTAAGGGATTATAAAGTTGTAGCCAATGAAGTACCAATATTTTTGTGACAATAATAGTGTCATTGCTATTTCACAAAACCCGTTATTGCACACCGGATGCAAGCATGTGGATATCGAGACATCACTTCATCGAGATCATGTCGAGAAGAAGGACATAAGGATGGAGAAAATTCATCTCGATAAGCAGAGAGTCGATATCTTGACTAAACCTTTGGCGGAATCAAGATTTCAAAAACTTTCGGTTGAATTAGGGATGCTTTCGAACAGTGTTTAGAGTAAAATCGAAAAATTGAAGGTTTTCGGATGCATGAAGTTTTTCGTAATCCTTCCGAGAAGCTCAGATAAAATGGAAATCTTCGAATCGAGTCTCGTAAAACTCAAGAAAGATCTTGAACCAATTCAATTTTCGATTATTATCTTGACATTTTATCAAGATCAAGACTAATAAGAGGCGATAGAGGGAAATTGGTCCGAAGAAGTAATGACTCATGCGATCCATTTATTGCTCAAGTAAATTCAAGAATCATTCGAATAAATATAAAAACACCGAGGAATGTTTTTTTTTTTTTGGATCGTTTTAAATTCGAAGAAGGTCAATGATCATTTAATGCTCGCTACATTAATGACCAATGAGGATGTTTTGGCGGCTTACTTTTTCGGAGATCGTCGGTTCAGATACGATTAATTGGAGATTAATCTCAACCGTTGTTACTCACCTAACCAACACGATTCCCCACGATCTCAAGGTTATATAAACCCCAATCGGTCATTCAGGCCAAAATTTTATCAAACCCTTCGTTTCCAAATCCTCTGCAATTAAAAATCCCCTTTTGCCCAGAAATTCTCCAAACCCTATAGCTTCACTTCTTCAATCAAACTCTAAAATGGCTCCAACCCTGTTCGAGAGATTAGCCGAAACCAACAAGCCGTGGTACGAGTTCGTTGTCTCACTTGAAAGCACAACCAACTCAAAGCCGTAAGAAGAGGAGGCTGCGATATGATTCGATGGCTAAACTCACCCAACTAGTCGCAAACCCAGGCCGGACCATGAGTTTGCGAAAGAGGTAATCGAATTCATCTCAGAATTTTGAAGATAGATGAAGAATGTATGCATTCTAAGTTAATCAGATCACACTTAAAGTAGTCATCCAAATACGTCGATTTTGAGAGGGATCTGTATATAGTTCCAAAAAATCTGAATGATGTTTTTGAGCTCTGTGATAGAGGAGAGGATCCTACGACGTATATGTCAGGTAGAGAGTAGGAGTACTTAGATAGGATTGCCGAGAATCTGTTAAGTTTGAGGCGACATCGCATAAAAAGGCACTGAAGCCACAATATCGTGTGTTGATGGATATTGTGAGCAAGTGCATCATAAGTCTTATGGGAGTTTTGAGCGGATAAGTACCCAAGCTCAGATTGATGGCGGCGATAAGCTTCACCCACCACAGATTTCAACCGGTGAAATTCGATTCAGACGGTGAGTGAGCAGACCAAAGTTTTGAGGAAGATTGACGGGGCGATCTCAATCAAAGGCAAGATCCACCATGCCACCAAAATTGCTTACATTTTGGAGATGTGCAGAGAGGAGGAGGATATCTTCGCCAATTCGACCCCATTTCCTAAGTCCAAAATTCTCCTTAAACCCATTGCTGCAAGGAAGCAGGTCATCAGGGGGAAGAGAGAAAAGAAGGTAGAATCACCTTCTGCAGTTGCTGAAAAAGAGACCCAACAAACTAGGGGGAAGGTGTTGTTGGAGGCAAAGATGGAGCAGGGAGCAAAAATGATGAAACAGAAGAATCTTGCTCCAAAACGCAGAAGATTGGTGGTTCTCACCGATGAAGATGAAAGTGATCCTGAAGAGATTCAACCTGAGGGCCAAACTGCTCAGAGTTCACCATTACAAGTGTTGGCTCAGGTTATCTCCAGGACACAGGATCAGACTGAGGAGCAGGTCTTTTCTGAGGTGCTCGAGACATTGCTTCAAGAAAGATGATAAAATTTCTCAGAAATTTTCAAAGGAGCTCAGACCTCGAGAGATGCCTACCTCCGGATGTGCGAGCTCGTGCGGAAGAGCCATTTCGAGTCGATCCAAGATGTGCAAGCTCGGTCGACGAGCCAACTCAGACTCAAACCGAGGATATACCGGTTAAGGCCTCGTAACCCACTCGGGGATGCAAACCGAGGACCCGACCAAGACAAACTTCGGGATCTTCACGAGACTCAGGAGCATAATATTCTTGATGAGCTCCTGAGTGATCTACTTCTTGATCCCTTAGCAGAAACTTCAAATGAACTAGAGAGCCCGAGATGGAAGAAGGGCGAGGTTGAAGAAGGCGAGTGGAGGAGCAAGGGGGAACGGTTCATACTTGACCGATACCCTGAGCTCAGCTCATACCCTGATCTGCAAGATATTTTCTTGATTAAGGACAATCAGATTTATCCTCAATCGACTCTTCCCGAGATGCTTGATATTGCCGCTTTTTAGAGGGAAGGCGGTGGAATGAGGAGACAATTTTTCGACCCGACTTCTCAGGGTTCAGAAGGACAAAGCTCAGGATGAAAAACTCCGATTTTGATGAGCTATTTCAGAGGAAGTTGGCTGAGAGGAAAGCAACTGAAGTTGGTGCCCCAAGCAGCGGAGACAAATCTCAAGATGGAGATGGGGACCAACAGGGAGATATTGAGAATAGCCTCAGATTGAAAAGGAGACTTCATTTGTCGATCAACTCGGATCTAGTCAACACCGGAATGTTGATGATGATCGAGGCGCAGAGATCGAGAATGAAGTTGGAGCTCAAGATGATCGACAACACAGAGGAGTCTGAGAAGATTCCTGAGATTAATCTCACTCCCCTGATAGAGAAACTTGAGAAGGTTGAGCCAATGATGATCAAGATTGCTCAGATGGAAGAAACGTTGGCCAATCAAGCACAAAAGATGGACGGTCTTAGTCACTCTTGTAATCGGTGTAAATTGAAAACACTCTAACCACCCGGATGACCTCCATGGAAGGAAAGTTGAATGAGAAGTTGGAGGAGTCAAGGCCGAAGTTAAGTGATGAATCGAAGGTAAACACCAGAAAGTTCTCGATTTCCTAGAGGTGAAACCGCGTAAAAGAATGAGGTGCTAATCAAGTCTGCTTTGTTGAGGAAATGAGCTCAATGCTCATGACCAAGATAACAGAGATGTTCAAAGAAGCACTCTCCGGCCAGTTTGCCCACTTATCTGAAGAATTTTCTGTGGCCAAGAACCATCTAAGGAGGCTGGAAGACGAACAAGATCAGATAGTAGGAGAAGTTCGCTGTGTGAGCAAAGAGCAATATCACATGGACACAAAGATTCTCCAAAGCTTCTTCCAAATTACGGTGCCAAGAAGGGGGAAAAGGAATTTCAAGATCTCTTTAAAGTTCATGGCACGTACATTGGAGAAGAAGGCTCAGAAAGATGCTGAAATGTATAATCTAGTAAAAGCCTTTAAAGAAGTCGGAGTTACTGAGAAGTTAAAGTTCGCTCAAGTAGAAAAGCCTATCTACACTTGAGTTTCTGAGCAAGCTATGCTTGATGTTGCAAGAGAGAAACTGAGTGCTAGAGCAAAGGTTGGAACAAGCTGTGCCGCCGCCGAATCGCCTATGAAGAGGAAAGCCTTGGGCGTTGTTCAACCTGAAAGCAAACGTGCAAAGGCTTCTAAGCCAATCCAGAGAAAACTGATTCTGGATGATGAAGAAACAGAACAACCAGTGGAATCTGAGTCTCAACCTCGGGAAGAAAGTCTTCAACACGAGAAATGCTCAAGACACTCCAAGAAGAACAAGCTAAGAAAGCTGTTGCTTCGGTCTCAGGAACGTCTGTGATCAGAAAGAAGATAGACGAAGAGCAGAAGCGAATGAGTGATTTCAGGAAGTTTGCGAGCAAGAGGAAAGGAACATCAAAAGCACTAAAGTGGCCCCACGTTGATAAATGGATGCCTATCAAACTCAACGATATGTGGGAAGAAGTCAAGAGAACCTTCTGGTTCAATTATGATGTTCTCAGGGAATGGAGAGGGGAAAGCTCAGATCAGAATGAAACTTTCATTGAATACCTTCTTATCTTCTATCCAAAGTATCTACAGAGCTGGATTAACTTTGCGGATGAAGGAGAGGTACAGATAGTAGCCCCTGGTCCATATTCCTATCCACCTCCAAAACTTGATAATGGCTTGGTGAATGAGAAGGCCATTACTCAAGAGATTGCTCAGTATGCTGGTCAGTTGGGTTTAACAGGAAACAGTCCGGACATCATCAAGGAAAGAAATGAGCTGAAGAAGAGATTTTTCGGAATGTTTGACCTGGAGGCCCCCGCTGATGAAGTTGAGAATGAAGCAAACTGAAGAGCAGAAGACTGAAGAGCCAAAATCAGAAGACTGAAGACTGAAGACTCAGAAGATTTTGTAATCTTTAAATTTTGTCTTTTTAATTTTATTGATAAACTCATTGTAATATGTAACGGGATACCAATCATTAATGAAGATTTATCATTATGCTCAAAAGATAATATCTCATTATCTTATTTACATGTCTTTTATTTTGATATGCCTGAATGAATGTCTCTGAACCGATTGTATGTTGATAAGGGAGAAATTGTTTAAGTATTTGGTAATGAACTAGTTAAAGAGATTCATTACTGAAGAAATTGCTGAATGATTAAACTGTTGAGAAACTCTGAAATTGTTGAGAGATTCTCTGATTTAAGAAATTGTTGGGAGACAACCAATCTTGTAATAGGATAAACTGAAACCTGAGTATAGGTTATTTGTTTGTAACAAAATAGGTTTTGGCATCATCAAAAAGGGGGAAATTGTTGGGAGATGAATTTTAATAAAGATTTATGATTTTGATTAGATCCCAAAACCCCCCGAGTATGACATGTTCGTAATGATCTTGATAGTTGAGTCGATTCGGTTTTTAGAATATTGAGGATGTTATCTGCGAGAATGTATAGTCAATGAGATATAGTTCGGGATAGTTCTTGAAGACTAAGTAGGATATCGAGTAATCAAGACTCAATGAGAAGACTCAAGACATCGGTCGATTATAAACTACAAAGATTCGAAGACCTCAAGACTCGGAAGACTCAAGACACAAAGATCAAGATCGAGGAACTAAAGATCAAGAAATCTTGAAGGCACGATAATTATCAAGACTCGGTAAGGTCCTGAATGCTCAAGATGAACTGAATGTTCCGAGGCAATCAATATATCTATCTCAAGGATGCAATCTTCGAGAAGATCGCGATTCCTTAGAAAGTTAGATATCCGCCAAGACATTCAAAAGCGCATAAAAAGGAACTAAGTCGAAGTGTTGTTAAGGTTATATCAAACTCGAGTTTGTAACCAAAAAAGAGTCGTTGAAGGTGTCTACCTTTAATGGAGACAAAAGTCAAAAAGAGGAAGACAACATTGTACCATATCGACATCGACAAAGGATGTGTCTCGAAAAAAGATGTCGGATGTACAAAAGTTCCGCATCGCAAAAAAGTGAAGACCGACTACATGAAAGACTATTGCCTAGAAAGTGTTAGGGAGTTTCAAACCCTAAATATAGCCGTTTCACACACCACAAGAGGGAACTCACGAAGCTGTCTCTCCAACGGATAGTTTTCAAGAGTGACCTTGGTGTATGCCTATAAATCTTGGTGACCCTCTACATTGTAAGGGGACGGAAATTTATACATAACTTAAGAGCTCAAGCTTATTCTTGTAAAAGTTAAAAGCACTCGAAAAACATAGAATTTCCCAAGTGCTTCAATATTGAAGAGAGCTCACTTTACTAAGCCTAGCTTGATAAGAATTATCCAAAGCTTAGTCGAGATATCCTAACCCTTTGCATTGTGCTTTATTGTAAAAGATATCTCATCCTAGTTGGAAACCAACCAAGAAACCCCAAACCCTTGTGAAGGTAGTTGGAGTGTGTTTGTTGGTGAGAAGTGTTGTAAAGAGTTAGTAAACTACACGGAGTAGTCAGAAAACTCTAGAGGAGAAGTTAGTAAGCTCTGAGGGGGTAGTCCGAAAGCTTGTGTGTGATTGAGTAAGTAAACTACGGAGGTAGTCGTAAAGCTCAAGGTCGGGTTGAGTAAGTAAACTACGTGGAGTAGTCGTAAAACTTCAGGGCGAAGTTGAGTAAGTAAACTACGAGGTAGTGTAAAGCTCGAAGTTGATAGTGAATTTCTCTCAAGAGTCGGGAGAGTGGACGAGGAGCTTGAGTCTTTGAACCACTATAATTCTTTGTGTTCTTTATTGCTTTCCTTATCTGTGCTTATTTGTTGCATTGACTTGATTTTGAAAAGCATACTTTTCACTGATATTCAGTTGGAATCAATCCACTGAAGTTGCATAAGTGAATCGCAGCCTAATCACTATTTCATAAAGGGAAGGTTTTCAAAGAAAGCTTAAAACGAGTATAAACTAAGGGCCAACCATTCCAAGACAACCGAAGTAGCTAGAACGAGATAGTTACCAAACCGAACATACTCTTCTCGAGGGTTCAAGAAGTTAGTTATATCGATCCAAGCAACTTAGGATCTCTGACACTCAGGACTCAGTTGGGATTATCTGAGGTTTCTGAAAGCAACTCAGGATCACTGTCTCAGTAGACTTTGACTCAGAGCGATCTGTGCTTCTCAGAACCTAATCTTGAGGATTATCGACCTGGTCGACCTCGAAGAAAAAAAAAAGTTTTAAAAACACTGAACACGTGTATTCCCCCCCATACACGTGTAAGACTCGTTTGCACCGGGACCAACAATATATGTCCACAATTAGAATTACGAAAATGTAAACTTACTTTGGCAAATCCCGAAGTCGGTAGGAATATCCAGGCGAACACTTGGGTCACTGGCCGTAGCAGGGCTTTTCCAATCAACCCCTGTTGGGGAATTAATTGCTCGGATCTATTCGGAATAATATTTAAATACAAATTTAATTCTTACAATTATTACTAACATGAATTAATCCTATATTAATTCAAATAATAATTCCAACAACAATCATGCACATAATATAATCACGTAAATCCTACGTATGCGGAATTTCTAGGAATTTATGCGGGTGTACCTTTTTAACGAATCAACGCGGAGAAGGTGAGTAACCGTTCAACGAACAAAGCCAAAGTCCTTCTCAAGTATTCCCACGTCCTTGTCTGATAATCCGGTGGGAGGATGCTCACGAACAATTAACGAAAGGGAAAAAGAAAAATATGTTGCACCACCTTTGTGGATTTCTAATTTTTCCAACTCATGGAACTGTGTTGGGGATGAAAAAAATTATCCCCTATTTATAATCAAGGAGGGGGTGAAATTTTTTGCAAAAATTGGATATGGGAAGATCTTTAATTCTTGAGCAAGAAGTAATCTTGAATATATCCAATATATTCTATTTCCCATAAATAATTTTTCCACAAAAAATCTCCTCCCTTGTAAATAGGAAATTTTCGAAAATTAAGGAATAAAGATTCAAGATTTGATTTTCTTGAATTTATGAGATAATCTTTTATTCCAAGAATACTTATCTTTTTCCATAAAATCTTTTCAAAAAAAATCAAGCAAATTTTTCCTTTTCTTTTATGCCTATTTTTTCGAAAAACATGGAAAAATAAAGCAACACTATTTCTTTTATTTTAATCACCTTTTTCAGTTATTGGACTTTATATTGGGCTACTTGAGGGGTCTTTAGGAGAATTAAGATTGGACCTTCCAATGGCCTCTGAATTATCAATATTGAGTCACAATATTATTCAGCCCATTAACATTAATTTATTCCACTATAAAATTAATATTGCACTATCCATCTTAACTCATATTACTGTAATATGGCTCCCGATTATTATTTCCCGTGTTTAAGATTATCCAGTCCATTAATTAATTTAAGCCACTGAAAAGCTTTATATTAGTTCCACCAAAACTATACTCATTTCGTTTTGGCATGTTATACGGAAAGGTAAATTAAGTACGTTTATGGACACAATTTTTTTTTATTTTCATCGTCGAACAATCACTTAATTACTCAAGTTATTATTATACTTTACTCACAATCAATTATGTTATTCATAAATGGATTTAATTTACCTTTCCGTACAATATGTCAAAACGAAATGAGCACAATTTTGGTGGATGGAGTTAGTATGATAAAACTTTTGCGCCCACCAAGGGGAAAAATCACGCAAGACGTACTTGCACACGATTATCTGTATTAAATCTTAGCAATCGCCATGTAACTAATAATATTGCCCAAAACACAAAGTATTGAATCACATTGATTCTTTACCCGATATGAATCAAGGCAATAATTATTAATTACACACGATCCTATTTAAAGGACAGAGATTAAGAAATAACGAACCACTAATCATGTCAAATTCTTCTACATTCAGTACTGAAGAATTTATCCTCGTTGTAGGTCCTATTTAGCGCATCATAATGCACTAATGTAATCTCTTGGTCAAAACAAGACAATCTGAGCCTTACACTTCAACCATTCACAATGGATTGTTCATTTCCATCAAGGTTGTGAATTTGTACTTATTTACAAAGGACTGTTAATGTGATCTTCTGTGATCTGGTATCACCACATTAACTACAATGTAACTCATACTATTATGGAACATATATGCAGTAAATATATATAACATTCATTCATATTTAAAGTAATAGTGATAAATAATTTATTTTCAGTAAATAAGATAGAAATTCAGTTTGGTTTTACAAAGTAAAAGTATACTTTCACGTATAACCCCAACAATCTCCCACTTATACTCAAAGTCTTCTTTTAAGTATACTACAACATATATCATGTTGTGCGTGCCATCTAATGTCACCACATGAACCGAATGATATTTCTCTCACTTATACTCAAAGTAGATTGGCGACGCACTTGATAGCCATTCGTTCCACACATCTCTCAAATGTATTCTGAGAGGCGGACACTTTATAAAAGGATTAACTAGGTTATTCTCTGATGCGAACTTCTCCACCTCTACATCTCATCTCTTAACAATTTCTCATCTAAGATTTATTTCCTTCAGTGTGCTTGTTTGACTCGTGGACTCTTGGTTCCCTTGAATTTGCAACTGCCCCTAGAAAATATTGCTAGACAAATTCGGAACTCCATCCAAGTTCACTAAGAAGATCTAGAGCCAAACTAGTTCCTTCACTGCTCACAAGCAGCTACTTACCCGGCTTCCATGGTTGAGTCAGTGATGCATTTCTACTTCACACCCGTCCATTTCATGGCTTCACTTCCCAAACGAAAACACACTAACTGAGGCAGATAGTTTCTGGAATCTATGTCTGATTGGAGATTTGAGTCCGTGTAACCGATGGGGATTAGACCGTCTGATTGATAAACCAACATTCTATCCCGAGTTCTTTCCAGATACTTTAGAATGTTTTTAACTGCAGTCCAATGTTCTTTCCCTGGGCTACTCTGATATCTTGCTACCATGCCAACGGCAAAGCAGATATCCGGTCTCGTGCACAACATTGCATAGATAAGGCTTCCGACAACCGAAGCATAAGGAATGTCTTTCATGTCATCTATCTCCTTTTTTGAGTTAGGCACATATCCTTGGATAGATGGATTCCATGCCTGAAAGGTACAAAACACCTTTACATCGTTCCCGATGAGCAGAATGTCATCCACATATAGTACTAAGAATGCCAAGGCAGTTCTAACACACTTTCTATACACATAATTCTCAAACTTGTTTTGATAAAAAACCGTAAAACTTTATAACTTGATCAAAACATTGGTTACAAGCACGGGATGCTTCCTTCAGTCAATAAATGTACTTTTTGAGCTTGCAAACTGGATGCTCTTGACCTTTCGTAATGAAGCCTTCGGGTTGACGCATATATACTTCTTTTTCAAGAATTCCGTTAAGGAAAGCTGTCTTGACATCCATTTGCCAGATCTCAAAATCTAGATGTGCAGTTATCGACAAGAGAATATGGATATACTTAAACATAGCTACATGCGAAAAGGTCTCCTCATATTCTATCCCCTTCTTTCTGAGTATATCCTTTTGCCACAAGTTTAGCCTTGAAGGTCTCAACCTTACCGTTCGATTATCTTTTTCTCTTGTATACCCACTTGTATCCAATGGGTTTTACCCCATTAAGTGGTTCGACTAGCTTCCACACTTTATTATGATCTATAGAACCCATCTTAGCTTCCATTGTTGTTTGCCAAGAATCTGCATCCTTGTCTTGGATCGCCTCGTTGTATGACCAGGGGTCTGATTCACTATCATTGGGGACCAAGTCCGAGGAGTCTCCCATCCCCATGAATCGCTCAGGTTATCTAACAACCCTCCCACTACGATGATGTTCTGGTTGTGTAAGTGTGTTGCTTGGTATGTCAACTTGTACAGTTGGCATTGGATTTGGCCCTCTTAGCTCGTCTAAGGAAATTTCACTTCTGGGCTTTTTATTGTTCATATAGTCTTCTTTCAAAAATCTAAAGTGCGTACTAATTATGACCTTTTGATCTTCGTGACCATAGAACGTGCACCCTTTCATTTTGTCGGGATACCTTATAAACTGCCTTAATTCTGAACGTGGATCCAATTTACCGGTTTCCTTGTCCAACACACGTATGCCGGACACCCCCAGATTCTTATGTGTCTCAAACTGGGCTTGTGCCTGGTCCACAACTCTTTAGGGGTTTTGAGAACCGATTTGGATGGCACCAAGTTTAGAATATAAGCCGCTATTTCCAAGGCGTGATCCCAAAATGATTTGGGTATATCCGCATAACTCATCATTGATCTGACCATTTCTAAAAGAGTTCTGTTTCTTCGTTTTGCAACACCATTTTGTTGAGGGGTTCCGGGTGCAGTCAACTGGGATACAATCCCTTCGTCTGATAAGTAGTTCAAAAATTCATCGCTGAGGTTTTCGCCTCCACGAAATCAGATTGTAGAAATTTGATACTCTTTTCCCTATAATTCTCTGCTTGAGCCTTAAATTCTTTGAATTTATCAAAGTTCTCAGATTTATTCTTCATAAGGAAAATGTATTCGTATCTTGAGTAATCATCGATAAAAGTAATGAAATACTCATAACCTCCTCTCGCTTTGATTGACATTGGACCACATACGTCAGTGTGAACAATTTCTAACACTTCTTTGGCTCTATTCCCCTTGGCTCCAAATGCCCTCTTGGTCATTTTACCCTTGAAAAATAATTCGCAAGTTGGAAACGGTTCAACCCAGAGAGACTCCAATTAACCACCTTGAACCAACCTTTGGATCCTCTTTGGATTAATATGACATAGTCTTAGATGCCATAGAAGTGTTTCGTTCACGTTTGCTGAATGTTTCCTTTTATTACTTGAAATAGTCGATGTGTTATAAAATGCATTTTGTGAGTGGTGTGCACAGTTAATAATATAGAGATTGTTCGACAATGTTCCATGACAGATAAACTCATTATTTAGAGCAATGGTAACAAATTTATTAAAATTAACTGAATATCCATCATTAAAGAGTTTAGAAACTGAAATCGAATTCTTTCTAAAACTTGGAACGTAAAGAACATCTCTCAAAACTAAAATTATATCACTAAAAGATAGGTGTACTTCTCCTACTTCTTCATTCACTACTCACGTAGCACTGCAATAGCCGCTACTCAGTAGCATTGTTGTAACCGCTACTTACGTAAAATTGCAATAACTGCTACTCACGTAGCATTGCAATAAAAATTACTTACGCAGTATTGCAATAACTGCTACTCATGTAGCATTGTAATAATTGCTGCTCTCGTAACATTGCCCATGGTGATAATGGTCTCACTCCCACTAAATTGCTGGATTATCTAGAATCCTTGAAACAAACATGATTAGTGGTTCTCGTATCCATTACCCACAAATGGGAGCATACGCTGCTAAACAAGTTTCAACAACTAGTGTTTGAGAATTACCTTTCTTCCCTACCTTTTTAGGCTTGGGACAGACTGATCTCCGATGTCTTCTCTGACCGCAATTAAGCATTTTCGTTTGTAGGTCTTCTTCTTGACACCTCTTAATGCCATTTTCTACGAGAACAAATTCCGTATCGCTATTTGACTCGCTTTACGATTCTGGTGAGCGAAGAATTCATTAAGATCTATTATAATAGTTACAATGGTTTCCAAGTCCTGGTGTCGGTGTTTCAACACATCTAACATTGAAGTCAAGATGATATACTTAGCCATTTCATTGGAGCTCAACCACTGCTTATGATATTCCTTATCTTCCTCACATTCGTAGTCTCGGCGAGTCTAAGTTTGTCAAGGACGGACTTATGCGATTGCATGGTCAAGACAATAAATAATTTCTAATCTACATAGTTTCCTGTACAATTCTATTGACTTTAAATATATTAACAGTGGATTAAAAGGTTGCGACATATTGTACGGAAAATAAACATACATCTTGTGTTAATATTCGGATTAACACAAGAAGAATCACATAATTTGATCACATGAATCATATTAAAATCTCAAAAAAAATATGAACATCAGCCAACATCTCAAAACAGTTTAAATAAGCCACGTGGGGTGGGTCATTATTTTAACACATTTAAGCAGGTTTCAAACAAAGACAGTTACAAACTTTTAATTTCCAAATTAATAGTTGGCTCTCACTTGACCAATATAAAATTGACAGGGACTTAGGGGAAGTATATGCATATCAATTTTATACCTAAGTAATAACCATGATTAAATACAAAATTATTATTTCATTTTGAACAAGCCTCATGGAGAGGGTCATCGTCGCCACTAATAATAATCCACAATCATCCTTTAGGAATTCATTCATGTGAAAGCTGTCTTTTGGTCGTTCCGTGGGGAAATTTTCTCCAAAAGAATTCACAAATAAATAAATCATGGAGGTCAAAATTAATTCAATTTTATTTTTCGGAATAAAATTGTCAATTAATTATTTTTTAAATACTTAGTAATTTTCGAAAGTAAGATTTTTCCAAAAAAAATCTCATGCATCGCATATTCAAACAAATTAAATAAGCATGAACATAAAGCAATCATCAAAACGAAAAATTAAACATATTGGGCACATATATCCAATTGTCACGGTTAATTTTTATCATATCTTGATCTTGAGAGATCCTCTTCGTAGCCTTCATCGTTCGTCTTGAAAAGCTCTCACTCAACCACAACAAATTCTTTAAAACGTCATCCGTCAAGGTTCGAAACAACGTTCGGCAACGGGTAGCTCATGGCCCGGAATGCGTGTCCGAACTGGCCATCCCATCGCCCATCACCCGGCATGCGTATGTGTCGCATGGGCGAATCCACGCGCGCCCGTGCGCGCGCTTGCTTGATGTCGCACCCGGTCTCGCCCTCGTGTTTCAAGAAGTTTGACGCCCGCTTAAAATGCCAAGGCAACGCGAAGGAGTCTGGAAGAAGCCGCTCACCCGATGCTGCTTTGCTCGGGCGACGGCCACGCTTGCCCGTGCGGCCAAGCATCGGGCGTGTTCGGGCCCCGCGAATCCCTGACCGCTTAGCATGGCGCGGCGGGTCGCTTAGTTTTCGCCCAGGGGCCGCGGCATGACTTGGCTTCCATACGCCTGGGTACTTGGTCGTCCGTCTTTAATTCTTCGTCCCCGTCTTCATTTTCGATCTGGTTACAATTTATTTATAAAAAATAAATAAACCTAGATATAGACTAGTCTATTACATTGATCAAATCAAACAAATCCTAATCTACTCGTGTATTTTCTCACGAGGCAAAACGAATTCGAACGAATCGAATTAAAAAACACAATTATATGCATGCATAATTAAACATTCATCAAATACCATGACAATTGGATACCTGCAAAAAAGATCTAGCAATTCTATTATCCAATTTCAAATTTAATGAAATAAATGAATTAAATTACAATTAAAAATTCAGAGCCTGAAACCGAGGCTGTGATACCAGTTGTTGGGGAATTAATTGCCCGAATCTATTCGGGATGATATTTAAATACAAATTTAATTCTTACAATTATTACTAGCATGAATTAATCCTATATTAATTCAAATAATAATTCCAACAACAATCATGCACATAATATAATCACGTAAATCCTACGCATGCGGAATTTTTAGGAATTTACGTGGGCGTACCTTTTTTACGAATCAACGCAGAGAAGATGAGTACCCATTCAACGAACAAACCCAAAGTCCTTCTCAAGTATTCCCACGTCCTTGTTCGATAATCCGGTGGGAGGATGCTCACGAACAATTAACAAAAGGGAAAAAGAAAAATATGTTGCATCACCTTTGTGGATTTCTAATTTTTCCAACTCATGGAACTGTGTTGGGGATGAAAAAATTATCCCCTATTTATAACCAAGGAGGGGGCGAAAATTTTGGCAAAATTTGGATATGGGAAGATCTTTAATTCTTGAGCAAGAAGTAATCTTGAATATATCCAATATATTTTCTTTCCCATAAATAAATTTTCCACAAAAAATCTCCTCCCTTATAAATAGGAAATTTTCGAAAATTAAGGAACAAAGAATCAAGATTTGAGTTTCTTGAATTTATGAGATAATCTTGTATTCCAAGAATACTAATCTTTTTCCATAAAATATTTTCAAGAAAAATCAAGCAAATCTTTCCTTTTCTTTTATGCCTATTTTTTCAAAAAACATGGAAAAATAAAGCAACAATATTTATTTTATTTTAATCACCTTTTTCAGTTATTAGACTTTATATTGGGTACTTGATGGACCTTTACGAGAATTAAGATTGGATCTTCCAATGGACTCTGAATTATCAATATTTAGCCACAATATTATTCAGCACATTAATATTAATTAATTCCACTATAAAATTAATATTGCACTATCCATCTTAACCCATATTATTGTAATATGGCTCCCGATTATTATTTCCCGTGTTTAAGATTATCCAGCCCATTAATTAGTGTAAGCCACTTAAGAGCTTTATATTAATTAATATATTTTTTCTTTGAGTAATGTCAGCTCAACATTATTATCCATACCGGAAATAAATTCCACTTGCAAGATTTAGTATTATAAAACTTCTGAGCCAACGAAGGGGACAAATCATGCAAGTCGTACTTGCACACGATTCTCTGTATTAAATCTTAGCAATCGTCATGTAACTAATAATATTGCCCAAAACAAAAAGTATTGAATCGCATGGATTCTCTACCCGACATGAATCAAAACAATAATTATTAATTGCACACAATCCTATTTAAAGGACAGAGATTAAGAAATAACGAACCACTAAGGTCTAATTCTTCTACATTCAGTACTGAAGAATTTATCCTCATTGTAGGTCCTATTCAGCGCATCATAATGCACTAGTGTAATCTATTGGTCAACACAAGCCAATCTGAGCCTTACACTTCAACCTTTCATGATGGATTGTTCATTTCTATCTAGGTTGTAAATTTGTACTTATTTACAAGGGACTGTTAATGTGATCTTCTGTGATCTGGTATCGTCCCCGGAGTCTTTTTTAGAGAGAGAAATTATGAAGAAGAAGAAGAATAAGAATGAGAATGGAAAGAGAGAGAGGTTTATATAGGTTTGGGAATTTAGGGTTTTTTGAATTTTGAATTCAAAAGACCCCTCTATTCTTGGACCTCGGCCACCGTCGAATCATTCCCTGCTACCGAGAGATTTTCACCTCGAGACGCCACATATATAGGAATCGAGGCGTCACCTTGGTGTTCGGAAAAAGACGAATCAACGCAGTCGGGCCCCCGTGATGAGCACAAGTGGCCAGGCTGGGGCGTATTGTTGTACCCTGTCAAAGGCCCCTCGCCACGTGTTCGCCATGTTGGGGAATAGTGTGCCCAGATCTATTCAAGGTGCAATTAAATACATATTTAAATTGAACATGAATTAACCTATTAATTCAATTAGCAAATACCAACAACAATCATGCGTACAATTAATTTCACGTAAAATCCTACACATGCGGAATCTAGAAGTTTACGAGAAACATACCTCTCGGAGTGACAACCTTTGAGTAGATGGATCAACCCAAATTCCTTCTCAAGTATGTCCCACGTCCTTGCTCGTAATCCGGTGGAAGGATTCTCATGAGCAATTATAACAAAGGAGAAAAAGAAAAAATATTGCACCACCTTTGTGGATTTCTAATTTTTTCCAAGACTGGAATTGGGTAGGGGATGAAAAATTCATCCCCTATTTATAAGACAAGGGGTGGGCGAAAATTTTAGTGATTAAGGCTTAATGGGAAATTTTCTTGTATCTCACAAGTACAGATTAGGCTTTGCACAACTGTTAATTTACACCTTAGACATCTGTTATAAAGGCTGTCCAAGTGATAGCTGTTAAAAAACCACTGTCTAAGTATCAAAATTGATAATTAGACAGCTGTTTTTAGCCACGGACCCACAAATATCATATATAATCCACCATGCCTCCCAATTAATTAAGGCAATATTAGCTCCCTTGGGGGACCGAACACGGGACCTTGGGCGCCTGAGCGGGGACCAATTCCGCTCGGACACTTGCTTTCTTGCTTTTACTTAATAAAATTAATTCTATATGTCCTAAAAATCATTTTTTCTTATAATTTTTTTTAAAATTCTTTATTTCAATTATCTTATTTATTAATTCAATCACATTTTTATATAATAATTTTTTTTATATAAATTTAAATTTAAATTAAATTAAATTATATTAAAATTATATTTCTTACTTGTTTTTTTAAAAAAAGTACTACCTTTCTTTGAAACTTGTAATACTTTTCCTTCTAAACAAGTAATATTTTTCTTTAAACAAGTAATACTTTTTCATCTAAACAAGTAATACTTTTCTTTAAACAAGTTATACCTTTCTATCTAAACAAGTAATACTTTTCTATTTAAATAAGTAATACTTTTCTATCTAAATAAGTAATACTTTTCTTTAAACAAGTAATACTTTTTCATCCAAACAAGTAATACTTTTCTTTAAACAAGTTATACTTTTCTATCTAAACAAGTAATACTTTTCTTTAAACAAGTTATACTTTTCTACTTAAACAAGTAATACTTTTCTATCTAAACAAAAAATATAATTTTAATATAATATAATTTTAATATAATATAGCTTGAAAAAAAAAAGTTCATAGGAAGAATAATATAACACAAAAAGAGAAAAAAAAAACTCAAAGTTGGTACTACATATTAAGGAGAAGCATTGTTCATATTAAGGAGAAAAAAAAAACTCAAAGTTTGTATATCAATCAGTAATGGCTAAAATTCGCATATAGCTGGGGGAGTATATATATTGCACTTACACAGCGGTTCGAAACCACTGTCCAAGCTGATTTCTTGGACAGCGGTTTGAAACTGCTCTCTAAGGTGCTTTGCACAGCGGTTTATAACCGCTGTCTAAGTTTGGTTCTTAGACAACGGTTTTGAATCGCTGTCTATTTTTTTTAATATATTTTATTAAAACCGCTCTCCAAGTTATATTTTGGAGAGCACTTTTTAAAAGGGATGTCCAAGGGAAGCTACAGTGTCTTCTCCAAAATACAATCTTGAATATATCCCATATATTCTATTTTCCATGATAATCACAAAATATCTTTTACTCCCTTTCTTATGTATTTTTCGAAAAATACAAGGAATAAAGAATCAATATTTGATTTCTTGAATTTTATGGGATAATCTTGTATTCCAAGAATACTTATCTTTTTCCATAAAAATATTTCCAAGAAAATCAAGAAAATCTTTGCTTTTCTTTATCCCATTATTTTTGAAAATTTAGGAAAAATTAGCAATATTTATTTCTTCTATTTTAATCACCTTTTCAGTAATTTGACTTTATATTGGGCTACTTGAGGGGCCTTTGGTAGAATTAAGATTGGACCTCCAATGGGTTCTGAATTTCTTAATATTGAGCCACAATATTATTCAGCCCATTAATATTAATTTGTTCCACTATAAAATTAATATTGCACTATCCATCCTAATCCATATTATGACAATATGGCTCCCGATTATTATTTTTCGTGTTTAAGATTATTTTGTCCATTGTTGGGAAATTTGTATTCAGTTTTGATGGAAGTTCCAAAACAGGTTGTAATAGGACCAGTCAGACCTGTTAGCTGACTGATGATTTAGAATCAGGTTAGGATGACCAGCTGAAATGTATAGACAACTGATGTATAAAATTGTCACATATTGAGGGGGAACTCAATATGTATAGGTCAGGTCAGAAGATTAGAAGACAAGGTTGAAGTTAGAAGATCAGACGAGTCAGAAGACAAGACAAGGTCAGAAGATCAGACAAGCCAGTTACTCAGATGATCAGGTGAAGACTTCAAGATCAAGTTCAGAAGACCTGAAGTTCAGAAGACTACCAGAAGATCAAGACCAGAAGACCTACATCAGTCGAGTCTGCTAGTTGAGCTAAGATAACGGCATCGAAGATTTCTATCGTAGATCGATCGTTTTTATCGATCAAGTCATTTCACACCAGTGTCGGTGGTGTTTCACAAAGTCATACGTTGTTGATCTGAACAAGAAGAATGTCAACTTTAGTTGGTAGAATTGCAACCACGTTCATTTTCTTGGCTCTATTTCCTCTTCGACCAAAGTAAGAACATTTACAAGATCATCCGTAGTAAATTCCATATCTTCCACTAGATATTTTACATAGGGGTGATCATAACTCTTTGGCAGAGAATTGAGAATGAAATCAACTTTAGTTTTGAAATCACATTTTTCGCCAAGAATTGCAAGTTCCTAAAAAAGAACCATAACCCTAAGAACGTTCCCCCTTCCAGTCGTTCCTTTTTCCATTTTCATCTTGATCATGTCATGCCTGATGCTTTGGATTACCATATGGGCCGGATGTGAAAACATCGCTTCGAGATTTTTCATAATGTCTGCAGCTGATTCAAATTCTTGATGAAGGCGATTCAATAAGTCCGACATATATGCCAAGATTATATCTTTCATCAATTCATTGGCCAACTCCCATTCATTATAGATCATCTCTTCCCATATACTAGCATCCTTAACTGGTTTTTCGGGTTTTGGTGTGTCAAGTACCCATTTGGATTGTTGTGCCTTTAGGACAATCATAAGTTTTCGTTTCCAACAAAAATAGTTTACTCCAGTAAGCAAATTATCTTTCAGTATATTGAACAGTGGATTAAAAGGTTGCGACATGATGAAACTGAAATAAACATACATCTCGTGTCAATATCCGGATTAACACAAAGACAATCACATAATTCGATCACATAAATCATATTAAAATCTCAAAAAAAATATGAACATGTATCAGCCAACATTTTAAAACAGTTTAAATGAGCCACGTTGGTGGGTCATCATTTAAATCACATTTAAGCAGTTTACAAACAAGAACAGTTACAAACCTTTAATTAAAAAAAATTAATTAATAGTTGGCTCCCACTTGACCAATACAAAATTGACAGGGGCTTCAGAGAAGTATATGCATATCAATTTTATACCTAAGTAATAACCATGATTAAATACATAATTATTATTTCATTTTGAACGAGCCTCTTGGGAGGGTCATCGTCACCACTAGTAATAATTCACAATCATCATTTTGAGAATTTATTCATGTGAAAGCTTTCTTTTGGTCGTCCCTTAGGGGAATTTCTCCAAAAGAATTAACAAATAAATAAATCATGGAGGTCAAAATTAATTTGATTCAAAACCAAATTAATAATATAAAACATACTTAGTAATTTTTGAGTTTGAGATTTTTCACAAGCAATTCTCATGCAAACATATTTAAACAAATTAAATAAAGCATAAGAAAATACAATAATAAATAGCGCAAAGCAGAAAATAAATATATTGGGCACAAATTATCCAACTGCCATGGTTTGATTTTCCTTGGCTTGATTTTGAAGAAACTTCGTCTTGAATTTCTCCCACTCGTTCGTCTAAAAAAAAAAAAGATTTTGTCTCGAATCGCCACGCCAAGTAGCTCGCAGCCGGGATGCATGTCCGCATCCGCGAGCCCATCAACCCGGCGACCGCGCCCGTGCACCTAGCGCAGCGTCGTCACACGTCGCTGGCCGGGTCTCGGCTTTGACCCCTCGGCGGAGCATATCTGGCGCCCGTGGCGTACCCGCTTCGAGCCCGTCGCTCGCCGGCCGCGGCGCGCACTTTCGAGATCAACCTCGGTCACCCTCGCCCGGATTTATTGACAAAAACAGCCACACCCTCACCCGCGGAACTTCGGTGGCGTCGCGTACCCATGCGTGCCGTGTCTAAGCGGGCGCAGCGCAAATTTAAATGCAATTTAAATCTTCGGCTTCGTCACTTTGGCCGATCGGTGTATAATTTAAATACATATTTCGCCCATCATGCGCCATAATAATTAAATAAACGTCTTGGCGTCAGGCCTACACCACTTGGTGTCGTGCGCCACGCCCGTGCGCACCTTGTGACATCCGCGTCACATGCGTGGCTCCCTTGGCACATTTCGCGACGATGCACATCGCCCGCGTACGGTTTCGGATCCATTTTAATTTCTCGTCTCCGTCTTTGCCTTCGACCAGGTTACAATTTATTTTACAAAATAAATTAACCTAAAATTTAGACTAGTCTATTACATTGAACAAATCAAATAGCATAATCTACTCGTGAATTTTCTCATGAGAAAAATAAATTCGAACGAGTCGAATTAAAACCAAAACATACGCATGAAATTAAAACACACTAAATACCATGACAATTGGATACCTGTAAAACAGATCTAATAATTCTACTATCCAATTTTCAATAAAATTTAATGGCCAACAAATTTAAATGACAATTTAAATACAGAGCTCGAAACCGAGACTCTGATGCCAGTTGTTGGGAAATACGGGGTGACCGGATCTATTCGAGGTGTATTTAAATATATATTTCAATTATTCAATTAATTACTAACATGAATAAATCCTAAATTAATTCAACATAATAATTAAATAAACGTTCAACCTTGTTGAGGAAAGTTGACTGAGAATAGACCTAAACCCCAACCAGAAAGAAGGCACCGGGGACTGCAACAACAACATGCATATACGTAATTCACTTAAATCCTAAGCATGCGGAATCTAGGAGTTACGAGATTACATACCTCTTGTAGAGACAACCGTTGAGACGATGGATCAACCCAAAGTGTCTTCTCAAATAAGTCCCAAGTCCACGAACATAATCCGGTGGGAGGATTCTCATGAACGATTTTAATAAAGAAGAACACTAAAAATATTTGCCACCACCTTTGTGGATTTCTAAATTTTCCAACACATAAAATTGCATTGGGAATGAAAAATTCATCCCTTATTTATAGGACTAGGGTGGGACGAAAATTTAGCCTTGTTGGGCTATTGGGAAATTACCTTGCTTCTTCCTCAAGATAAAATCTTGAATATATCCAATATATTCTAGTTCCCAAAATATCTCCCAACAAAATCTTCTCCTCCTCCTTATACTATAAAATTTCGAAAATTTCATTATGTGTAGGGAAGGAATAAAATCTTTTTCATTTCTTGAATTTATGGGATAAACTTGTATCTCAAGAATACTTATTCCATAAAATCTTTCAAAGAAAATCAAGAAAATCTTTTTCTCTCTCCTACTCATATTTTCGAAAATTACATGGAAAAATAGGCAATAATATTTTCTTCTCCTTTTCATTAATTGGACTTAAATTGGGCTATTTGAGAGGTCTTTAGGAGAATTGAGATTGGACCTCCAATGGGCTATAAATTTATAATATTAAGCCAAAATATTATTCAAGCCCATTAATATTAATTTACTCCACTATAAAATTAATATTGAACTATCCATCTTAATCCATATTACGATGCTACAATAATATGGCTCTCGGTTATTATTTCCCGTGTTTAAGATTATCTAAGTCCACTAATTAATTAAGCCACTGAAAAAGCTTTATATTAATTAATATCTTTATCCTTGGAGTAAAGACAGCTCAACATTGTTATCCATACTGGAAATAAATTTCCACATGCAAGATTTGGTATGATAAAGCTTCTGAGCCCACCAAGGGGACAAATTAAGCAAGACGTGCTTGCACACTATTCTCCGAATTAAATCTTAGCAATCGTCGTGTAACTAATAATATTGCCCAAGATATAAATTATCGAAACACGTTGATTCTCTTCCCATCATAAGTCAAAGCAATAGTTATTAATATCACACGATCATATTTAAGGGACGGAGATTAAGAAATAACGAACCACTGAGGTCTAATTTTTCTATATTCAGTGATGAAGAATTTATCCTCCTGTAGGTCCTATTCGGCGCATCATAATGCACTAGTGTAATCTCTTGGTCAAGACAAGTCAATATGAGCTTTAAACTTCAACCTTTCACTATGGATTTTTCATTTCCATCTAGGTTGTGAATTTTGTACTTAGTTACGAGGAACAATTAATTTGATCTTTCGTGATCTGGTATCACCAAATTAACTACAATGCAACACGTATTATTTATTGAACATGTATGCAGTAAATATATATAACATTCAATCATATTTAATGCAACAGTGATAAATAATTTATTTCAGTAAATAAATAAGAAATTCAGTTTGGTTATACAATATGTTGGGAGATGAATTTAATAAAGAATGATTTTGATTAGATCCCAAAACCCCTGAGTATGACATGTTCAGGATAATCTTGATAGTTGAGTCAGGATTCAGTTTTAGAGTATTCAGGATGTTATCTGCAAAATGTATAGTCAGCAGATATAGATCAGGATAGGTTTCAAGACTCAAGAAGTTTCAAGAAAATCAAGTTTCAAAGATGAAACTAAAGTTTGAAGTTTCAAAGATGAAATCGAGAAATCAAGACTCAAAGAAGAAATCGAGAAATCAAGAAATCGAGAAATCAAGACTCAAAGGAGAAATCGAGAAATCAAGACTTGAGAAACTAAGAAATCAAGACTCGAAGCAGAAATCGAGATATCAAGACTCGAAGGATTCAAGTGAGAAATCAAGACTCAAGATGAAGACTCGAGATATCGATTCATATCCAAGATATTCTGTGAAGACTTCGAAGTCAATTCTCAAGACTCGAAGACATCAAGACTCAAGACTCGAAGACTCTCAAGACTCGTAAGACTCAAGACGCAGAAGAAGGCTTGGATTATGATGAAACCTTTGCACTGTTGCAAGACTAGAAGCCATCAGTTGTTTCTTGCATATGTTGCCCACATGAAGTTCACGGTCCATCGGATGGATGTGAAAAGTGTATTTACGAGCGTGTGCTTAAAGAAGAGGTTTATGTGGAACAACCTCCCCGGTTTCGCCGAGAATGACCAAGTTTACAAAGCTCGAAAAAGCCTTGTATGGTCTTAAGCAAGCACCCGAGCATGGTATGATACTCTTTCTCTGTTTCTTCTTGACCACGGTTTTGTCAAAGGAACTGTTGATAGAACTTTGTTCGGGATAGAAGATGGGAAGATATCTTACTAGTTGAGATATATGTTGATGACATCATTTTTGGATCTCCAAATCATCGGTTGTGTGAAAAGTTTTTTCTTCACTGATGAAAGGCAAATTTGAGATGTCAATGATGGGGGAGATGAATTTCTTTATAGGTCTTCAAGTGAAACAATCAAATGAAGGAATCTTCATCAACCAAGCAAAAGTACACCGAGAGATCGATTGCAAAATATGGTGTATGAGAATTGCAATCGATTAGAATTCCCATGAATACTAACTACAAGATGGATCGATCTCGAAAGGCAAATCGAAGAAGTCACATTGATTATAGAGGATCATTGGATCATTGCTCTATCTCACGACAAGTAGGTAGGATATAACATTTGATGTTGGGATATGTGCAAGATACCAAGCTAATTCTAAAAGGCTAGTCACATGGAGGTCGCTAAAAAAAGATCAAGTATCTTAAAGGCACGATGAATAGAGGATTGTGGTATCGGTGATGATAACCTTGAATTAACTGGTTATTCAGATGCTGAATATGGAGGCTGTAGAATTGACAGGAAGTCCACTACAGGAACTTGTCAATTTCTTGGAAGTAAGCTGATATCCTGGTTTTCGAAGAAATAGACCTCGAAGAGCAACCAACGATCTTCAAATCGAATACATGGCTGCAGGAAGCTGCTATGCACAGATTCTTTGGCTCAGACAACAATTAAGAGATTATAAAGTTATAGCCAATGAAGTACCCATATTTTGTGATAATAAAAGTGCCATTGCTATTTCACAAAATTCGGTATTGCACACCAGATGCAAGCATGTGGATATCAGACATCACTTCATCAGAGATCATGCCGAGAAAAAGGACATCAGGATGGAGAAAATTCATACTGATAAGCAGAGAGCTGATATCTTGACTAAACCTTTGGCTGAATCAAGATTTCAGGAACTATCAGTTGAATTAGGGATGTTGGATCCAGGTGTATATGGTAAAATCTGAAAAATTGAAGGTTTTCAGATGCATGATGTTTTCTCAGGATTCTACTGAGAAACTCAGGATAAAATAGGAAATACTGAACTGAGTCTTGAGAAACTCAAAGCGTCTTTCAAGGTCGATTACTTCGATTATCATATTAACATTTTATCAAAGTCAATACTTATTAAGACTGATAGGAAAATTAGTCTGAAGAGGTAATGACTCATGCAACTCATTTATTGCCTAAGTGAAACTCAATAATCATTAGCAATAAATAGCAAAACACCTGAAGAATGTTTTTGGATGGGATCTTTGAAATTCCAAGGAAGGTCAATAGTCATTAAATGCTCTGTTGTTTTTAATCACCAATGAGGTTAAATTGGCGGCTTACTTTACGTGAGAGTCCTTTCGCATACCCGATTAGTCGGTGGATTAATCTTAACCGTTGATTTTAATTAATCACACGACTTCCCACGAATCGGTCTATATATTCTTTTGGAAGCCATTCAAGCCATTTTTATAAACCCTCGTTCCCAAAATCACTCTGCAAATAAAATCTCCTTTGCCTAGAAATCTTCATCACTCGAAACCCTAAATCTTCAAAATGACTCTATCCATATTCGACAGATTGGCTGAAACCAATAAACCATGGTATGAGTACGTGGTTTCTCTGGAGAGTACCTCAAACGCAAAACATGAAGAAGAGGTGCTTCATTTGATTCGTTTGGCAAAACTGACGAACCTCGTCGCAAACCGACCGGAGGTGGAATATTCGCGAGAGGTAATAGAGTTCGTCTCTAATATGGAAATAGATGAGGATGATAATATTGAGTCCAAGATTTCTGTTTCGCATTTAGAGCATACATCGAAGTACGTAGATTTTGTTCGGGAGCTGTACATAGTCCCTCGAAATTTAAACGATGTTTTTGAGTTGTGCGATAGGGGAGATGATCCCACTTTGTATATGTTAGGTCGGGAGCAAGAGTATCTTGATAGGATTACTGAGAATCCTGTTAAGTTTGAGGCGACCTTACATAAGCAGCATTTAAGGCCAAAATACAGAGTGTTGATGGATATTGTGAGCAAGTGTATTATGAGTCGATCGGGGAGTTTTGAGCAGATTAGCACTCCCAAACTTCGATTGATGGCGGCGATTTAGGACTCACCCACCAAGGATTTCAACTGGCAGAAGTATCTGATCAAGGTGGTGAGTGAGCAAGCCAAGGTCATAAAAAGGGAGGATGACTCAATATCGATCAAAGGCAAGATCCTCCATGCCACCAAAATAGCCTTTATTTTGGAGATGTGCCGAGATGAGGAGGATATCTTTGCCAACACTACTCCGTTCCCTAAGTCCAAGGTGATGTTCAAGCCTGTTGCCACCAAGAAGACCATCAGAGGGAAGAAGGAGAAGAAGGTGGAATCACCAGTTGATGTTGCTACTAAAGAAACCCAACAAGCCAGGGGGAAGGCTTTGTTGGAGGCCAAGAAGGAGCAGGGTGAAAATTTGAAGAAGCAAAAGACCCTTGCTCCAAAGCGCAAAAGGATGGTGGTTCTCACTGATGATGACGAGGAGAGTGAGGCTGAGGAGATTCAACCTGAGGGCCAACAAGCTCAGAAATCGCCTTTACATGTATTGGCTCAGGTTATCTCAAAGGCACAAACACAGGAGCAAACTGAGGAGCAAGTCTTCTCTGAGGTTCTTGAGACGTCATTAAGCTCTGACAAGTTCTCTCAAGAAATATTCCAAGGACCTCAGACCTCAGAGCAAGTATAGATTCTGGCGAGGAAGCACTGCCGAGACCTTTAAAGCGCTCGGGATCCTGGCTGAGGAAGTGCTCGCTTTCGGACCTCGAAGCAAACTCGATTCCCCTCGAGGAGGCGCCACTCGGACTTTTAACCAATTCTGATCGAGGAGTTCAGCCTGCTGCCCAAACCTCATATTTTCTTTGAACCTCGTGAGCGGATGAACATTGATGAGCTCTGGTGATCTATTGCTTGATCCTTCGCCAGACTTTTTTCATCAACACGAGAGCCCGATGCTCAAGAAGGGTGAAGTCAAGAGACCGAATGGCGAAGCAAGGGGAACGATTCATTCTAGACCGCTACCATCCGAGCTTAGCTCATTCACGACCTCCAAGACATCTTCTTGATTGAGGTCAACGGTCTTCATCCTCAGAAGACTCTTCCCGAAATGCTCAACATAGCTTCATTTGGAAGGTGGTGGAACGCGAAACAACTCTGCTCACTAAATTCTCGAGATTCGGGAAAACCAAGCTCGAAATGAAAACGTGTCGACTTTGATGAGAACTGGTAAAGAAGAAAGTTCTTTGAGAGGAAGATTTGAAGTTGGTGCCCCCGAGCTCCAAAGACAAATCTCGAGGATGGGGACCAACAAGGGGATGATGAGGGTCAATCTCGGAAGGAGAAAGACCAAATCGATCTTTCAAGAGGTGCTCAACATCCTCGGTGGGTAACTTTTGCACTATTAACAATTATGCCGGGATTCTTTGAAGTACCTATCTTTAAATCTGTAATGCACGATATGTGGCGATCGAGGCTCGGTGGACACAAGCTCGGGGTGAATCGAGACCGAAGGAGAGTCGATCTTTGAGAGTTGACATTTCGAGACTCATTTGAACAACCAAAATTTCGGGAGAAAATGAGATATCCTATGCTCACGAGATTGATCTCACCTGTGATGGAGAAGTTGGAGAAGGTTGAGCTAATCCGATCAAAGTTGCTCGGATGGAGGAGGTATTATTGCCAACCAAAGTCGAGGAAGATGGAAAGCTTGAGTTCTTCTTGGACTGTTGAGAGCTCTCTTTGAAAAGTGACCTCCATGGAAGGAAAGTTAGAAGAGAAGATGGAGGGGGTCAAATCCTTTATCTTTTGAGCTTAATGAAGAGTAAAGCGAAGCATCGAGGAAGCAAAGACTAAAATTCTTGAAGCTAAATTGGCAAGAAGAATGACATCTTTGGAAAATGTCTTTGAGAAGATGAGCTCAATGCTCATGGCCAAGATGACAGACATGTTCATGGAAGCTCTCTCTAGCCAATTTACTCATATGTCTGAAGAATTCTCAGTGGCGAAGAACCACCTAAGGAGGCTCGAGGAGGAGCAAGATCGAGGCCAAGGTGGGAGGTGCGTGAGTGTCGAGAAAGAGCAATATCATATGGACACAACACTCTCCAGGCTTCTGCCTAAGTATGGTTCCAAGAAGGGGGAAAGACCCAGAGCTGATCTCAGAGAATTATTGGAACATACTTTGAAAGGCAAGACTGTCAAGGAAGCTGAAAATAAAATCATTGTTGAAGCCATGAAGGAGATCGAGACCACTGAAAAGCTTAAGTTTAAAAAGGTGGAGAAGCCAGTCAACACTTGGTTTCAGAGGAAACAATGCAAGAAGTTGCTGCAGAGAAACTGAGTGGTAGGAGAATTGGAACAAGCCAAGCTGGAGCTGAATTGCCCATCAAAAGAAAGGTTGTGGCGTTTGAAGAGCCTGAGGGCAAAAGAACTAAGGCTTCTAAGCCAATTCAGAGAAAGCTAATTCAGGATATTGAAGAATCTGAGGAAGTGCCCCAGAAGAAGGTCTTCAATACCAGAAGTGCTCTGAAAACACTCCAAATTGAGCAAGCTAAGAAAACTGCTGCTTCTGTTTCTGGTGTGCCCGTGATCAGAAAGAAGATGGAAGAAGAGCAGAAGAGAAGGAGTGGTTTCAAGAGGTTCGCGAGTAAGAGGAGAGGGAACACTAAAGCACAGAAATGGCCGCATGTTGACAAGTGGATGCCAATCCAGTTCAACGATGCATGGGAAGAGATTAAACGAACCTTTTGGTTTTACTATGATGTGCTCAGAGAATGGAGAGGGGAGAGCTCAGATCCGAATGAGGCTTTCATTGATTATCTCCTGACCTTCTATCCTAAGTATCTTCAAAGCTGGATCAATCTTGCGGATGAAGGAAAGGTTCAGATAAACGCCCCTGGTCCATACTCGTACCCTCCTCCTAGGCTGGAGAATGGCTTGGTGAACGAAAAAACCATTTCTCAGGAGATTGCTCAGTACGTCATTCAGTTGGGCCTGACAGGGAACAATCCTGATATCATTAAAGAGAGAGATACGCTAAAAAGAAGATATTATGGAATGTTCAACCTTGAAGTCCCTGTTGGTGAGGTGGAAGATCAAAACTGAAGAGCCCGAGCAGAAGAGCAAAAGAAGACCGAAGATGAAGACCCAGAAGATTCATGTAATCCTTTATCTTTTTGTCTTTTTGATTTTGTTTTTCAGATAAGTTCATTGTAATTTGTAAATGTCTACTACCATTCATCAATGAAACTTTATCATTTATGCTCAAAAGATAATATCTCATTATCTTAATTTACATGTCTTTACTTTTGATATGCCTGAATATCATCTCTGAGAAAATTGTTGGGAGACTTATTATTTGGTGATGAAATTGTTTGGAAATTCATTACTGAAGAAATTATTGGGAGATATACCAATCTTATAATAGGAAAAACTGAAACCTGAGTATAGGTTAAGTGTTTTGTAACAAGATAGGTTTTGGCATCATCAAAAAGGGGGAAATTGTTGGGAGATGAATTTAATAAAGAATGATTTTGATTAGATCCCAAAACCCCTGAGTATGACATGTTCAGGATAATCTTGATAGTTGAGTCAGGAATCAGCTTTAGAGTATTCAGGATGTTATCTGCAAAATGTATAGTCAGCAGATATAAATCAGGATAAGTTCTGAAGACTCAGTAAGTTTCTGAAGAAACTGAAGTTTCAGTATGAAACTAAAGTTTCTGAAGTTTCAGTATGAAACTGAGAAACTGAAGACTCAGTAAGAAACTGAGAAACTGAAGACTCAGTGTGAAACTGAGAAACTGAAGACTCAGTGAGAAACTGAGAAACTGAAGACTCAGTGTGAAACTGAGATACTGAAGACTCAGTGAGAAACTGAACACTCAGCATGAAGACTCAGTATATCAGTCAGTATATCTGTGAAGACTCAGAAGTCACTGAAGACTCAGAAGACACTGAAGACTCAGAAGACACTAAAGACTCAGAAGACTCAGAAGACCCTGAAGACGCAGAAGACAGAAGACTGAAGACTGAAGGATACTGAAGGCACAGTAATTACTGAAGACTCAGTAATGTACTGAATTCTCAGTATAAACCTGAATGTTCCGAGGCACTGAAAATATCTATCTGAAGGATACAATACTGAGAAGAACGCGATTCCTTAGAAAAATAGATATTGCCCAAGATATTCTCATGCAGACAAAAGGAACTAAAACAAAGTGTTGTTAAGGTTATATCACTCAGAGATGTAACCAAAAAGAGTCGTTGAGTTTGTCTACCTTTAACTGGAGAGATAAGTAAAAAAGAAGAAGACAGCACTGTACATTACTGACACTGACAGCGACAGGTCACTGAAACATGTCAGTAGTACTATGTTCCAGACTGCAAAAAGTGATGACCAGCTACATGAAAAGCAGTTTACCTAAAACGTGCTAGGGAGTCTCAAACCCTAAATATAGCCGTTCATCACACATCATAAGAGGAAACTCATGGAGCTATCTCTTCCAACGGATAGTTTTTCAAGAGTGACCTTGGTGTATGCCTATAAATACTTGTGACCCTCTACATTGAAGGTTACGGGAAATTTGTAAGCAACTCAAGAGCTCAAACTTATTATTGCAAGTTGAAGCACTCGAAAACCCAAGAATTTCCCAAGTGCTTTATTTCGAAGAGAGCTCATTCCACTAAGCCTAACTTGATAAGATATATCCAAAGCTTAGTCGAGATATCCTAGCCTTTGCATTGTTCTTAATTGTAAAGGATATCTCATCCTAGTTGGAAACCAACCAAGAAACCCCAAACCCTTTGTAAGGTAGTTTGAGTGTGATTGTTGGTGAGTTGGAGTTGTAAAGAGTTAGTAAACTACAAGGAGGTAGTCAGAAAGCTCTAGAGAAGAAGTGAGTAAACTATCTTGGATAGTCAGAAAGCTTTTGTGTGTTTTGAGTTTGTAAACCATGCCTTTAGAGGTAGTCGAAAAGCTCAAAATAGAAAGGTTAGTAAACTCTGAGGTAGTCGAAAACCTTAGGAAGTGATTAGTGAATTTCTCTGAAGAGATCAGAGAGAGTGGATGTAGGAGCTTGAGTCTCTGAACCACTATAACTTCTTTGTGTTCTTTGCTTTCTGTTTTGCTTTGATTAACTGTTGCGTATCTTTAAACCGAAAGCATATTTTCACCGATATTGGTTGGAATCAATCCTAAAAACTCGCATATAAATGAATCACGACCTAATCACTATTCCATTAAAAGGAAGGTTTTTCAAAGAAAGCTTAAAAGCAGTATAAACTAAGGGACAACCATTCCGCACATCCGAGTAGCTAGAACGAGATAGTTACCAAACCGAACTTTACTCTTTTCGAGGGTTTAGTAAGTTAGTTATCGATCCAAGCAGTTCGGGATCTCTGAAAAACTTCGGACTAGTTGGGATTATCTCGAGGTATCAAAGCATCTTTTCGGGGATCGGTGTCTCGAGGTAGACTTTGACTCGAGCGATTTGTCCTTCTCAGGACCAAATCATCAGGACAGCCTGACCCAAGTTGACCTCAGTAAAGAAAAGTTTTAAAATCACTGAACACGTGTATTCCCCCCCATACACATGTAAGACTTGTTTGCACCGGGACCAACACAATATAAAAAGTATACTTTCCAGTATAACCCCAATAGCACGAGCGAGTGCAAGTGCATTGGCGGACGCGTGCGTGTGGGACCCCAAGCCGAAAGTACTTGAAGCATGAGGGCGATGGGTCGGGAACATCTTGTATGAACTTCATGTGGATTCGCCTGCCGAAAGTCTTTATCGGCAAGGCAGGCGAAGATGTCCGGCTTTGATCTGGTTGCGCGCCTTGGCGCACGTGGATACGCGTTCCGAGCCGTGAACTACCAAATGCTGGACATCGTCTCGAACCTAGACGGGGGACGTTTTAAAGAACATGTTGCGTCGAGTGGGAGCCTTTCGAGACGAACGATGAAGGCTATGAAGATGATTTCTCAAGATCAAGACATAACAAAAATTAACCGTGACAATTGGATATATGTGCCCAATGTGTTTAATTTTTTTTGTTTTGATGTTTGCTTTAATTTTTCGTGCTTATTTAATTTGTTTAAATATACGATGCATGAGAAATTGTTTTGGAAAAATCTCACTTTCGAAAATTACTAAGTATGCTTAAATAATTAATTGACAATTTTATTCCGGATAATAAAATTGAATTAATTTTGACCTCCATGATTTATTTATTAGTGAATTCTTTTGGAGAAATTCCCCCCACGGGACGACCAAAAGATAGTTTTCACATGAATAAATTCCGTAAGGATGATTATGAATTATTATTAGTGGCGATGATGACCCTCCCCACGAGGCTCGTTCAAAGTAAAATAATAATTCTGTATTTAATCATGGTTATTACTTAGGTATAAAATTGATATGCATATACTTCCCTGAAGTCCCTGTCAATTTTATATTGGTCAAGTGGGAGCCAACTATCAATTTGTACATTAAAGGTTTGTAATTATTCTTGTTTGTAACCTACTTGAATGTGTTTAAATAATGACCCACCCCACGTGGCTTATTTAAGTTGTTTTGAGATGTTGGCTGATGCATGTTCATATTTTTTTGAGATTTTAATATGATTCATGTGATCGAATTATGTGCTAATTTTGTGTTTATACAATCGTTATTTATTTTTGTTCAGCATGTCATAAACTTTTAATCCACTGTTAATATACTTTAAGTCAATAGAGTTGTATAGGAAAATATGTCGATTGGAAATTATATATTGTCTCGACCATGCAATCGCATAAGTCCGTCCTTGACAAACCTAGACTCGCTAAGACTACGATTGAGAGGAAAATAAGTGACATCATAAGTAATGGTTAGGATCCAAGAAAATGGCTAAGTGTATCATCTTGACTTCAACGTCAGGTGTGTTGCAAATTATGATAGATCTTAACAAATTCTTCACTCACCAGAATCGTGAAGCGAGATAGCCATATAGAATTTGTTCTCGTAGAAAATGACATTAAGAGGTGTCAAGAAGAAGACCGACAAACAAAAATGCTTAATTGTGGTCTAAGAAGACATTGGAGGTTAGCCTGTCCCAAGCCTAAAAAGGTCAGGAAGAAAGGTAATTCTTAAACACTAATTGTTGAAACTTGTTTAGCGGCGTATACTCCCATTTGTGGGTAATGGATACGGGAACCACTAATCATGTTTGTTTCAATGTTTCAAGGATTCTGGATAATCCAACAATTTAGTGGGAGTGAGAGCATCATCTCCATGGGCAATGTTACGAAAGTAGCGGTTTATTGAAATGCTACATAAATAGCAGATATTGCAATGCTACGTGAGTAACATATATTGCAATGCTACGTGAGAAACAGTTATTGCAATGCTACGTGATTAGCGGTTATTGCAATTCTACGTAAGTAGTGGTTACTGCAATGTTACGTGAGTAGCAAGTACTGCAGTGCTACGTAAGTAGTGCTTAAAGCATTGGGAGAAGTGCATCTATCTTTTAGTGATAGAATTTTAGTATTGAGAGATGTTCTTTATGGTCCCAATTTTAGAAAGAACTCACCTTCAGTTTCTAAAATTCTTTTGATGGATACTTAGTTTCTTTTAATAAGAATGACATCATTTATCGAAATGATGAGTGTATCTGTTATGGGACATTGATGAACAATCTCTACACTATTAAAAGTGCACACCACACGCAAAATGCATCCTATAACACATCGACTATTTTAGATAAAAGAAAGTGTTCTTCAGATGTGAACGAAACACCTTTTTGGCTTCTAAAGACTAGGTCATATTAAAAAGGATCAAAAGGTTGGATCAAGATGGTTCATTGGTGAGTCTTCGGGTTGAACCATCTCCAACTTGCGAATCATTTTGTGAAGGGTAAAAAGACTAAGAAGGCATTTGGAACCAAGGGGAATAGAGCCAAAGAAGTGTTAGAAATCGTTCACACTGACGTATGTGGTCCAATGTAAATCCATGTGATGTGTTTTGCTTATAGTCGAATGCATATGATGAGTAAGAACATAAAGCAGTAAGGAACACACGATTTATAGTGGTTCGGAGTCCAACTCCTACATCCACTCTTCCCTCTCACAAGGGGCACCAACTTAACCAACTGGACTTAGTTTTACGTGTTAGTCCAACACGATACAACAGATGTTTAATGAGTTATCACTCTCTCGGGACTTATCACCCTCCACGGGATTGCCTACCCTCCCTCACGGGATTGCTTCGATGTTTAACGAGTTCTCACTCACACCCAGAATTTAGGTTAGTCCAACTAACTTAAATTCATTGCTTAACAAAACTTAACCTTACTTGTGGGTTTGGGTATAAGATTGTTTGGTGTCCAACTAGGGTGAGATTTTCCCTTACATTTGCCTCAATGCTAAGGTTGGGAAAATCTCTCTAAGCTTAGGATATGGCATTTTGTGCTTAGATCTAGGGTAGAACACTTCTTGAATATATGTGTGTATTTCTTGCTCAGTGTTCTATGGTGTAAATGCTAGATGATTTGGCTCTGTAGCTTCAATGGTGTTTTCACGCATTTCACACACTAAATAATGAAGGAAGAACTTGTATTTATAGTGTGGATTTGAATGTTACCGTTGGATGAAGTCACATTCAAATCCATACTATTCAGTAGCTTTTTGCAGCTTTTTCAGGCTTGTTGTCTTCCTCTCATTGGTCCACGTCAGCTGAATCTAACGACTATATTCTTCAGGATTCTTCTGAGTTCTTCAGGATTCTCTGATTCAGCAGACTTCTCTTCAACGGACCTTGTCTGATCAGGCATACTTACACTCGAGACTAGACTATTTGAGTTCGACTCTTCGACTTGGACAATCGACCCTCGGTCACTTGCTTTTCAATTTTATCGATCATTAGTAGCGTTCTGATTCTCAGTGAACATGACTTCGGATGACTTGTCTTCTGATTTCTTCTGCTTTGATCGATCGGCTCATCGTCGGATCGATTATAGTAATTATCAGTCGACATATCAGTTTATCTGCATCAGATTAGTACATCAGGTTAGCATATCAGGTTAGTTGCATCAGGTTATCTTATCTGATCTTGATCACGTCTGATCTCGATCAATCTCATCTGCTCCTCTTCTGATCAGCAACCTCCTATTCTGATCTGGTCATCGATCGGTCTTGATCAGTCATCGATCATCCGATCGACTTATCTTTTCTGGTAAATCGATCGAGGTCTTACAGTCAGTCATTACGGTATTGATCATCGACTCTCCCCGATGATTTTTACGGCTTAGCTTTTCTTCTCTTCTGATTTTGCACAGCTCATCAGTTAACTCCCAAACTCATCTTACTCATCTGATCTCGATCAGCCTCTTCTGCAGCCTCGTCTGATCTCGATCATATTCTTTTGATTCCGTGAGTTCCCCCTTAACTTGTTCTCTCGTTCCCCCTCAACTTGTTATCTGTAGATTAGCTTCAATAACACAAGTTGATAATGTTTTGGCATAATTCATCAAAACTCAAATATCCCAACACATACTATTTACTGGACAGTTATGCAGTACATATATGTAACATTCAATGATACTTAAAGCAATAGTGATAAATAATTTATTTCAGCAAATAAGATAAAAATTCAGTTTGGTTATACAAAGTAAAAGCATACATTCCAGTACAGATACCAGATCACATAAGATTAAATTAACAGTCCCTTGTAACTAAAAGTACATAATTCACAACCTAGATGGAAATGAACTATCCATCGTGAAAGGTTGAAGTGTAAGGCTCAGATTGGCTTGTCTTGACCAAGATATTGCACTAGTGCATTATGATGCGCTGAATAGGACATACATGAGGATAAATTCTTCAGAACTGAATATAGAAGAATTAGACCTCAGTGGTTAGTTATTTCTTAATCCCCGTCCCTTAAATAGGATCGTGCGGAATTAATAACTATTGCTTTGACTTATGATGGGTAGAGAATCAATGTGATTCAATACCTTGTATCTTGGGCAATATTATTAGTTACATGACGATTGCTAAGATTTAATACGGAGAAACATGTGCAAGTATGTCTTGCTTGATTTGTCCCCTTGGGAGGCTTAGAAGTTTATCATACTAAATCTTGCAAGTGGAAATAGTTTCCGGTATGGATAATAATGTTGAGCCGTTCCTGAACCAAGGAAAAAGATATTAATTAAAGTGAAGTTATTTCAGTGGCTTAAATTAATTAATGGACTGGATAATCTTAAACACGAGAAATAATAACCGGGAGCCATATTAAATGTAATATGGGTTAAGATGGATAGTGCAATATTAATTATGTAGTGGGATTAATTAATATTTATGAGCTTGAATAATATTGTGGCTCAATATTGGAAATTCAAGGTCCATTGGAAGGTCCAATCTTAATTCTCATAATGGCCCCTCAAGTAGCCCAAAGATAAAGTCCAATAACTGAAAAAAGTGTTTGAAATAAAAATAAATTATTGTTGCCTAATTTTTCTTCAATTTTTTTAAAATAAATAAATAAAAGAGGGAGAAAGATTTTCTTTGAATTTTGTTATGGAATGAGGATAAGTATTCTTGGAATACAAGTTTATCTCATTAAATTCAAGAAATCTCCCACTTGGCTATTTATTTATATTTTTCGAAAATTATGAGTAAATAAGGAAGGAAAGATTTTCTTAATTTACTTGAAAATATATTATGGAAGATATGTATTCTTGGAATACAAGAATATCTCATAAATTCCAGAAGATCTAAATCTTGGAAATCTTGGTCCTTATTTTTGAAAATATCCATAACAAGAGGATGTTGGATTTTTGTGGAATATTTTAAATATTGAGAAAATAATATATGAGATATATTCAAGATTTCTTGGAGATCAAGAAAAAAATTTCCCCATCTTATTCATGCACAAAATTTTCGACCACCCTCCCTCTTATAAATAGGGGATGAATGTTTCATCCCAAAAAGCAATTTCATGTGTTGAAAAAAATTAAAAATCCACAAAGGTAGTGCAACATAATTTTATTTTTCCTTTTGTTAATTGTTCGCGAGCATCCTTCCACCGGATTGTTGAACAAGGACGAGGGAATACTTGAGAAGGTTCTTTGGGTTTGTTCTTGTGAACGAGATATCCATCTTCTCAACGGTTGTCACTCCAAGAGGTTAGTTCACATAAACTTCTAGCAATTCCGCATGTGTAGGATTTATGTGACAAATTTGTATACATGATTTGTTGTTGGATTATTATTTGAATTAATATATGATTAATTCATGCTAGTAATAATTGTTAGAATTAAATTTGTATTTAAATATTCATCCCGAATAGATCCGGACAATTAATTCCCCAACACAGGGTGCCTTCGAAAAACTCGTTGGTGCGTGTATGGAGCAGAATCGCTTCCCTTGTTTGTGAGAAAGAAGAAAATGATGGAGGTGGGGAAAGTGATAAGATTTTGATTACTCGGGGAAGAAGTGTATCTGCTTCATGGTTCTACGAAAGGAGGGAATTAATTCATGGAGTATGGAGGCGGTTGGGTTTCACCCATATTTATATATAGAATTACTTGTAGGCTTACGGATTGAAAGGAAAATACCTCATCTCAAGGTGGAACGATAGAAGGGTGGTGAAATTAGGATTCCGAGAGGAATCGAATGATGTCTATTCCTGCGCTGAACTCCCAGGCCTCTTTTCCTTTTTTTTTTTTTTTTTTTTTTTGTTTATTTGCGACATAGAAAACAAATTTGGGCTGTTTTAATTTCCATCGTTCAGTGCACTATAAATGGGCGAAAAAAAAAAGAGACTTGGGCTTGGCCGAAAAAAATAAAAGAGACTTGGGCTTCCTAACTTTTCATGCACCAATTTGTGTATTAAAAATGGGCCAAAAGGATGCTTCGTAATACGCTTTAATACATTGTTTTGTGTATATAAAATAATGGCCCAAAAGGATTTGGGCTTGGGGAATTATTTTATTTTTATTTATTTATTATTATTATTGTTTTTATTTTTATTTAAGGCTTTGATGCGCCTTTTGTCTTGGGATTAAAATTTCTACATTTTTATTTCATCAATCCAACCTTATTTCGATGCTTCTTGAAGTGCTACGAGTGCATTGACTCAGATTGCTCGTCGTGCCAAAACCTTAAAATCAAGTTCTAAGAAAAAAAATACAAGGTGTTCTCATTAGAAAAAAGCTTGCAATTATTTAAAATATGTCTTTTAAAGGTTGCACTTGGTTTGGGGTATTACATCCTAGATCGTCCTTCAGTTAACCACAACATATTTTTGGCTTGGTTTGAGGCGAACAAAGAGTATCCAGAACTTGAAAAAAACCTTACCTATGCAGAATTCCCAACAAAATTTGTTTGGAAACAAGAAAAAAGAAAATGGAAGCCAAGACAAAAAGATTTCTCACTAAAAGGATTTTTTACGTACCGCCCCGATATGGGTAGAATTATTATTTGAGATATCTTCTGAATATAATTCGGGGCCTAGACTTAAAAAAGATAAATGACATTCAGTACACCACATTTCGTGAGGCTTTGGGGTCGGTGGAAGACGAAAAAGAGTATGTTGACGGGATCGTTGAAGCCAGTCAATGGGCAACTGCACAGTCACTAAGGTATTTGTTTGCTACTGTAATGAACTTAAATTGCTTGAGCCAACCAGAAAGGTTTGGGATACATGCTGGACAAATTTGTCTAACGATATTTTATACAACCAACGTCATATACTACAACACCAAGGTACAAATTTAAGCAACTGTCTTAAACTTTTTTTAAATGCTCATTGAAAAAAAAATTCGAACTTAATATTTTTACTTTAATTAATGTTCAGAATTGGAATTGAGGGAAGACGAAATAAAAATTCTCGCTCTGGTGGAGATTGAAAGATCTTGCGGGGATGGCGTAAGAGTTTGAAATATTTCGAAACAATGTCACTTCCAGAGGATTAGAATTCAATGAGTAGTCACAATAAATTGGTGCACGATAAAATGAGATATGATTGTACAGCTTCGACAGCCGAGCACTTTCAGCTCCTCGACAACTTGGCAGACGAGCAACGTTCCATGTACGACAAAATAACAAATGCGGTGGAGTCGAACATGTTGGGGAATTAATTGCACGGATCTATTTGGGATGATATTGAAATACAAATTTAATTCTTACAATTATTACTAGCATGAATTAATCCTATATTAATTTAAATAATAATCCAACAACAAATCATGCAAATAAACAAGCCACATAAATCCTACGCATGAGGAATTGCTAGGAGTTTACGTGAGCTAACCTCTTGACGATCAAGATAGTAGAGAAGACTAGCAACGTTCCACGAACACACCCAAAGTCCTTCTCAAAGTATTCTCACGTCCTTATTCAATAATCCGGTGGGAGGATGCTCACGAACAATTAACAAAAGGGAAAAATAAAATTATGTTGCACTACCTTTGTGGATTTCTAATTTTTCCAACACATGGAATTATCTTGGGGATGAAAAAATCATCCCCTATTTATAAAGATAGAGGGGGGGCGAAAATTTAGGGCTTTATTGCCTCATGGGAAATTTCCTTGTATCTTCTTCAAGATACAATCTTGAATATATCCCATATATTCTATTTCACAAAATAAATCCCAACAAAATCTTCTCCTCTATTTTATGGGGTAATTTTCGAAAATTTTCTCATTAATGGGAAGAAATAAGATCTTTGACTTTTCTTGAATTTATGGGATAATCTTGTATTCCAAGAATACATATCTTTTTTCATAAAATCTTTGAAATAAGTACTCTAAGGTTCAAAAAGGCCATAGAGTTACTCTTAGGTCCAAATTGATTTTTAAGTAACTCTTAGTTCCAAAGATGTAGTTGAAAAACCTATAATATCCAATTACTAAATTCTATCTCACATACCCAACAATCAGTCGTCCTCATCTACTTTCTCCCATTTCTCTTCACTCTTCTCTCTCTCTAACTTCTCTCTCCTTCCCAAAAAATCAATGTGGCGATCTGCAATGCAAAACTAAATGGGAGAGCTCCGGCTGACTCCCCGCAGAAAACTAATAGTGTGTTTCAGATGTGCCCTGTCGCCACTTGCAGAACGATGAAGCTGCGAAGCAGACGCCGATGAAGGGGGCAATTTTCCTCCGGCGGCAAAAACCCCAAAAGGTATTTTAATTTGTTTCTTTTTTATTTGTGGATCTGTTTGTACATTTTGGGGATAATTAATTTTTTAGGGTTCACCTTTCTATAATTTTTAGTTGGTCGCAGAGTGTGCTGCATCCTTGGCCGGAAGCAGTGTTCGGGGAACACCGCCGGAATCTGCTGAACAAGAAACTTTTTTTTTTCTTTTTGTAATTTCCTTCTTCGAAACATACACAAGCATATGATTGATGTTTTATTTTTATTTTTATTTTTGCTAATCAACTTTGAGTGGCCTCAAATTATATGCTTGATTTGTCTTCTTTTTCCCCTATCATTCGGTTTTTAAAGTGGAAATATTGTTCTCTTGCTTTTATTTTTTCGGAGTGGTTAAGTTGATTTCTTTTTTGTTCGATTTATCTGTTTGAATTTTAGATTTTGGAACTGCAGGAATCTGATGAATTTATTGATTTTTTTAGATGAAGGATGATGGATCTAGATCTGATTTTTGGAGATGGAAGATGATGGATCTGGATTTTTATTTGAAATTTGTTTGAACCTGAGTTCTCCGGCAAAGAAGACAGAATTTGATTGAATTTTTTTTTTAAAATCTGAGTTTAGATGTAGGATTTGGACCTGTTTATGTTTCTTTTTTGAATTTGGTTTGTAGATGGAGATGCATACGTTCATTAAAAAATGAATCTATGCATGTTTACATGCATATGTGCATGTTGAATTGGAGACGAAAATATGTAATTTTTTTAAAATTTGTTTGAATCTGAGTTCTCCGGAGAAGAAGACAAATTTATTTGAATTTTTTTTTTTTAATTCTGAGTTTAGATATAGGATTTGGATATGTTTGTAATTCTTTTTTTAATATGGTTCGTAGATTGAGATGCATACGCTCATAAAGAAAATGAAGATATGCATGTAAACATGCATATGTTCATATTGAACCACGAAAATATGCAATTTTTTAGATTTTTAGACAAAGGTATATAAATTTTTTGCTTTTAGATATGTAAATTTGTGTAATTTTTAATTTTGATATGAAAATTTCAAGATATTAATGTTTTTTTTAAAGATTAAATTAGTTATTTGGATGTATTAAATTGTAATCGAAATGCACATATGCATGTTTTTATTTTTATGCATGTTGTTATTTTATCTTTTCCCTTAAGGGGAAGACAAAAATTTTATAAATAAAAAAAAATGGGTATTTTTATCTTTTTGGACATGATTTTGGACCTCTTAGTACTAAAATAAAGTTCTTGCACCTAGTAGTACTTCCACTCCTATTTTTGGAGTGGAAAGTCACTCACTCAAAATCTTTCCAAGAAAATCTTTTCTCCCTCTTCCTTAATTATTTTCGAAAAAATTAGGAAAAATAGACAACAATAATTTATTTTATTTTAATCACTTTTTTCAGTTATTGGACTTTATTTTTGGGCTAATTGAAGGGCCTTTAGGAGAATTAAGATTGGATCTTCCAATGGACTTTGAATTATCAATATTGAACCACAATATTATTCAAGTCCATTAATATTAATTAATTTCACTATATAATTAATATTGCAATATCCATCTTAACTCATATTACTGTAATATGGCTCCCGGTTATTATTTTCTCATGGTTAAGATTATCTAGTCCATTAATTAATTCAAGCTACTGAAAAGCTTTATATTAATTAATATCTTTTTCCTTGGATTAAGAACGACTCAACATTATTATCCATACCGAAAATAAATTCCACTTGCAAGATTTAGTATGATAAAACTTCGGAGCCTCCCAAGGGGACAAATCACGCATGACGTACTTGCACACGATTCTCCGTATTAAATCTTAGCAATCGTCATGTAACTAATAATATTTCCCAAGATACAAAGTATTGAATCATATTGACTGTCTACTCAACATAAGTCAAAGCAATAATTATTAATTTTACACGATCCTATTTAAGAAACGGAGATTAAGAAGTAACGAACCACTGAGGTCTAATTCTTCTATATTCAGTACTAAAGAATTTATCCTTGTTGTGGGTCATATTCAGTGCATCATAATGCACTAGTGTAATCTCTTGGTCAAGATAAGTCAATCTGAGTCTTACACTTCAACCTTTCACGATGGATTGTTCATTTCCATCTAGGTTGTGAATTTGTACTTATTTACAAGGAACTGTTAATGTTATCTTTTGTGATCTGGTATCACCACATTAACTACAATGTAACATGTACTATTATTTGAACAGTTATGCTGTAAATATATATAACATTCATTTATATTTAAAGCAACAGTGATAAATGATTTAATTTCAGTAAATAAGACAGAAATTCAGTTTGGTTATACAAAGTAAAAGCATACTTTCCAGTATAACCCCAACAATTTCCCACTTATACTCAAAGTCTGCTTTTAAGTATACTACAACATGTCTCATGTTCTACGTGACATCTAATGTCACCTACATGAACCTAATAACTTTCTCCCACTTATACTCAAAGCAGATTGACAACGCTCTTGACACTCATTCCTTCCACATGTCTCTCGAATATATTCTGAGGCAGACCCTTTGTGAATGGATCTACTAGGTTGTCCTCCGACACGATCTTTGTCACATTTATATCTCCTCTCTTAACAATTTCTTGTATAAGATGGTATTTTCTGTCAATGTGTTTACTGGCCTTGTGGGCTTTTGGTTCCCATGAATTTGCAACTGCTCCGACATTATCACAATAAACCGTGATGGTGCTGGGCAAATCCGGAACTTCGTCCTAGTCAACTAAGAAGTTCTTTAACCAAACCGCTTTTTTTGCCACTTCACAATCAGCTACATATTCAGCTTCCATGGTAGAATCTGCGATGCATTTCTGCTTAACGTTTCTCCATGTCATGGCTCCTCCTCCCATGCAAAACACACTACCCGAGGTAGATTTTCTGTAATCTAAGTCTGATTGGAAATCCGAGTCCGTGTAACCGATGGGGATTAGACTGTCTGATTGATAAACCAACATTCTATCCTGAATTCTTTTCAGATACTTCAGAATATTTTTAACTGCAGTCCAATTCTCTTTTCCCGGATTACTCTGATATCTCGCTTCCATGCCTACGGCAAAGCAGATATATGGCCTCGTGCATAGCATTGTATACATAAGGCTTCCGACAGCCAAAACGTAAGGGATGTCCTTCATGTCATCTATCTCCTTTTGTGTCTTAGGGCACATTTCCTTGGATAGATGGATTCCATGCCTGAAAGGTACAAAACCTTTCTTGGAATCTTGCATGCTGAATTGCTTCAAGACCGTGTCTATGTATGAAGCTTACGATAAGCCTATCATCATTTTATTGCGATCTCGAGTGATCTTGATCCCAAGGATGTTACCGGCTTCTCCCAAGTCCTTCATATCAAACTGTTTTGACAACCATACGCTCACGACTGACATAACTTTACATCATTCCCGATGCGCAGAATGTCATCCATGTATAGTACTAAGAATACCAAGGCAGTTCCAACACACTTTCTGTACACACAACTCTCGAACTCGTTTTATCAAAACCGTAAGACTTTATCACTTGATCAAAACATTGGTTCCAAGCACGGGATGCTTGCTTCAGTCCATAGATGGACTTCTTGAGCTTGCAAATGAGATGTTCTTGGCCTTTTTCAACAAAGCCTTCGGGTTGTTGCATATAGATTTCTTCTTCAAGACTTCCGTTAAGGAAAGATGTCTTGACATCAATTTGTCAGATCTCAAAATCAAGATTTGCAGCTATCGACAAGAGAATACAGATGAACTTAATCATAGCTACAGGTGAAAATGTTTCCTCATAATCGATCTCTTCTTTCTGAGTGTATCCTTTTGCCACAAGCCTAGCCTTGAAGGTCTTTACCTTCCCATCCGATCCTCTTTTTCTGTTGTAAACCCACTTGCATTCAATGGGTTTTAGCCCAGTAAGTGGTTCGACTAGCTCCCACACTTGATTATGATCCATAGAACCCATCTCAACTTCCATTGTTGTTTGTCAAGAATCTGTATCCTTGTCTTGGATCACCTTGTTGTAAGACTAGGGGTCTGATTCATCATCACCAGGGACCAAGTCCGAGGACTCTCTCATCCCCGTGAATCGCTCAGGCTGTCTAATAACCTTCCCACTACGACGAGGTTCCGATTGTGTAGGTGTGTTGCTTGGTATGTCAACTTGTACAGTTGACATTGGAGTTGAACCTCTTAGCTCGTCTAAGATAATCTCACCTTTAGGCTTTCTATCGTTCATATAGTCTTCTTCCAAAAATCTAAAGTGCGTACTGATTACGATCTTTTGATCTTCGGGACCATAGAACATGCACCCTTTCGTTCCCTCGGGGTACCCTATATACAACCTTAATTCTAAACGTTGTTCCAATTTACAGGCTTCCTGGTCCAACACGTATGTCGGACACCCCCAAATTCTCATGTGTCTCAAACTGGACTTGCGCTCGGTCCACAATTCTTTAGGGGTTATGGGAACCGATTTGAATGGCGCCAAGTTTATAATATAAACCGTTGTTTCCAAGGCGTGACCCCAAAACGATTTGGGTAGATTCGCACAACTCATCATTGATCTGACCATTTCTAAAAGTGTTCAGTTTCTACGTTCTGCAACCCCGTTTTGTTGAGGGGTTCCGGGTGTAGTTAACTGGGATACAATCCCCTCGTCTGACAAGTAGTTCAAAAATTCATCGCTGAGGTATTCGCCTCCACGATCGGATCGTAGAAACTTGATACTCTTTTCCCTATGATTCTCTGGTTGAGCCTTAAATTCTTTGAATTTATCAAAAGTCTTGGATTTATGCTTCATAAGGAAAATGTACTCATATCTTGAATAATCATCGATAAAAGTAACGAAATACTCATAACCTCCTCTTGATTTGATTGACATTAGACCACATACGTTAGTGTGAACGATCTCTAATACTTCTTTGGTTGTATTCCCCTGGCTCCAAATGCCCTCTTGATCATTTTACCCTCCAAACACGATTCGCAGATTGGAAACAGTTCAACCCAGAGAGACTCCAATGAACCATCTTGAACCAACCTTTGAATCCTCTTTGGATTAATATGACCCAGTCTTAGATGCTATAGAAGTGTCTCGTTCACGTCTGCTGAACATTTCCTTTTATTGCTTGAAATAGTCGATGTGTTATATGATCCATTACGTGAGTGGTGTGCACAGTTAATTGTATAGAGATTATTCGACAACGTTCCTTGACAAATAAACTCATTATTTAGAGCAATGGTAACAACTTTATTAAAAAAGTAAACGAATATCCATCATAAAAGAGTTTAGAAACAGAAATTAAATTCTTTCTAAAACTAGGAACATAAAGAACATCTCTTAAAATTAAAACTCTATCTTCAAAAGATAGTTGCACTTCTCCCACTGCTTCAGCCGCCACTCTTGTAGCATCGCCCAGTGTGATGAAGATCTCACTCCCACTAAGTTGTCGGGTCCGCTTGAACCCCTGTAAAGTGAAACAAAAATGATCAGTGGCTCCCGTATCCACTACCCACGAATGGGAAGCATACGCCACTAAACAAGTTTCAACAACTAGTGCATGAGTATTACCTTTCTTTCCCGCCCATTTGGGCTTGGAACAGACTGACCTCCAATGTCCTTTCTCACCGCAGTTAAAACATTTCCCCTTAGCTGGCTTCTTGACTCCACCCTTTTCCTTCACCTTCTCTTTGTCCTTGTCAATGCTTGAGTTCGCCTGGCTTTGGCCTTTTGCCTTCTTCTTATTCTTACCACCCCTTGGCCTAGAAGAAGAAGAGGGACCGCTTGCCACCAAGGCATGATTCTGGTGCCCCAATATCGCCTCAGACGAGACTAAAGCTTGCAGCAGATCAGGCAACGTGAACTTTTGATTATTCATTTGGTAATTCAGTCTGAACTGCTCAAAACTTTTCGGCAGAGAATGGAGTATGAAATCGATCTGGGTCTCGATATCATATTTAGCACCAAGAACCTCAAGCTTGTTGAGGTGAGCCATCATCTAGAGAACGTGATCCCTTACGGGCATTCCCTCCACCATTTTCATCGAGAGCAAGTCTCTCATGGTGATTTGACGAGCCACACGATTCTGATGTTGGAACATCGCTTTAAGACTTTTCATGATGTCTGCAACAGTTTCAAAGTTTTGATGCTGGTGCTGCAACACATCTGACATAGAAACCATCATTGTGCACTTAGCCATCTCATTTGAATGCTCCCAGTCAACATAATCTTTCTTATCCGTTTTGCTGGACTCATCAGTTGGCTTTTCGGGTTTAGCGACAGTAAGAACCCAGTTATGGTGTTGTGTGTTATAGCCGGAATATAACCTAACGTACTAACAATCACTCATGAAATGAACAATGATAAAACAAAGGGAAAAATGCGGAATTTGGTGACCCGGTTCGCCGAAATTTGGCTACTTCTGGGGGCAATACTAAGCCAAGAGTGTTCTTAATTATATCTGCCTAGAATGCTACAATTTTCCATCCTTTACAATGTATGTTACATGAGATATATATAGGCCATGGAACTAGGTCAAATCCCTTCCATGGGCGACTCCTCGCCCTGCTAGGGCTACGGGCAGCTGGCAACTACTTCTATCTTTCGTGGCTGCGATCTTCGCTCACAGATACTTTTACCATGCTTGAACCTGAGATATATGTGCCTATAAATACAAGGATCCCTCCCATATTTATCATCAGCGATCTCGAATGGTCGCCTGGGGTTGCCGGCCGAAGCGACCACGTTGCTCTCGAGTGGTCGACCTCCCTTGGTCGACTGATTTCCTTTAGACATGCCATCTTGATCGCCCGCCTAGCGACCTTGTCCGACGCATGCTTGAGGGATGGTCGCCACATGAGTATGGCCACAACATTGTGCAATAAGGACAATAGTAAGTTTTCGATTCCAATTAAAAAGTTTTCACCAGTAAGCAAATTGTCTTTAAGTATATTGAACAGTGGATTAAAAGGTTGCGACTGAAAATAAACATACGTCTTGTGTCAATATCCAGATTAACAATAATAAATCACATAATTCGATCACATTAATCATATTAAAATCTCAAAAAAAATATGAACATGCATTAACCAATATCTGAAAACAGTTTAAATAAGCCACGTGGGGTGGGTCTGTTGGGATAACACCCCAATAGGGTCATTAGTTAAACACATTTAAACAGGTTACAAACAAAGACAGTTACAAACCTTTAATTTCCAAATTTATAGTTGGCTCCCACTTGACCAATATAAAATTGACAGGGACTTCGGGAAAGTATATGCATATAAATTTTATACCTAAGTAATAATCATGATTAAATACAGAATTATTATTTCATTTTGAACTAGCCTCGTGGGGAGGGTCATCGTCGCCACTGATAATAATTCGCAATCATCCTTTAGGAATTCATTCATGTGAAAGCTATCTTTTGGCCGTTCCGTGGGGGAAATTTCTCTAAAAGAATTCACAAATAAATAAATCATAGAGGTCAAAATTAATCCAATTTTATTATCCGGAATAAAATTGTCAATTAATTATTTAAGCATACTTAGTAATTTTCGAAAACGAGATTTTAACAATCAATATCTCATGCATCGCATATTCAAACAAATGAAATAAGCCTGAAAAATAAAACATTCATCAAAATAAAAAATTAAACATATTGGGCACATATATCCAACTGTCATGGATAATTTTTGTCATGTCTTGATCTTATGAAATCGTCTTCGTAGCCTTCATCGTTCATCTCGAAAGGGTTCCCACTCAACTGCAACAATTCTTTAAAACGTCTTTTGTCAAGGTTCGAGACAACATCCGGTGTCAGGTAGCTCTCAGCCCGGAACGCGTGTACGCTCACGCCTAGGCACACGCCCCCATCTAGAGCCAGCCATCTCGCATCGCCCATCACCCGCTTCTCGGCAGCGATCGGCAACATGCGCATCGTTTGGGCGAATCTAGGGGCACCCGTGCGCGCGCCCGCCTGATGCCGCATGTTGCCCGTCCTTGCTCCCTCGCTCCTACTCCCACGCGCGCTCGGCTCTGCGCGCGCCCATGCACTGCGTCCAGCCCAACGCCAAGTCTCGCCCGGCGCTCGACCACGCCTAGGCTTGTGCCTGATTGCGTCGAGCGCATTCGGCCTGCCCCGTGCGCGACCGCCTAGCACTTCGTGCTTTGGCTCGTATACGTCTGGGCACTTGGTCGTCCGTCTTTAATTCTCCATCTTCGTCTTTGTTCTCGATCCGGTTACAATTTATTTACAAAAAATAAATAAACCTAGATCTAGACTAGTCTATTACATTGATCAAATCAAACAAATCCTAACCTACTCGTGGATTTTCTCACGAGGCAAAACGAATTCGAACGAATCGAATTAAAAAACATAATTATATGCATGCGTAATTAAACATTCATCAAATACCATGACAATTGGATACCTGCAAAAAAGATCTAGCAGTTCTACTATCCAATTTCAAATTTAATGAAACAAACGAATTAAATTACAATTCAAATATCAGAGCCCGAAACCGAGGCTCTAATACCAGTTGTTGGGGATTAATTGCCTGGATCTATTCGGGATAATATTTAAATACAAATTTAATTCTTACAATTATTACTAGCATGAATTAATCCTATATTAATTCAAATAATAATCTAACAACAAATCATGCATATAAACAAGGCACATAAATCCTACGCTTGTGGAATTGCTAGGAGTTTACGTGAACTAATCTCTTGACGATCAAGACAGCAGAGAAGATGAGCAATGTTCCACGAACACACCTAAAGTCCTTCTCAAAGTATTCTCACGTCCTTGTTCAATAATCCAGTGGGAGGATGCTCACGAACAATTAACAAAAGGCAAAAATAAAGTTATGCTGCACCACCTTTGTGGATTTCTAATTTTTCCAACACATGAAATTATCTTGGGGATGAAAAATTCATCCCCTATTTAAAAAGATAGAGGGGGGCGAAAATTTAGGGCTTTATTGCCTCATGGGAAATTTCCTTGTATCTTCTTCAAGATACAATCTTGTATATATCCCATATATTCTATTTCCCAAAATAAATCCACAAAAAATCTTCTCCTCTATTTTATGGGGTAATTTTCGAAAATTTTCTCATTAATGGGAAGAAATAAGATCTTTGACTTTTCTTGAATTTATGGTATAATCTTGTATTCCAAGAATACATATCTTTTTCAATAAAATCTTTCCAGGAAAATCAAGAAAATATTTTCTCTCTCTTCCTTAATTATTTTCGAAAATCTTAGGAAAAATAGGCACCAATAATTTATTTTATTTTAATCACTTTTTTCAGTTATTGGACTTTATCTTTGGCCTACTTGAGGGGCATTTAGGAGAATTAAGATTGGACCTTCCAATGGACTTTGAATTATCAATATTGAGCCACAATATTATTCAAGTCCATTAATATTAATTAATTTCACTATATAATTAATATTGCATTATCAATCTTTACCCATATTACTGTAATATGGCTCCTGGTTATTATTTCCTGTGTTTAAGATTATTTAGTCCATTAATTAATTCAAGCCACTGAAAAGCTTTATATTAATTAATATCTTTTTCCTTGGATTAAGAACGACTCAACATTATTCTCCATACCGAAAAAAAAATCCACTTGCAAGATTTAGTATTATAAAACTTCTGAGCCTCCCAAGGGGACAAATCACGCAAGACATACTTGCACATGATTCTCCGTATTAAATCTTAGCAATCGTCATGTAAGTAATAATATTGTCCAAGATACAAAGTATTGAATCATATTGACTCTCTACTCAACATAAGTCAAAATAATAATTATTAATTTCACACGATCCTATTTAAGGAATGGAGATTAAGAAATAACGAACCACTGAGGTCTAATTCTTCTATATTCAGTACTGAAGAATTTATCCTTGTTGTAGGTCCTATTCAGCGCATCATAATTCACTAGTGTAATCTCTTGGTCAAGACAAGTCAATCTGAGCCTTACACTTCAACCTTTCACGATGGATTGTTCATTTCCATCTAGGTTGTGAATTTGTACTTATTTACAAGGAAACTGTTAATGTGATCTTCTGTGATCTGGTATCACCACATTAACTATTATGTAACATGTACTATTATTTGAACAGTTATGCAGCAAATATATATAACATTCATTCATATTTAAAGCAACAGTGATAAATGATTTAATTTTAGTAAATAAGACATAAATCCAGTTTGGTTATACAAAGTAAAAGCATACTTTCCAGTATAACCCCAACAAAACAATGGAGGGGGTTTTTTCATGTACGCGTACGTTGGAACTGGAAAAACTTTTGTATGGAAGACTCTGCCTGCAGCATTGAGATCAAAAGGAGAAATTGTGCTCAATGTTGCTTCGAGTGGAATTGCATCGTTACATTTGCCCGGTGGAAGAACGACCCATTCACTTTTGCCATTCCACTAAATCTGAACGAGGATTCGACATGCAACATTAAACAGGGAAGTCATCTTGCAGAATTGATTGCTCGATCAAAACTAATTATTTGGGACGAAACACCCATGATGCACAAGCATTGTTTTGAAGCTTTAGACAAAACAATGCGAGATATTTTGTGGTTTGTCAATCCAAACAGCAGCGATATGCCCTTCGGAGGAAAAAAGGTAGTGCTTGGAGGACACTTTAACCAAATATTGCATGTAATTCCAATGGGAAGTAGGCCAGACATAGTGCATGCAACAATCAACTCATCTTATTTGTGGAGAAACTGCACTGTTCTGCGATTGAGCAAAAACACAAGGCTGCAAAATCAGGGAGAAGAAAGAGAAATAACACAAACAAAATTAACAATTCTTAGAATGGATTGCAACCATTGGAGATGGAACAATTGGCGGACATAATGACGGATGTGTAGAAATTGAAATTCCAGATGACATTTTGCTGACCAGCTCAGATAATCCCATATAGACGATCGTACAGAGCACATACCCTTCATTCCATAATAGTGACATTGATCGAAAAATGCTTCTAGAATGAGCTATACTGGATCCAACACTCGATGTTGTCAGCTCCATCAACGACTACATGATTTCGCCAAACACAACAGAAGCAATGGCATACCTCAGCTTTGATAGTGCGTGCAAATCAGACTTGAATGTGGATTTATTGGCTGACGTACATACACCGGAATTTTTAAATGGAATTTCATGTTCTGGCATCCCGAATCACAAATTAACTCTGAAAGTCGAAACTCCTGTCATGTTGTTGCGAAATATAGACCACTCGACCAAACTATGCAACGGGACTAGATTGGTTGTGACGAAGCTCGGTACACGTGTCCTTGAAGCATATATTCTAACCGGAGCAAATGCGGGACTGAGGGCATTGATTCCAAGAATGACTATAACTCCATCAGATACTAGGCTTCCTTTCAAATTTCAGAGAAGACAATTCCCATTGATGGTCTCTTATGCTATGACGATCAACAAGAATTAAGGGCAATCACTCAAAAACGTGGGACTTCCCTTAAAGAGGCCAGTCTTCAGTCATGGCCAGTTGTATATTGCGGTATCCAGAGCAACCAATCGAGAAGGATTAAAAGTTTTGATATGCGACGATGATGACAAAAGCAAAAAAATGACAAGCAACATGATTTACAAAGAAATATTTCATAATTTGTAAACCTGCACAATATCGTTCAAATTTGAATTGCTTTAAGAAATTAGATGTATCTATTTTTTTAACACAATTTATATTGCACATAAACACACAAGCAATAAATTGTCAACAAACTATACTTTTTAGATAGAGAAGAAAATAAATCAAACAAACACACACTAAGGATAAAAACTAACAGATATAACTAAAAAATCAAATCGTGCAACGCACGGGTGAATCACTAGTGATTATAATCACATGGACTTGAGTGTTAAAATAAATTAATATTTTTTTTTTCCATTTGAAAGGTTCTACTTCTCATCTATAATTCATAATCCAGAAGTTGAGAGTAGTGTGTTTTTACCCGATTCTAACTTCTCACTAATATTTTTCTACATTTAAATCTTTTAATTATAAAAAACTCAACATCTACTAATTTATAAGCTCAACATTTTATAAATTTTACAAACACTTCTCACTTTCATTGTTATGCAATATTTTCTTATAAAAACTAATTAAAATCACTTCCGTACGAGCATAAATTCTTGCAATCAACCCAATTAAGTCTTTGTGGTATGTATATTAATTTGATGAATAAGTCAGTTTCATAATTGTGTTATGTGATTACTTATAATTTCTAGGGGTGAAAACGGATCGGATATTTCTCGATCGATCCGGAGCCGTATCCGGTCGGCATCGAATTCGGTATAAAAAACTAGTATCCGGGCGGATAGTTGACTTCGGAATCGGATTCGAAATACATAATATCCGACTGTATTCGAGTTTTCCCATATTTTATCGGATATTATCCGGATAGTAAATCCGGATGTCCGGATAATAAATCCGGATATCCGGATTTTTTATTTTTTATTATTTTTTTTTCAATTAAAAAAAAATTTAATTTTTTTTTATCGAACAAAGTTAGTTGTTAATAGTTAGTAGTTAGTACACCAAACACCCAAATACACCACGAAATCACCAATCCATCATATAACTCCTATAACTCCAAATTCGTTCCCAAAAAGAATCGAACCTGGGTCTTCCATTCAAAAGAGGAGCCCAGTGGCCAGGTGGGCTAAGCCCCTGGTTTATATTTTATATTAATATATATAATAATAATAATAATAATAATATAATATTAGTACTTAATATTTATGTAGGCGTTATGTTGTGCTGGAGTGGTGATGGTTACTAATGATATATCTTTTAGTTTCATATTATTAGCAGTAGATATAATTTTTATAATTTACATTAGAACTTCTATGAAATATTGCATAGGTAGTTTTTTTTATGTGTTTCAATCATATTTTGATGATTTTCGTTTGAAATATATTATCCGAATATAGTTATTCGAATTCGGCCCGGATTTGTCCGATATCCGTCCCGTATCCGTACACCGAATATTCCGAATTCATATCCGAATCCGACTTTTCTGTATCCGACTCCGAATTCGAGAAAAAAATATGGTTTATGATTCGGTATAAGCACTATCCGTCCGTATCCGATCCGTTTTCACCCCTAATAATTTCAAAAAAGAATCATGAAGCCGATGTAATAGAACTAGTATTATTTATAGCAGAAGTGAAGGTTTGGTGAATGATTAATTAGAATACGAAAATTGTACGCCTAAATTGCCCATTATTGATCAATGACAAGTATTATATGTCTCTTTGGCATCCTGCTCAATGGGCGGTGTTGATGTTACGATGGTTTGCAAATGGATGACTTCACTTGAAGGAGCCGATTTTTGTAGGCCTCCACTTTGAGTTTCGCGATTTTTGCCCCATAAGAAACTATACAGCCCACCAACTAAGAGAACTCCACCCAAAATACTGCACAATGGACGCTGATTTAATCAAGCATTCTATTTATATGAATATAAATAATTAATAAACTAAGAAAAATAAACATAAATTATATGATTTCATATGATTATTTTTTTAAAGAAAATTCCGTAAACCTTCCATTTAAAATTAATGTTCTGCTCCCTTTGTTTCCTAGAAAAGAACATGTTTCCATAAAATATAGTACAACCTTTTATAACTCATTATTCTTTCTTACTCCTATGTTCTTTTATTACAGTATTTATTTAAAGGTTTACCATATACAATCACATTCCGCTGTTTTTTAGTCATTTTGTCTAAGACAATGTATTTTGGGAAATCGATATTTTTTTAATCATATTTATTATTTTATTAAATAGTATTATTTGTTTTTATTAAATAGTACTCCCTCCGTCCCAAAGAAACGTGCACGTACCTACTTTATTATCGAGTTTTTGTAAACGAGTTGTTTATTAGTATTTCAAATGATAAAGTGATTTTTAAAGAGGGGTATTATAAATCTACCTCTCATCTATTGCATACATCTTTAAAAATTATTTCATCATTTCAAATACTAATAAAAAACCCGCTCGCAAAAATACGTGAAAACAGTAAACGTGCATGTTTCTTTGGGACGGAGGGAGTACATTTTGTAACTTTATTATCTTAAAATTGAAAAAGTAAAAGGAGAAATCGGATAAATTGAACAAAAGATGTAGTACAAACTAACCTTCCCCAATGAAGAGTTTCTTTGAGGAAAATAGCTGAGAAGAAGGCTGATATAATTAGCGTTAATGGGCCAAAATTTGCACTAAAAACAGGACCTTTCTTCTCAATAACCCAAGCTTGCAGTACGTAGCCCAATCCTGTGGGAACAATACCCTATAAAAAAAAATCCTTAAATTATAATATGATGGGGCTATTTTTTTGGGAAAAAAGACAAATTATTGAATAAGAGCATTAGGAACTCCAGGAAGTACAAGAAAACAAAGAGAACAACAACCATCAAGAAAAATTTACTGAGATGCAAAGTGGGTTCTCTCAACCAGTTATGAAGGAAGTTCCAACTCTTACACTTTCTTAGCCTTTAATAAAAGAAAACGAGGAAGAGCAGATTTTAAATTGAAATTCTCCAATCAATCGATAATAATATTTAAACCGAGGTAGCACAATTACCCACATATATTGATGGAGACAAAATATGCCCCGAGAAATTCATTGGCCCCCTGATGTTTTAGTTTAGAGCACTATCTCTGGTGAAATTTGTTCACATGGAAAAATGGTTCTATATTTATAGACATAACTCTTCAATTATCATAATTAATACCCTTTTATAATATAAGTTATACATTTTAATTATCATTATTAATATTCATGTTGTAATATAAGTCACACCCTTTCAGTGTTATAACACCCTATGTAGTAATTAAAAAGAAATATACTTCAGTTATCATAACAAATAACCTTTAGTAAAAATATAAATCACACCTCTTAACCAGTTTTACAGATTCTTGTGCGAAACTTGTCTTTAGTTTATTATTAACATTATTATTATTATTATTATCATTATTATTATTTAAATAAAATAACATCAGTTTAAAAAATAATTTAAAAATCAATGTATAACTTTGTATGTATTGATAATGAATTTGTAATATCAAATTTCGCAATACAATCTGTCTATAATAATTATTAATCTCAATATAAGAATAAAATTAATTATTATTATTATTCTCATTCTTGTATAATTGAAAACACCTCAATCAATTCATAAATATTGAAGAAATCAAGACTTTCGTTCTGTTTTGGAAAAAAATTCCATCTCTAGTTGGATCACTGGGGGAAAATCAGAAATGCAATTGACAATGATTTTGTACAAAATGCTTGGGGTGTTTTTGGGACTCTCCCAAGATTATTTAATATCTTAATTATATTAAGACAAAAACTAATATGTGAGGGGTATAAACTAGTAGGGACGGATCATTGAGGGGTTGCATCGGGCTCCAGCCTAGTGCAAGCCCCCACTAACTTGTTATATATTTATATATATTATATGAATAAAATTCAATGTACATATTTAAGCTCAATCCAATATAATTTTTTATTTTGTATTTAATTTACAAATCTCAATTTAAAATTAAAAATCATCCTCACACTCTCTATTCAGTTATTAAATTAATTAAAATACAACTTGATATAAAATTTTTTTTCTCAGTCTGTTCGTCTCTCCTTCTTTTTCCTTTTTCTTATTATAATTTAATTAAAGTATTGAAATACAACAAAAAAATTATTTCATTGAAATTTTGGATGTGCTTTTTTGAGACTATCACACCCAAACATTTAGAGTTTAATCATCTGAATATGGTTCAATTTTTTTAGTTCAGTATTTTTTTATTTAACTTGTTCAATATTAAATATCTACATTGTTCTCTCAATTTTTGTCTTTTTCTTTTGAAGAATATGTATTAATAATTTATTTTTTATTTGTTATATATTATGATAATGATAAATTTTTGGCCACTTTAATATTAGAAAAAGAGAAATTATAAATATAATAATGTACTAACATGAGTTAAAGGAGATATTTTTTAAACTGATAAACATTTTTTAAAATAATTAAAAATATACTGAGTATAAGTTGTATAATTTTGTTTTAACTAAATATTATTTATTAATAGAAAGGCAACATGTTTTGTAAATGAACACCAATCTTTTGGAATATATATATTTTGTTAAAAGTATAGATAAATTTGGACTTAATTATTGATGAGTTTTATGTTTTGAAGTTCCATCTGACACCACTTAAATTAATATATTAAAAAAAAAATTATATGTAAATATAAAATTTTAATGTGACGAAACATCAAAAAAATTCAGCCCACATCACCGTTAAATTCTAGATCCGTCCCTGTAAACTAGCACAAATCAACACCCACCCCTTCTAAAGTTTCAAAGAATCATGCGCAAATTATGTTCCGTCTCATATAAATGTGCCTCTTACATTAATTAAATACAAAATGAAGGGTGGGATGTATGGAACATACCGAATAGGCCGCAGATAGAAGACGAATATCCCAACCAAGCTTCCATGATGATAAATTCCTCTCCATCAACACACCATAAACTGCTGCTATTAAGCAACCGAATGAACATTGCAAACTGATGAGCCGCAATTTCCCTGGATATTGTTTCTGGAGTGAAGCCTAAAAACATGCAATAAAATTCAGTCATGTTCATGCAAAGATTAGATATTTTAATTATCGTTTAAATCATTAAATAGCTACACAAATATGTATAACGTGACATTTTTAATCTGTTATTTATTTACATGTATAGAGTGAGTAAATTTGCTTATTTAATGCCCAATATCACAAAAAGTAAGTAGAAGGACAAAATTGAAATATGATTTTTACTTTTAATAAATTACTGCAAAATAGACTAAACAAACTCTCCTTTATAATTTGTCCATAGTATAAAATTAGTATCATGTTCCATGGTTTATGTTCTTGGTTCATGGTTCATGCATGGTTCAGGGTACAGGGTTTAGGGATGAAATTAAGAAGAGGGGTAAAATGGTAAAAAAATGGCATATTTGTGAGTTGAAAAAGTTAAAAGGGCAGAAAAGACTAGAGATGCATGTTGAAAAATGACAAAAAAAAGTTTGTCCTAAGTTTTTTTTACAGAAGACTTACTTAGATGATAGTTATTTTGAGGAAAAAAATTTCTCCTAGTCTTATGAAACAGGACTTTTCTTTTTTTTACAAGGCATCAAAAGTGGTTATTCAAGTATGCACAAATATCGTGCAATAGCCCACACAAGAGATGAGGTGATTAACTCATATACTGTAATTAGTTAGACATGAAAATAGAGCAGAACCTGCATAGTTATCCACAAGGAATAAAAGACTTGTGAAGAAATTGAGAGGAAAGAGCCGTTGATCCATTCTTGTTTTGTGTGAACCTTTTGAACAGAATGATGGCTTGAAGTTGAATATATAGCTGGACCTTTGTAGAAAGTAAATGCCATGGCTCCGCACAGACCAACAAGGCTTCCACCTACCTTCGCCTTCCCACTCAACCTTTTTATTCCTAAGGTTTCAATCCTACAAATACCGCTTCTTCAATTACTTCTTTCTTATATAAGGAAGAAAATGTAATTAAATATAAATATTATAAAAATTATTCTATCAAACTCAACTCAGCTTCACGTGAACTCTTTTGTTTAAAAAATATCATTGTTTAGTGATATTAAAAAGAACAACACATCAAATCAACATCTTTAAACAGTGACAATACCTACACTTATATAACACTCCTTATACAATATATTGATACTTGAAAAAGAAAGTTTACGTAAATTCGAAATCACAAAATACCCACTCAACTAGTTTAGGGTAATAAATAAAAAATAATTTAACAATTGCTTCACGATTTTGCAACCAATCACAATATGATAATTTTGTAAATGCATATTCCACTTTTGTTGATAGGTAGTGTTTAAATAACAAATTGTCACATAACTTTGTTCCTAAATATATTCAGTTTCGCCTCACGTAAGAAGAGCGTGCCGATTGAATTTGGGGCTCTCCAGCTTCGATCGTAAGTTGACTGTCATGAATAATTTATTTTTAAACATCTGATATTACAGATCATTAAAATAAAATAAAAATCAATCCACACGCGACCAAGACCAAAAATTCCCAAATTCAATCGGCATACGTGTCTCACGTGAGGCAAAGCTACGCCCTTTTGCATTTTTCAATGAACTTGTGACGTAAATTTTACGCTGTCAACAAAATTGAGACTAAATATACGATAAAATAAGTTATGAGACTGAATTTTTTAAAACCAAAAAGTTATGGGATGATTTGTCATTTAAACTCTTGTTCGGTATGATATTGGGACAGTGGGATTGTTACGTATACTACCGAGTCGAAACCCATTTTTGTCTCGTACATATAATCTATTATAATGTTGGCCTCGTTAATACTTGAGTCCAATTTCGAAAACCTCATTTTTGGGTGATCCACATTTGACACTTTTCACAATATTGTTGAAATTAAACACATCTCAATTTAAACCAATTCAACGTATCCTAACATGGGAAAAAAATTTATAAACTAAGCATAAACAAGTGATATTACAAATATTATCATTGTAAATTAAGGAGAAAAATATCTAGTTAAGGAAGCAGTTGGGAAATCCAAGAACTTATTATTTGAACTTGAATTACTTAGCAAAAAAAAGTATATTTATTATTTTATTTCCTAGAAATTAATGCTTACCTTAAACAGACGGCCATCATGAAGACGAGTGGGGGAATCAGATTTGCCATTGCTGAATTGAATGTTGCAGAGGTATAATCCAAGCCAGCAAAGTTGAGATTAAAACTCAAGGCAAGTCTACAAGGTCCATGCATGTACGTGTGTCACAAACATGAATAGAATAAATATACATATATATATATATATGAGTAATATTTGTGTGCACCACTTGTATCGATCGTACACAGCTGATACAACTAATAGAGTTCAACACTAACAAATAATATTGTTCAGTAAAAATTACTAATGCAGATCACTGAAACCAGCTAATATTGTTCAGTGAAAACAAACAATACTGCATGGCATGCAAGATTAAAAAAAAAACATGCATGTACCCATATGTAGATACGATGAAAATCTTGCAGAGTGCACGCCAATTAAGAGGAAGAGACTCCTTACTGTACAAACAATCAACCAAAAACAAGATCCATTAATTAGAATAGTTGCTATTTGCTAAGATTAAAAGGAGCCAACATTAGTTAGAAAAAAAAAAGTAATTTAATTCACCTCTTGAAGAACAAAGCAAATGGAGTCAAAACAAGAGCTGCGAATCCGAGTCTGTAGACGACGAATACACAGGGTTTTGTACCTGAAGAAAGGGATGCCTTTATTAACAAGAACATCCCTGCGATGCTGCTCTGTACAATTATCACTGCAATGTAAGCCTTCATATTACTCATGCTTATTGCCATTCTCTTTCTCTCTTACTAATAAAAGCTTCACTTTGCTTCCACAACACATATATATATATATATATAGACACACTCCACCTCTCCAATATTTTATACTTGTGCTCTCTACAGTTCTCCAATCACGAACCGTATTTTTATTTCGTGTATAAGGATAACACTTTCTAGTTACCATCTAATTTTTAATCACTTAAAATAATAATAGTAATGTTTTAACAAATGAACTATAATTTTTCCAAAAAAATTATTTTGTCCCTAAATAGTAAGGCTCGCCTACTACTTGCCTACAACATTTTCAAATTATATAAACTATTTTTAAACTACAAATATAATTGCCTACGATAATTACAAATGAGTAGGTAGATTGCTCGTAGTTAATTTATTTGCCTAGTAAATTATTTTTGTAGGTAATTTTTTAAAGATTATTATATATTTTAAAAATTGGTAGGCAAGTCGTAGACAATCCTCACTTTTTAAGAATCAAATTATTTTTGTAGGAAAATTACTTAGGCATTTGAACATTTTCGTAGGGAATTCTTCATTTTCTTGTAGTGATCACGGTTTAGTGACCCCGTGAAGAATAAAAAATAAAATAAAATTTCTTTTTTAAAAGTGATACTTCGTAGGCAAAGTTTGGAATAAACAATTTACAGTGCAACTAATCTGTATTTTATGTATATTTTTTTAAAATTTTAATTGTTTTATTAAAATATATTAATTATTTAATAGTTGTTTCATTAAAGGTATTAGTTGTTTTACTATATAAAGTATTCCTTCTTCACTACTAAGATAGATTGTTTTTCATTTTGCTATGTACCAAATTATAGGCTTGTATTTTTGTTATAGTCATTAATTACTTTTCAATGAATAAAAAAACCATATTTAATTAATAAAGTTGTTTTCTAAATTTAAATGAATGTTTAATCTTTATGTCATCTCACTTGAAGGGTAAAATAAAAATAAAAAGGTAAATTTAAAATTTTAACATTATTGTTTAATCTTTGTGAAAAATGAAATATATATTAGTTACAAACACTACTACACATTTGAGCTTGGAGAGCTCCACTTGGAGAGCCCTTTTAAAAAGAGCTCTCCAAAATCGGCCTTGGAGAGCGGTTTTTAATTTAAAAATAAAAAATAAAATTAAAAAGCGGTTCAAAATCGCTCTCCAAGAGAGCGGTTGAAATGTATGAAACCGCCTTTAGTGGTCATTAAAAGATCCCTTTATCGGTTTCCAACCGCTAGAAATCCAAGGTTTGAAATCGAGCTTGGAATGCATTTAATGGTTCAACCGCTCACTTCGAGAAAAATTCACACAAGCAAGAGAGAGAGGTTCAACATATATTAATGCTATCGAGAAAGAAGAAAAAAGAAAGCTAGAAGGGGTTGTTGCCCTATATCCAGGTGCCCCCAAATCACATTTTTTTCATTTCTATCTATCTCCTTCTTCGACGCGTCTCCCCCCTGCATATTAATTCGATCCTCCTCCCCAACCATTAATTTCCGTCGCCCTCCTCATCCTCTCGCTAATGTCGTGTCGTCCCTTTTGTATCATGTATCACCTCTCTCTTGGTCGCCGCCTTCTCCTCCTCTTGTAGTCCCATCTTCCGGTTTAGTGAGGGTCACAAGACCCCTTAATTGATGAAGCCCCCTTAATATATGTTATTAAAGTTCATTATCTTATTTGTCGCTCCAAATTGATTCGCCCGTCTCATGGAGATAACGAGGATCTTTATTGGTGATCACGAGACTTGGTGGAAAATCGAGACTTAAACCGCATGTTCAGTGGATTGGGAGTCCTCTCAGATTCTTACTCACTTATCGCTGATCCTTGGGTTTATGAATCCTAGCCCTAGCTCTATTGAAGAATACACGTGTATTGTTGGATCAGCGTATAGGTATATATATATATGTTGTGTATATATATATTAGTGTATATATGTTATATATGTTAGTGTATATATATATTAATTAATGTATGTGTATATGTATATATATGTTAGAAATTTTTCTCTTGTTTTGTTAAAACAGAAATTTTGCTCGAATAATGCTCTTGTATTGACTCTTATATTAATTGCATGTATATATATATATATATATATATATATATATATATGTTAGAATATTTTGCTCTTGCAGAGAGAAATAGAAATTTGGTTTATAGAATATTTGCTTGAATTGTTGTATATAGAGAAACTTAGCTTGTCTAACTTAGCTTATATAGAGAAATATTTGGAATTGCTTGAATAGAGAAATTTGGACTTGAATTGGTAAATAGAAACTTAGCTTGTCTAAATAGAAACTTAATTAACTTGTCTAACCTTGTTTGTATATATGCTTGAATAGAGAAATTTGGACTTGTATATATAGAGAAATATGTGTGGCTTGATTGTTGTTGGTAATTTGTGGATAAATTATTAATGGTGATTTTTATGTTTATTTAGAGATGAATATATGATATGCACACCAAGTGTTTGGTCAAATGCATGTGTAGGAATTTAAGCATAAATTAGGATTGAGATATATTTTTAAGTTGGTTGTCAATTTAGAGATGAATATATGAAGCACACCAAGTGTTTGATCAAATGCATGTGTGGGATTTAAGCATAATTTAAGATTGTGATATATTTAATTTTGAGTTGGTTGGTGATTTTTTTTATGTCAATTTAGAGATGAATATATGATGCACACCAATTGTTTGATCAAATGCATGTGTAGGATTTAAGCATAATTAGGATTGGTATATACTTTTGAGTTGATTGGTGATTTTTTATATCAATTTAGAGATGAATATAAGATGCACACCAAGTATTTTATCAAATGCATGTGTTTTAGATAGTTGCTTTAGATGATTGATGGTATATATATATTAATGTCTTGAGAAGAAACAAAACCTTAGGTACGTTAGGATTGTGATATAGCTTTTAATAAGAAAATGATTAGGAAGATACATTAGGATAAAAGTTGAGATCAAGTATGATTAGGTATATATACATTAATGTCTTGAGAAGCACTTCATATTGTCTTTCCTATAGGCATCTCTTTTTCTATATGGATCGAAAGTGGGTTCGAGCAGATCGATTATCAGATGAGTATAGGAATGGGGTGGAAGAATTTTGTAATCATGCAATTAGACACTGCACCGACCCTCGGTACATTCCATGTCCGTGTTGGAAATGTATGAATGGAAAAACCGTTAGTGGTCGAGAAAGTCTGTTTCACCACTTGATGATTTACGGTATTGATAAAACATATACCGTTTGGACATATCATGGTGAGAGAAGAGATGGATGTAGCTCAAGCAACCTAGAAATTGACTTTAGGTTTGAAGATACAGTGGATGCGGATATCCTTATACCTCAGGTATGAGTTCCAGGTAAAATTGATAAATATCATTTAATGTCCTATGCTTTTCAGTTTTTATCGTATTTCTATTAAACTGTAGCTACTATGCGAGAAAAATCGCACACAAGCAAAATCAATGGAGGCGCGATATCGTGGCTCGAATAAAGGTTATGCACGCATAAGAGTAAATTTGGTAAGATCAAAATCCTAACATTTTATTTTGTTTATATATTTACTTTTAATATATCTAATAAGGGGACACGTTAATGACTATCGTAGAAAGAAGAAAAAAAGAAAGCTAGAGAGATTGAGCCCGTTGTTACCCATTTTGAGTTATTTCAAACTACTAGAAAGGCTCGAGATGGGAATATTCCCGATTCCAGTGCACAGCGTATCATCGAAGAAGGGGTAAGCTATCCATTAATTTGTCTTTGAATTACAAACTATTATTTCTAAACAAATTATTAAATAATAATCTTTTGTAATTCGGGAGCGTTTATCTCAGACCATGACGCCCGAAGACATCCGCTTTGTCGGTACCGATGATCTACTTGGACGGGCTTTAGGTCGTCAGGAGCATCCCAGCCGATTACGGAGTGTTGGATATGGCGTCACGAAGTCATCATTGACCATGTTATCTGCTCTTCAAGCCATGAATATGGTGGGTATACCTTCGGATAAGGTTGCCCAGATGGCTAAAGAGTTGGAACAGATGAGGTCCGAGAGACGCTCACATCACGGAATGACCTCTAGTGGAGCAAGCTGTGAAAATAATGTCGCTGATGCTATGTTTTCGGCTAATGCTAGGGACGATTTTATTGAGGCACTTCGAAACGACGTCCCGCAGGTATCAGATGTGTATCACATTTATTTTAATTAAAGACTAGTATATATATTAAAATTTTCTAACTAAATATCTTATTCGAACAGTCATCGACCTCATGCTACCTTTATTTGGAGAATCCTACTCGGTTGGTGGCTACAAGAACGTTGTTCAATAACTCCGATGGAGTTATTCATGGTAGTCCCATTACTCCTGGTTTCGTGAGGGTCACACTCGATGCACCCATAATCGGAGAAGAGGATTCACCGGTGCCTAAACCAATTGTTGAAGCTGTCACCGTCGGAACAGCGGTCGGGCACTTCATCGAATGGCCGACCAACTTGGTATCTCTGACCATGAAGATAAATTTAATATATGTTATTAAAGTTCATTATCTTATTTGTCGTTCTAAATAATGTTGCAAATTGATTGTAGAAAGTGTCGATACCACAAAAGCCTAAACATAAATCAAAGGGTGTCGCAGCCAGTCAGAGGGAGATAACGAGGGACTCCACTATTGGTGATCACAGACTTGGTTATCCCTTGCCTGGAGACTTAGATCACGACTACACCGTACAGAATACGGTGGAAGTGATAGTGGAGTCCTCTGACTTCGATATGATCACAGTTCCTATGAATGCTTACTTGCATCGGAATTCTATTGAAGAATACATCGTTCGGGAGCATGTGATCGAAGTCGTAAACGACCAGTGGTTGAGTGCAACGAGCATATCCTTATACCTCAGGTATGTGTTTACTAATTAATTCTTAGTATTTACTTTCTATATAGTTTACTTTTCAAATTAAATATTAATTAGCGTATATATGTTGGTTAAAGATATTTGGGTGATGTATATCTCTCCAGAGATCCTCGAGCCTGTGGAATGTATTCCTTCGTTTCCCCCCAAGTGTCTTGCTTAATGGGAGATAGGGCACAAACCATGGAGTGGTTAGTTTCTCATATGCTGAGTTATACTGACAGAGATCATCTCATTTTTTGGCCAACAAATGTGGGGTGAGTACAATAAACATTTCATTAAAATTTATATTCATAATATATATGATATTTGCACATATGCTAAATTTACTGTTAATTTTAATATTCTTAATATAATATAGGAATCATTGGGTGCTGATCGCCATAAATATGATCACATTAAATGTGTATTTTATGGATCCAGCTGCGAATGGGTTTACCTCAAATCGACTTGATTTAATTCGTACATGGAAGCGTAAGTTCATTTTTAATATTATAATATAATGATTTATTTTACTTATTAAAATTATGCATATTTAATCTAACTTTATTTTTTAATTCTAATAATAATAGTGTGATGACCCAATATCGGAGTCGCCTTCCTAATCAAGGCTCAAGAGCTAAATTCAATAAAGTGAGCTGAAATAATGTTAAGGTAAATATAATTTATTAAATTATCAAATTAATATAAAATAATTATAATTGTAATACGTGATTATATTGCTAATCAACAGGTACCGAGGTAACGAGATAGTGATCACTGTGGACATTTTGTGTGCTGTTATATTGAAGATATAATACGCGCTTCTCAAACCACAGTTCCTATCAACGTAAGTCAATTTATCGATTTATTTAAATTATTATTAATTGAATAAAAATTCATACTATATATCTAACTATATTGATTAATTGATCGTTGTTTGCAGTTTGTCTATGATCGTCCGGTCAAGTCTTACTCCAAAACAAGAATGAACAAATGGAAAATGGATTAAACAAGGACCTTTACAATCGATTCTTGTATAATTACAGAAGTCCTACCACTAATACAGATTTGGCTTTGCAAAGCCCTTAAAAAAGGTCTTAGACATCGGTTATAACAACTGTCCAAGTAACAGTTGTCTAAGCTTAGACAACTGTTATAAAATCGCTGTGCAAAAGTGGAGCTTAGACAGCGGTTTTTAACCGCTGTCCAAAATATATGCTTAGACAGCGGTTAAAAACCACTGTCTAAGTACATTTTTTTTTAAAATTCTTTATTTCAATTATCTTCTAAACAAGTAATACTTTTTTATCTAAATAAGTAATATTTTTCTTTAAACAAGTAATAATTTTGTTTAAACAAGTTATACCTTTCTATCTAAACAAGTAATACTTTTCTATTTAAACAAGTAATACTTTTCTATCTAAATAAAAATATTTTTCTTTAAACAAGTAATACTTTTTCATCTAAACAAGTAATATTTTTCTTTAAACAAGTTAAACATTTCTATCTAAACAAGTAATATTTTTAATTTAAACAAGTAATAATTTTCTATCTAAACAAGTAATACTTTTTTTTATCTAAATAAGTAATACTTAGACAAAATTGAATTAATTTATAAGAATATTAAATATTAAATATTATAGGTATAAATTTATAAGAATAGTGATACAAGTTCATAAGTGTAATAGTATGAATTTAATATTATGAACAAGTTTTACATAAAAGTTTGTGTTAATCTCATTATATATATAAGACGAATATTAAAAAGAAATAGCAAAATGCATACAGAGAGGCATATATGGAACAAAATGCATATCATTTTTTATTTATTATATCAAAATTCCTTTATAATTTTTTCTTTGTGGGTTTTGGAAGAGGACGGTGCTTAACTTTGAAATTTACACATAATTTTGCTATAAAATATGATTAGGTAGTATTACACATAATCATGACTTTCTGTCCATTTTCATGGGTTTTTTGGCTCTTCCACAAATTTGCAGATTGTGTGGCATATATACTACAATCATTGGAACCACTTTATTTTTTTTTCCCAGCCAAAAAGGAATTTTTGATAAAAGGAATAACAAGAGAAAATGTAGTATGTTCTGTTTAAAATATTCTGATCCATTACGTTGGCCGCTCCAATTTCAGGCTACTTACTTGTGTGTGTGAAATGCATTAATTCACTTGCACAGCGGTTATGAACCAAATTTGTCTAAGTTTTTTTTCATTTTTTTTTTTTTGACGGTTTTTTTTCAAGTTTTTTTTTTTTTTAATAAAACCGCTCTCCAAGGGATATTTTGGAGAACTATTGAAAAAAAGAGATGTCCAAGTGGAGCTGTCTAAGCTTAAATGTGTAGTAGTGTACTCTTTAATTTTATATTTTGTTTCTCAATTTATACCATTCCTACAGTTAATTAAATTGGATTTTTTTTTAAAGTTTAATAGACAATGACAAAATCGTATATTCTTTTGTAAAGTAATAAGAATATGAGATTACTGCACAATAAAACATTTCATATATTCTTTAATAATCTTCTGTAACAAGAGTATGGTGCATGAGAGAGACTGAGAGAGGAACTCTATCCATAAGTTTATGATGAAGAATCAATATCCACAGAAAGAATATTTTTAATAAATTATCGTAAAGAATGATGGTGTTCTATATGGATTGCACTATATAAATACTTGGGTAGTGATGAGTGATACACACCTCACCAACTCTCTCGCATCATATTGCATTGAAAATATATATTTATATGACCAATTTTGTGTGCCCCATTTATCATATTGCATTGAAATTATATATTATATGCCCAAGTTTTTGTTATGCCCAAGTTTTTGTATGCCCCATTTATCGAAGAGTTTTATTTTTGTGAGTAAGATTTAACTTTTGATCCCACGAGATATGGGTGTTACGATTTTGATCTCGATACTCATCATTTTTGTCCTGTAAAAATTTTCTCAAGCTATTTTAGTTCTACGGTAAAAAAAAAAACTGTCAATTTTGAACATAATTGACGCCTCACGCGCTCCGTTAGTTTGGCCAATTTTTGGAAAAAAAAAACTTTTTGTCCTAAACGTCATGGGATCTCATATCACAATTTTCGTCTCACACCTCACGATTTTGGTCTCGCCTTTCACTATATTATGTAATTAATATTGTAAATGATTTCTCCCAAGTAGTGCACGACATATGAATTTTGCTATTATATATATAAATATTACGTTGATGATAATTTTTTTTATTTTTTAATGCATGAATAATTAAAGATTTATTAATTATATCATATTGTAGTATGTTACTTTTAGAACAATGCATTAATATTTACTTAATATTTAGTAAATTAAAGATTCAATAAAATTAACATTTTTAAAAAAGCTAAATGTTTCATTTTACTTAAAACTTTTTTGAATTGCACAGTTTTTCGTGAATCTACTATTGTGATCATTTTAGTTACAAATTAAAATTTTATGGACCTAAATTTACAAAAATCTAAAACTTATGTGCCTACATTTACAACAAAAAAATTTATGTTTTATTTTTGCCAAACTAAAAAATTATTGTCTGTAAAATACAAACACCAGCCTATAAAAAATATTTTCCCCAAACATGTTATTAACCACTGTGATTTGAACATTTACTTCAAAAATATACTTTTAGCAAAGCAATTAGCATTAGAAGGTCCCAAAATTATTTAAAAAAAATTACTAACCACTGTGATTTGAACTATTTTTTTATTATAAAAAACTCTTAAACTATGATTTTACTAAGTTGGCATAATATTTTCCATTAAAATATGATACATCAGTCCAATTTTAATGTTATTTTATTCAGATCAAAATAATAATAAAAAAAAAAGTCTCTTAAGGAGCTGTTAAAAAATGGCTAATGAAACAAAAATTATATAGTTTAAGGGCTTTTTAAAACATAAAAAGAACACATTACCGGTTCTTAAAAATACTAAAATACAAATTACTAATTGGTGACAATAAATTATAGAACCTAAACACGAAATAATTATTTATACAATAGTTAATGCTTAATTTATTTTTCACAACACCCCTACATATTAATAGAGAGTTTTTTTTTCTGATGTTTCGTCTTCTCCTTATGTTTGATGATGTGTCGTCTTCTCGTTAATTATGTATGATATATAACATTTTTATAAAATGTCTATATATGTGTCATTATGTAAGGTATTAAGCGTCATCATAATTTTAAAGGAAAAAAAAGCTTATTTGAGGAATACTCAATTCTTAAATCTATTAATTCATATATTTTTAAAAAAAATACATTTATATAAAGAAAAAAAATTATGTAGTACTCAATGTCTAATTCATAGATTAGTAAATTTTAATTAAGTTTAGTTCATTAGATTCAGAAGATTGTGAAATAGGAAGAGTGTACATATAATAAATATAAAGTATCAAAAGTAGATTATCTATTTCTATCTATATCACAATTAAATTACTATTTTTTTGTTTTTTAAATTGAAAATAGATGAGTTTATATGCATCAATACTTTTCAATATATAGATAATAATTGATTGCATGTGAATAACAATGAGAATTTTGAAGTATCATGTAATTTTTTGACTTAATTATAATTAATATTAATGTATAAAATATAATATTTACATAGTATAATGTAAAACTCGTGTAATACACAAGGCTGTACTAATTAATTAGTCAATATATATATATTTGACAGGAATTAGTCAATATATAATTAGGGCATGAATGTGGAACCGAAATTTGAATATTTTCCTTCAAAACGGTCAAAATGTTAATTTTGAGAAGTTTGAGACCGAAACTGCAGTTTCAGACGCGTCTATGTTGACTTTAAAAGTTTTAGGACCAAGAGTGCCGCTGAAGTTAATGAAAATCGTAACGGAATTAGAATCAAAATTGCATGTTTTTGTTTTTTTACAGAATCAAAGTGATGAGTATTGAGACCAAAATCGTGAGATCCGTTTCCTGTGAAACTAAAAGTGAATTTTGCTCAATCTTGAGGCACCGATCGAGTCCTGTAGAACTTTCTCATGTGATACAATTACAAGTCAAAATTAATATTTAGAAAAAGTATTAAAATCGAAGTTATATGTATATACAACGTCTGGAATTCTCTCAGATGAGAATTTGTCTGTCTTTTCTAAAATGCTGCCTGCTTATAGTATAATAATGGATGGATGTCACGAAATGCGATTCTACAACTGCTTTACACATCATTATCACTTTCATATTCCGCAATGAGATTGTGCTATGATGATGGAATCCATTATATATACGAATCTAATTAAGAAGAAAATTCACTTGAATCAGAAATTCAAAAGTACAAATAATAAGGTTGTTTTTCTAAAGTTTTGTTCTCCAAATATCAAATCAAATCTTATATATTTGAGCGTTATATAAGTTAAACAAATAGATAACTATATGTAATGACTGAATGATTACATCTCAAGTTCATTCTTAAACATTTTCAGTTGTTTTCACTGAACAATACTACCCTCCGTCTTGTTTTATATTGTTCATTCACTGTTTGACTCATATTTTAAATTCGCTAATATTTTAAATGATAAAGAGATTTTTAAAGTCAGGTATGATAGTTCTACCCCTCATCTATCCTACACCTCCTTAAAAGTCACTTCATCATTTCATATAATAATAAATAACTCGCTTGTTAAAATACGAGTCAAACAATGGATGAACATTCTAAAACAGGACGGAGGGTGTAATAATATTAGTTTACCAATTATTACTGTAGTTTGATTTGGTTTTTTCTGCTGTTTTTTCACCTTCTCATAGGCTGTATGCAGCCTTTCCTTTGTATTTGTTGTTTCTTTTAGAGAGTTGTCTCTTTTTCCCTCCGACCAAGGGTTTTGCCCCAAGGGGGGTTTTACCTTGGCGAGGTTTTTAGCGGGGGCCCGGTCTTTAAACCGACATGTGGTTTAATGGCTCTAGGTTTTTTATTTTTTATAAGATCCTTGATTCGAGTGAAAACAATTACAACTATTTAATAAAAATAAATAATATTGCTTATAAATGCACTTAAAGTGGATAGTGCATGCTCATGTTGCTTATAAGACTTTGTAATATAATAACATAAATAAATTTTTTTGACATGCTATGTTTTACACGGTAAATCAGTGTACGGATACAAATGAAACGTTAAAAGTAGCTGACACTTTATAGTCTCCAGGAAGTTCCACCTTATGTGCATTGTCATTTATCCTCTTCAAAATTTTGTAAAAGCACCATGCACGCGAGGTTGAAGGTTTGGATACTTCATAATAGAAAACCTCTCTTTACGAGGACAAACTCAAACCAAGTCACCTTCTCTAAATATGATTCTTGAAAGGGAATGTTGTAGTCTATCTAAGTAACAGAACTTGAGAAAGATCATTTCAAACCAAGTCACCTTCTCTAAATATGATTCTTTAAAGTGAATGTTGTAGACTATCTAAGTAACAGAACTTGAGAAAGATCATTTCAATCTAAAATTCAAGTATGCATGAAGAACTGTTTACCGGTGCAAAATTAAAGGAAGCAATTAATAAATGAAAAGAAGAAATTACTGAAAGAGTGCTTTTGGAACATGCTCTGCAAAATAAACTTGCTTACTTTAACAAACCTTCTAGGTAACTTCAAGACATGTTAAAACAACAAAGATCCACAAAAAACCATTCTAGTCTGGAGTATAGTTCTTGTGAACTCTTACACCATATGATTGGAACAATTTCTAAAACTATCCTGATATGGGAAGGGAGAAATTGCAAAGGAGACTTGGAAGTTTAGCAATGATAAGGTGTAGGTCCTGAATGGGTTAATGTGAGTGTGGAAAGTTTAGAGGGAACAGGTGAATACTGCGTATTTAGCAGATAAGTGTTGTAGAGTGCGGAGTGAAATCAGCTTGGTATGATATTCAACCTACTGACAACTCGGAAGTTTATCAGTTGGACATCTATCAGTCTAGCTGATGTGCGGAAGTTGTTTTAACCCGTGTGAGAACATTATTAAAATTAACTCAGTAAGAAACAAGAATCAAGACACTTGATGTGTAGTCTGACCTGATCAGCAGAATTGATGTCTGATATGATCCCTAGAGTTATGCATGTTGTTTTGAGTGCAAGTAAATATTTCAAGTGAAAAGCAGTAAACAAGACACAATTTTTATAGTGGTTCGAAGAACTTCTCCTACGTCCACTCTTCCATATCAGCAGAGAGATCTCACTAACAAGTACCTTAGTTTACAGTGTTAGACACACTTTACAACGATCTCCACGATCAGCAAATCAGATTTTTACAGAGACCTATCTCTATTCCGGTTCATAATCTAGATAACACTAACTTATAAACTTACCTACAACCTTCCTAAACAGGTTTTGTATAGGGAGATTTGTTTGATTTCCAACTAGTGAAATACCTCTTACAAAGATTCAACCTTAGAGCTGGGTTGAGAATATTTCGATCTAAGTTAGGTGGATTGAACACTAAGGATATATTTTGGATTTTTGCTTGAGTGTTCTTGCAGAAATTCTTTGGATAGCTTGAATTCTTGATAATTTCCGTAATGAACTCTGAAGGGGTTCATCTCTATTTATAGAGTTGAGATTTCAAAGAGTCGTTGGAGAGCAATTCGAATTTAAATCTATATTAGGCAAGGGTCAGATATGAAGTGATGTTTCCAGGGGCGGCCATGCTATAAGCATTTAATTTTGTCCTTTCTAGCTGTTTGACCCTGACACTTCATATCTCACTCGTCAGTCAAAGTACATACGTGTCGATCTTTGGTTGGTTGCTAAATACACTTACGCGGCACATAGTCAAACCTTTTCTTCACATTCCACTGGTCTGATCTTGTATGATTTGATATTTATTCTTCATGAATTCTAATTTGAGCTGACTCGAATTGAGTCATCTGACCACTTACCAGTCGAGCATCAGATCAGTCTGCTGATCTGATCTTGAGTCTGGTTCAAGACTGACTTAGAACAATCTTGAGACTCTGCTGATTTCTTCATTAGGTAGATCTTCTGATCTTCAGTTGTCTTGTGTTCTTCGAATCTTGTGGTCTTTACAAGATTGATCTGATATAATGAGTTCCCCCTCAATATATGACCTATCTCTAATAACATCAGTTGTCTAACATGGTCAGCCGGTTTTCTATCGGATAATCAGTCTTATAACAGGTTCGACTGGTCCTATTACATATGTTTTGGAACTTTCATCAAAACTATAAATATTCCCAACAATTTTCTCATTTTTGATGGAACCAAAACACTTAGAAACAATGCTGATAATTAAAGACATAAAACGGTAAATCAAAAGACAATGAGAGTTTGTCTTAAGATCAGAAAAAAAATATATTTCATTGATAATGGTGCAACAGATTACATATATAATATTTCCTAACTGATCTAATCTTCTCTTTCTGCTTCAGGAACTGGGAAGATATCATATAATATTTTCTTCACTTCAGCAGTCTTGTCTTCTTCAAAGATGCCAGACTGGATCAGACATTGGTTGAGCATATCATTAAACTTTAACTTTTCTAATGATCTATCTGGCATTTCTTGTAGTCCATCGTCAGATGAGGTCGAGCAGTAGGATGTGCATTTATGATCTTGGCTTCTCTCATCAAATCATTGTAGAAGTTCTTGTGCTAAAGAACCCCTAAAGATAATGTGGTGTTTAGAAGATCATGCACCATGAAAATATGTTGGGAGATGAATTTAATATAAAGAGATTTTGATTAGATCCCAAAACCCCGAGTATGGTATGTTCAGAATAATCTTGATAGTCAGTAACAGGTTTCAGTATAAGTAGTTTTTCAGGGAATATCTGCATCATGTATAGTCAGCAGATGTAGTTCAGATTAGTATAGAAAGTCTACTGAATGTAATGTATATACTGAGGGGGAACTCAATGTACTGAAGACCGAAGACCTGAAGACCAAAGACCTAAAGACCGAAGACCTGAAGACCTAAAGACCTGAAGACCGAAGACCTGAAGGGTTAAAGACTATCATATTGAGGACAAAAGGACTGAGTCAGGAGTCCTGAACATTTAAATGAAATAAATGTTAAGTCAATGATTTCTTGCAAACAAAAGGAATGAGAACTAAGTGACCTTTTAAGGTTGTCTTATTCAGAAGAGTTGACCATCAAAAGGAGTCGTTTTGTTGTCTATATTCACCGAAGTTCAAGAACCAATCAGAGAGCAACAACAATGTACGACACTGACACTGAAAGCGACCTGTCCTGAGAAAAGTCAGAAGATCTGTTGTGTTCCAGTCTGCAGAACCAATGAATGACTTGCTTGACTGCATGTAACCTAAATCATGCAAGGCTTCGTCAAAACCCTAATATAGTCGTTTAAGTATTACTAAAAAAGGAGACCCTTGATGCTATCTCTTCCAACGTATAGTTTTCAAGAGTGACTCTTGAGAGTTGCCTATGAATACCAAAGGCCTTGCACACACACAAGGTTATGTGAAATGAAGCAACTCCAGAGCTCAAGCATATTCAAGCATACTTTGAAGCACTCGAAACCCTAAAGATTTCCCAAGTGTTTTACTTTGAAGAGAGCTCACATACTAAGCCTAGAATTTTCTAAGATCCAAAGCTTAGTAGAGATATCATAACCTTTGCATTTGTTCATATTGCAAAGGATATCTCAACCCTAGTTGGAAACCAAACCAAAACCCAAACCCTAAGTGTTAGGTAGTTTGAGTAGTTTGTTGTTTGGAAGTTGAGAGAGAGTTGTGAAGTTAGTAAGCTGAGATTGTTCGGTCTAAAAACTTGAGGAGTAGTAGTTCTAAGTACTATGACTCAGGTAGTAGTTCTTAGGGATCAGATTGCCTTTGAGTGGTGATTTTGAAGAGTTAAAGAATTCCCCTGAGGATCAGGGAGAGTGGATGTAGGAGCTTGAGTCTCTGAACCGCTATAAGTTTCTGTGTTGTTTGCCTTTTGCACTGCATTATTTGTTTGCATATTTCACTGAGAGCATACAAAGGTTTTCTGATTCAGTTGGAATCAATCCACTGAAGTTGTATTAAAGTGGTCACAACCTTAATCACAGTTTTCATAAAGGAAAATGTATTTTCAGCAAGTTAAAAACGAGTATAAACTTAGGGCCTACACTTTCCGCACCTTAGTTAGCTAGTATAGATAACTACCAAACTGAACCACTCTTTGAGTATTCAGTGAGATAGTTATATGTGCGAAGCTACTCAGAGCTTTCGCACTCAGAATCAGTTGAGCTAATCTGAAGCACTGTAAGTAGCTCATGGTTATTGTCTCAGTAGACTTTGACTCAGAGTGGTTTGTGCTTATTTAGGACTTAAACTCAAGAAATCATGACTTACTGATTGCAAGGTTTTTAAAAGTTTGAAAAATACTATACACGTGTATTCTCCCCCCCCATACACGTGTGTGCCTCGTACTTGAGACCAACAAAATATTAATGGAAATAATTTTCATTATCCACTTCCATTACCTACAGTGATAGTTTTAATCAATGATTCAATGATCTTTAGGATTATCATTGTGTAGGTCCCGAACGGGTTTCGTGAGGGCAGAAGTCTAGAGGGGAGGGGTGAATAGACTTCTGAATTTTTTTTCGTGCAAGATCAGGTGTGATGGCAGGTAGCCTGATCAAAGTGCGAGTGAATCAGTTTGGACTGATATCCAACTTACTGATCGCCTGATGGCAGATCAGTTCGGTGTCTATCAATTTAACTGATGTGCAGAAGCTAGTTTATACCCGTGTGAAAAACCAAATTTACAAATCAGATTCTTGAGTCTGTTTTCAATCAGTTGACTGAAGTGTCAAACTGATCAGATCAGTTGCTGGGTGCAAGCCGATCCTAACTCAGGATATGTATGCAGTTATAAACAAGTAGTGTGCAGTGTGTAAAGCAGTTAAAAGCAGATAGATGCACACAAGATTTATAGTGGTTCAGACAACCAGTCCTACGTCCACTCTTCCCTATCACAAGGGGCACCAACTTTGTGTTAGTCCAACACAGTACAACCAACAGATTTTTAACGAGTTCTCACTCAATCTGATCCCAGAAATCAGAACTAGAAACCCTAGTCTGAAATCTTGCCAAAACAAACTTAACCTAACTTTGGGTTTTGGTAAAGGTTTGTTGTTGTTCCAACTGGAAATCTATCATAGTATTTAAGTAGCCTAACAGCTAAAGGATGAGATTTCTTTGCTAAGAACTAATGGGATGAACACTTAAAAATACACTTGAATGTAGTGTTCTTCGTGCGGAAATTTGGCTATAGAATGAGCTTCTTGATAATTTCCGTCTTCTCACTATGAAGAGTAATCCCATATTTATAGACCATGAAATCAAAGAGCCGTTGGAGAGCAATTTGAATTTCCGGCTATATTTGGTAGAATTGCAGGATTGATTTGACGTGCTCAGGGACGGCATGGCCGAAAGCGTGAATAGTGTCTTTTGTAGCCGTTTTGACTTTGCAGCGCCGAATCCCGCAGTGTTAGCTTTTTTACGTACGTTTCGCGCTCTCATTGGTTAACAAGTACATCACTTCAGTGTTTGTTCCACCAACTAAAGATTGACATTCTTCTTGACCTGAAGGTACGTATGATATGGTGTAACATTTAGTTAACACCAGGAGTGAGCTGACCTGATCAGATAACTGATCAGTCTACCTGATAGAGTCTTCTTATGCAGGTTGTCTTAGCACAACTTGCAGACTTGGCTGATGTAGGTCTTCTGGTCTTCTGGTCTTCTTGAGTCATCTGATCTTCAGGTCTTCTGACTTTGAGCTTTATGTCTTCACCTGATCATCTGACATCTTCTTGTCTTCTGACTTGTTTAGTCTTTTGATCATCTGACCTTATCTGGTCGTCTGATAATTTTGACCTGACCTATACATATTGAGTTCCCCCTCAATATGTGACCTATCTTTTACATCAGCTATCTATACATTTCAGCTGGTCATCTTAATCTGATTCTAACTCATCAGTCAGCTAACAGATCTGACTTGTCTTATTACAATCTGTTTTGAAACTTCCATCAAAACTTAATACAAATTTCCCAACAATTTCCCCCTTTTTGATGGAACCAAAACACTTAATCAGAAAAATAGATGACATAAATAGAAATGCAGATAATGTAAAACGGTGCACATTTCAAAAGACAATGAGATGTTGTCTTAGAATCAGAAAGATAGAATATTTTATTCAGATAGGTGTGAGCATTACAGATTACATAAAAAGTACCTATCATCTGATTCCAAGTTGTCTTCTTCACACGTGCCTGAACTTTTGAAGTTCTTTGGGAATACCAAACAACTTGTACATCCTTTGCATCAGCTTGTCCAAATCTTCTCTTCTGAGGATCCCTCCTTTCTTAGCAAATGCATAGTAAGCATTCTTGAATTTTACAGGATCGAGCTTGTTATCTGGACTCAGAGGTGGGAGAAGTTGTTCGAAGGGAGGAGCTTCAGGTATCAATGTAATAATCTTTCCTTCCTTTATAACAATCTGGTAGAAGTCTGGGTACTTCGTTGCTAACCAGTTCTGAAATTCATCATCATTTGCAGCCTGGTCTTGATGAATCGGAATTCTCTCCAAGATGTACACATCACATAACCATTCTGCTCTGATCTGATCCCATTCTGGAAGTAGATCTGTCCTGACACAGAGGATGCCTTTAATAGGTGCCGGAAAAGCTCTCTTCTGTTGGGAAATCTGTATTTAGTTTTGATGGAAGTTCCAAAACAGGTTGTAATAGGACCAGTCAGATCTGTTAGCTGACTGATGACTTAGAATCAGATTAAGATGACCAACTGAAATATATAGATAGCTGATGTAAAAGTTAGGTCACATATTGAGGGGGAACTCAATATGTATAGGTCAGGTCAATTCATCAGATGGCCAGATAAGGTCAGATGATCAGAAGACTAAAACAAGTCAGAAGACAAGAAGAAGTCAGATGATCAGGCAAAGACTGAAGACACTGAGACTCAGAGAAACCTGAAGACTCAGAGAAACCTGAAGACTCAGATAAACCTGAAGACTCAGATAAACCTGAGAGACTCAGTAAGAAACCAGAAGACTCCGAGAAATCTGAAAACTCAGAGAAACCTGAAGACTCAGAGTAACCTGAAGATCAGAAAGACTACCAGAAGATCAAGAAGACCAGAAGACCTACATCAGCCGAGTCTGCAAATTGTGCTAAGATAATCTGCATCAGAAGACTCTATCATGTAGACTGATCAGTTATCTGATCAGGTCAGCTCACACCTAGTGTTAACCAAAATGGTACACCGATCATACGAATATTCTACAAGAAGAATATCAAACGTTAATTGGACAAATACTGAAGTGCTCTACTCGTGAAGGCAATGAGAGAGCAACACGTGCGTAAAAAGGGCTGACAATGCGGGATTCGACACTGCGGAGACAAACGACGCTAATCATGCCTTCGGCCAAGCCGATATTGGAAACACATCACATCAAATCCTACAAACCTACCAAATATAGCTGGAAATTCAAATTGCTCTCCAACGGCTCTTTGATTTCGTGGTTTATAAAATGAGATTGCTTTTCAAAATGAAGAAGGACGGAAATTATCAAGAAGCAAAAACTATAGCAGAATTTCCGCACGAAGAACACAAAATTTGAAGATTATTTCTAAGTGTTCATCCCATTGTTCTTAGCATAAAAATCTTATCCTCTAGCATTTGGCTATATAAACACTAGGATAGATTTCCAGTTGGAACCACAACAAATCTTTACCCAAACTCAAAAGTTAGGTTAAGTTTGTTTTGAAGGATTTCAGACTCGGGATTCTAGTTCTGATTTCTGGGATCGGTTGAGTGTGAACTCAATAAACATCTGTTGGGTGTTGGACTAACACATTAAACTAAGTCCAGTCGGTTAAGTTGGTTCAGTTGGTGCCCCTTGTGATAGGGAAGAGTGAACGTAGGACCGATTGTCTGAACCACTATAAAAATCTTGTGTGCATTTACTTGCTCTTTACTGCTTTACACTATTACACACAACCGAGCTTAAAACTGCATACATATTCTGAGTTAATATCAGTCTGCACCAAGCAACTGATCCGATCAAGTTGACAGCTTAGTCAGCCGATTGAAAACTGACTTGAGAATCTGATTTGATAAAACTGGTTTTTCACACGGGTATTAACTAGCTTTCGCACTATCAGTTAAACTGACAGATATCTAACTGATCTGCCCTCAGGCGCTCAGTAAGATTGATTATCAGTCTAATCTGATTCACTTGCACTCTGATCAGGCAAACTGCAATCACACCTGATCTGCACGAAAAAGTTTTCAGAAGTCCATTCACCCCTCCCCTCTAGACTTCTGCCCTCACGAAACCCATTCGGGACCTACAAGTGGTATCAGAACAGTGGTTCTACAGACCACTGGCTTTGAGTATCATCGGTTCTTGAGGAAGAACCTTTGTGGTCATTTGAACTGATCTTGAAAAACCGTTTTCAAAACTCATTCGTTTTCAAAATCACTATCGACATGGATAATACTTCTGGTATGTATCATGATTTGCCTAAATTTTCCATTGATGAGTATGCAGACTGGACAATATACATGTGCAACCATCTGGGATCAATAAGCGGAAGTTATTGAACGAGGACCCATCATCATCTATCATGACAACCCAGCTGTTGGAGGTGATCCAGATTTTGCAGTTGGAAGCCTTGTCCGAAAGAGTCCTGCCCTGATGGATGCAGAAGAAAGAAAGCTGTATACTCTGGATACAATAGCCAGACATATAATCATGAAGACCATGGACAAGATAACCAAAGAAAAGATAAAGTATCTCAAGACAGCTAAACAGATGTGGGATACGCTTGCTGAGATGTATGAAGGAAATGATCAGATCAAAGACAGCAGATTGCAAGCTGAACTGGTGAAGTTCGAAAAACTTAAGATGCTGCCAAATGAAACCATCAATGAGCTCGATGGAAGAATCACCATGTCAGTAAACAAGCTACAAGAACTTGGACGAGAGATGTCAGATAAATACATCAATTACAAGATCTTGAGATCCCTTACCAAGAAGTGGGATATGAAAGTCACGGTAATCAAGGATTGTCAAGATATTGCCAAAATGAAGCCAAGCAGCCTGTTCCTAAGTCTTAAAGCCCATGAGTTCGATCTGATCGAAAGAGGGCAAGAAGAAGAAGACGAGTCGCCTGCTGAAGCCACAACCTCCACATCAAAATCAGTTGCTTTCAAAGCAGCCAACAGCAGATCAAAGGCTACTGAACCTGTTGGAAACATTATAAGCCAAGCTGAACAGATCGCTTTGCTAACCAGGAAACTTGAAAAATCTAATATTCAACTTGGTAAGCATCGCAGATTTTACAGGGATTATCAAGACAGCAGAGGAAGAAATAGGAGGCCAGATAGATCTCCAGAAAGGACCAGATCTGATGACCGAAGGGATCACAGAGAAGATAAGAAAAGAGATGATCGGTCTGATGAGAGAAGAGACAACAGATCTGAGAGAAGAAGTTCTAATTACAATCAGAAAGGAAAGTCACCTGACAGATCCTACAGACGGAGTGACTCACCTGGAAGAAGAAGTTCCGTGGATCGTGGATCATGCTTCAACTGTGAGAAACCAGGTCACTACAGCGCCGATTGCCCAGACCTGACTCCAAGAGAAAGATAAGAGAAGCGGAACAAAAGAAAGCAACGCTATAGAGACATAAAAGCCATGGTTGCTGGCACATCAGGAATTGATGATTCCTATCTGCCTTCTGAGGATTCAGGCTACTTATCAGTATAAGACTTTTGTCTGATAAGCAACACTGATGATTTCTACGACCATGATGATCTGATATTCTCTTCAGATGATGAAATATGTCTGATGGCTAAGGAGGAAGACCAATCTGAGGTTCGCGTGGGTTTGGCCAACAAAGGAGGTGTACAAGCAACTATCTGGTACATCGATAGTGTATGCTCAAGGCACATGACTGGAAGCAAACATCTCCTTAGCTCTTACAAAGAACAAGAAGGCCCACGTGTACTCTTTGGTGATGATAACTTTGGTTTTACCAGAGGATTCGGAACCTTAGAGAATGATGATGTACAAGTTACTGGAGTCTAGTATGTCGAAGGTTTAAAGCATAACCTGTTATCAGTTTCACAATTCTGCGACAACGGATTCAGTGTTGAGTTCTCGAGTGATCAGTGTACTATAAGGAATCGAGCTACTCAACAAATCTTGCTAACTGGTTCAAGGAAAGGCACGATTTATACAGCAGATTGGAACAGTTGTCCAAGAAATGCATGCCTGATTGTTAAGAGTTCAAAAAGTAGCAGTTGGCTCTGGCACAAAAGAATGAGTCATCTGAACTTTAAATCTCTTAACAAGATAGCAAGGATGTCTTTGGTTGAGGGACTTCCGAATGAGGTATTTTCAAAGGATCAGATATGTGTCGCATGTCAGAAGGGAAAACAAGTTAAAGCCTCATTCAAGGGAATACCTGGACCAGCATCCAGTAGAGTATTGCAACTGCTCCATATGGACTTATTTGGACCGGTTACACCAGTCAGTCTCAGCGGACGCAAATATACTCTGGTAATCGTGGATGATTATTCTAAGTTTACCTGGGTTGTATTCTTATATAAGAAGAATGAGACAACAACAAAAATACCTGAGCTGCTCAAGAAACTACAAAACGAAAAGGGTGTCAGTATAGTGAAAATCAGATCAGATAAAGGTATATAATTTCTGAACTCTTTTATTACTGATTTTTGCACTAATTTTGATATACAGCATGAGACGTCAGCTGCAAGAACGCCACAACAGAATGGAGTAGCTGAATGGAGAAATAGAACACTCAAGGAAATTCGCCGCGACTATGTTAGTGAACATGCTAGACCAAGCCATTTTTCGGGCGTAAGCCATCAATATCGCATGCCACACTCGTAAGCAGGATGTTGTCGACTAAGGCTCACTACAAAAAACACCTTATGAACTGTGGAAGGCGAGAAAACCTCGTGTTTCTTACTTCCATGTTTTTGGGTGCAAGTGTTTCATACACAACAATGGGAAAAGTCAGTTGAAGACTTTTGAGGCCAAGTCAGATGAGTGTATATTCTTAGGATATTCCTCATCCAAAGAATGCTTTCGGGGGTTTACAATGAGGCGAACTCTAGTTGTGGAAGAAACACCTCATGTGGTCTTTGATGAGACATCTTCTGAACAAGAGAAAGCTGCCTCAGAACAAGCAGTACCAGATCAACCGGTACCTGATACACAAAAAATGGATCAGCTAAGTATCAAGGAGAAAGAATCAGAACACGTAACAGTGTATCTCCCAGAACTTGATCTTGCTGATTCACCAGGTCAATCAGACGTAAGGTATGCACAACTGCCAATGAAGAAGCTCAGACAACCGAGATAAAGATCAATCGAACCATCCGGGTTCGGGGAACTCCTGAAGTTCCTACAGACAGACATCAGCACATGATGAATCCAACATCAGCTGAGACATGTCCATATCAAGTGGATCATAATTCTGCACCACTCCCAATCACTAGTAATGAACTACTATCAGAAGAGGATGATGTTCTCCAAACAGATGCAAATCAGAAAAGAAGGACCTGGATAACCAGTCATCCAACTGATCTGATCATCGGAGACCCATCTGATAGAGTCAAAACTAGACATTAGATTGGTGAAAGTGCCATGTATTGTTGTTATCTGTCTTTGAAGGAAAATCAAGTAGAGGAAGCTCTACAAGATGCAAGTCGGATTCTAGCAATGCAAGAAGAATCGGAACAGCTTTTGAGAAGAATCAAGTTTGAAACGGGTGGATGGACCAACTCATCAAGACGTGATTGGCACAAAGTGGGTATTCAAGAACAAGAGAGATGAGAATAATGTTATAACCAGAAATAAGGCAAGACTTGTTGCTAAGGGGTATTCACAATCAGAAGGAATTGATTATGATGAGACCTTTGCACCGGCCGCCGCTTTAGAAGCCATTCGTCAATTTTTTTCGCATATCTACGCCCACAAGAGGGTTCATTGTGTATCAGATGGATGTAAAGAGTGCATTCTTAAATGGGGTACTAGCTGAGGAAGTTTATGTTGAACAACCTCTAGGCTTTGAAAAAGGCGACCAAGTGTACCGTTTAAGAAAAGCTCTTTATGGCCTGAATCAAGCTCCTCGAGCTTGGTATGATACACTCTCTCAGTTCATGATAGACAACGGTTTCACTAAAGGAATAGTGGACAAAACCTTATTCAGAATAGAAGATGGAGAAGATATTCGGATGGTTCAGATTTATGTAGACGACATCATCTTCGGATCTCCCAACAAGAGGTTATGTGAAAAGTTCAGCAAACTGATGCAAGGGAAGTTCGAGATGTCCATGATGGGTCAGATGAATTCTTTCTGGGGTTACAAGTTAAGCAAAGTACAGAAGGGATATTCATCTGCCAGGCGAAGTACACTAGGAATTTATTGGCTAAGTTTTTAGTTCAAAACAGTAAGGAAGCCAGAATTCCTATGATGACTGGATTCAAGATGGATCAAGATGAGGACGGTCAGAAAACTAATCAGAAAGAATATAGGGCTCTCATTGGATCTTTATTATACCGACCGCCGGCCAGACCGGATATATCTTTTTGCAAGAGGTGTATGTGCGATTCAAAGCAAATCCAATGCAAAGCCACCGAAGCAAAATTTAAGCGGATTCTTAAGTATCTGAAGGGGACAGTAAACCTTGGTTTATTTTACCCATCAGATGATAATCTAGAGCTTAGTGGGTATTCTGATTCTGATTACGGAGGTTGCAGAATCAACAGGAAGTCAACCTCAGGCACATGTCAGTTTCTAGGTAGTAAACTGATCTCTTGGTTTTCAAAGAAGTAGACGTCAGTTGCGACATCTACTACTGAAGAAGAATATATGGTCATAGAAGTTGTTGTTCTAAATCGCTTCCCGCTAAGTCGGAAATGAGGGATTACAACATTGTAGCTAAGAACGTACCTATATTCTGTGACAGTAATAATGCTATTGCAATCACTCAGAATCCTGTTCTACATATAAGATGCAAGCATGTGGATATCAGACATCATTTCATAAGAGATCATGTTGAAAAGAAGAATATCAGAATGGAAAAGATCCATACTGATAAGCAGAAAGCTAATATTTTAACCAAGTCACTAGCTGAGATCAGATTCAGAGAATTATGCAATGAGATAGGGCTTCTGGATCTCGGAGAAAGTGCACCAGAAATGTTTGGTGGACTGGTCTCCAGAACCAGTTGGTTAAGAGACTAACTAGGTTAAGTGGAATCAGTTGAGTTAGGAATCTCAACTGATCAGAAGATCAGACAAGGAACTGATCAGTTTAAGATATATCAGATTAAGGGGGAACTGATCAGATTGGAAGGTTATACTTTATAAGTCGATTAAGCTACGTTCAACAAGCAAGTTGTATAAGTTTAAGGCTACAAATCGCATAAGTAAGTAGAGGCAACACAACAATGAAATAATAGAACTTTTCATTGATAAAGACCCAGAGGTCAGATTTACATTACAAGTTACAAGTACAAAAGGACCCGGGGGTCAGTACATAAACCATAAACCCTAAGCCTAACCCTAGGAAGGGAGGGGGAGAGAGGCTTTAAAGATTTTAGAGCATGATGCTCTCATTATTCCCCGACCCTAAAAGGGGCGTGAGAGGCTTTAAGATAATCCTGAGCCACCCTCAGAGCTTCGGAGTGAGGAGCGAGAGCAGCCTTTAAGGATTTCTAAGCCAGGAGCCTCTAGACCTGAAATCAATGGGCTCTCCAGCTGTTAAATGGGACACAAGTGCCAAAGATTTTGTCAAAAGACCATAAGGCCACTAGTGTCGCATGCAAATATTGAGTTTGATATACGAAGATCAGCTATTGTCTAATCCAGACCGTATACCAAACCCATGGTTTGTATCAGACTGAGTCTGTTGATGCTAATTCCATCATCTCGATAGGCACAAAAGGTGCATACAGTTAGGAGAAGTGCCTTCTCATTTGCTATAGCAGATATGCCGCCTCGGTGGTAAAGAAGCTTTGCAATAATTGTATGTGTAATCTTCGATGACGACGAAAGTAGTGTTAAGGAACACACAGGGTTGATTTGAGAAGCTGATATCATTTGAGAAGGGTTAAAGGTTTTTGCCGAAAGTTTCACCGGAAATAAGGGATTCATCGGAAAACATGGAGTACAAGCTAATGAAGATGAATGGTTTATGTTATGTTGATTGCCTAAAACCCCAGGCCAATTTATAGGAGAAAAACAGGGGTATAGGTGCAAATTTATTTTCTCAAAGACCTTAGGAGAAATTTGCATCGACAACGCGTAAGAAATTTGGATGAGTTGACGGTGTGAGTAATCACAATGTATCTATACCATTATTACAGAGTGTCAAATCGCCCAATTTGGGAATCGAGGTGACTTTTTGACTCCCCGAAATAAAAGCTTTGGCGGGAGTATGACTTAAATGCCTAGGAAATGAGGTCTGAATAGAAGAAGACTGAAGGATGAAGAGGATCAGATAACTATCAGATTAAATCAAACAGAAATCTGATCAGATGAGTGGAATATTGTTGGGAAATGCTAATGTATAGGCTACCATCAGTAAGGTCAACAAATAATCAAGCCAACCAGATCAGATCACAGTGGTAACTGGTTGATTACAATATCAATTAGTCAGATACGTTTCTTATTTATCCCTTTTCTGAACATCTTATATGCATTATTTAAATAAATTAGTTTTTACTCTGTTTTCTCTTAACTTTGTGACGAAAGCACTGCAAAACATTAAATGCGGACATGGGAATGTGTATTAAATGCATTTTATTGCGATTTTTCAAGTCTAAAATTCAAGAAGACTACTTTTCTCAACCGTGCTATTAAAACACTTTTCGGCCGACCTATCTCATCCATTGATTTCAAAACACGTACACTTGAGTACCTATGGGAAGTTGTGCAAAGAGGTTTTCCTCGCATAATATAAATCTAAATCTTTCCCAGAAAACCTCTTTTCACTACTTCGTCTTCTCAGTTTCTTAAAAGATCAAGCTCAAACTCTCAAAATCTTCAGAAATTATTTTCCAAAGTCGATTGATTCTACTTTCATGATTTTTTCAATCCTACGAATCAATATCTGGTAATTCTCTTTTAACTACTGCATAAATTCACTCACAGTGGTTATTAGGTTTACAAATCGTGCTATGTGTGCCTGTAATTTATATCTACATCGATCTATATGCATATTTGCTTAATTCATGCTTAGATTGGTGGTTTGAGTGAGTTTATTGGAATAGTTTACTCAAACTAATATCAATTTACATATCATACAGAAATGGCACATCTTGTTGCACGAAAGGGCCAAGGGAAAAAGTTCTGCAATTTCGCATCAATGAAGAAAGATATCATTGATGAGAAATATATAGTATTTTCAGTCTCCTCAGATCCTGAGTCACTGGAAATTCTGGAGTGCTTGCGAGCGTGTGGTCTTGAACAATATTGCTCCAGACATCAGAACATAGTCCACACTCATGAAGCCCTAGAATTTCTGTACAATCTACAGAAGGACGAGGACATTGATGTTGATTTGATTTCTTCCGTTGGAGGATTGGAAGTACGAGTCTCGAATGATGATCTTCAGAGGATCTTCGGTCTCACTCGAGGAAGCATCAACCTAGAAACCTACACAACTGATGTAGGAGAGAATAACTTTATTGAAGCCGAGCTGTTGAGGCCAACAAATAAGAAGAATACAATGAATGTCAAAGCCTCCTACCTGAAGAGGAAATATCACATTCTCTTTGAGATTGTTCAGAAGGTGATTCTGTGCTCAACCTACAGTCTTGATGCTGTCACCTCTTATAAGATCAGTGTCATGACTGCAATCATCAAGAAGGCTTCCGATATGGATTGGTTGGGTATGGTCAAGGCAAGACTGCGGAAAAACTCGGGGAAGTTAGATCTGACCCATAGGAATGAAGTGTGCTTATCTTTCAAGTGCTCCCTCATGCACAAAATCTCAATCATTCTGTCAGACAAGCTGCCAAATAATTATGAATGGAATGAGAATGGTGCGAAGGTGTATCAAGCAAAGCACAAGGCCATCTTGGGCAAAGATGAGCCTCTGCCTGGCCAGATTGATGAGGATCCTACTCCTTATGTGCCCAAACCAAAGGGAGAAAATAAGGGAAAAGAAAAGGCAACTGCATCTTCGATACAGTCAGAAGCGCAGGGAACGGCCATTCCAGAGAAGAGGTTGAAGAGGAAGGACCTAGCCAAGAAACCAGATGCTTAACGGAAACGTCAGAAGAGAGTTACTTCTCCTCTAAAGACTGCTCCTAGTTCTGTTCAGCAAGTTCACAGAACAGAGGATTTGATTCAGGTTGAATCAGAAGTGAGGACAGCAGTCAGTTCTGAGCACACTACCAGTGGAGTTAGGGACGAGCAGATGCTTGAAGGAGAAGGAGAGAGAACTGTTAGAGGAACTGAAGTGGAGCACTCTGAGGGAGAATCACCATCTGATTCTCTGCCTCTCACCAAGATCTTCCAGAAAGAAAGATCACCTACACCCACTTCCAAATCACCATCACCCTCTCCTCAAAAATCATCACCACCACCCTCTCCCCACAAAACATTCTCACCCTCACCCTCACCTTCACCCAAATCTCCCACTCCCCCAACCATTGAACCTGTTCAGGAAACTGAACCCCCTCAACAAGTGGAAAACAAACCTGAACCACATATGTCCCCACCTCACTCCCAATCTCTAGAAAAGCTACCAGAACCTGAGAGATTTGACAAACATGTGTCCATCTCTCACAATCCCTTCAATACCAGAACCGTGCTTGCTTCACCTGATTCTGAAAGCCCGATCATAAGAATTATGAAGAAACAAATCAAGGAGTATCTGCTAGACCTGTGCCTTGAGTTGGATCAACACCCTGGCATCCAGCACCAGATAGAAGAGATTGTGTTCTGGAGGGATATCAGATTGAAAAGCATCGAGGAATTTCTAATCCTCATGAAATCTCTGGGCTCTGACTTCTTTGTAGATCTGGAGATGAAGTGTTTGGAGAATACTGGGATTGATAGTGTTGTTGAATTGGCCTCTGAGGATGATATCAGATGGTTGATTCATGACAGGTTCGGGATTGTTGATAATAGGGAGGAAACTGTACAACCTCCTACAAATCTTGAGGGAGCTGCCGATGAACCAAGAATGGGTGCTGCAGATGAGACCTAACTTGGCAAGGCTTCAACATCTTACCAGACTGCTATGCTGAGCTCCAATACCCTAGATCTTACTTCTGAGAAAATTCAGGATGGGGTAAAGGCTGCCATTGAAGAGAAATTCACAGCTCTCACAGCAGATCTGATGAAGCGGTTTGAAGAAGAGCAAACAAAACTGGTTGATAGAGAAAGGAGTCTCACAGTTGAGAAACTCTCACAGATGCACAATGCCATCCTTTCTGATGTGATGCAACTAGTTAATCCTCTTGCTGAGAAGTTCACTCTCCAGTCTGATAAAGTCAAAGTTCAGACGGACATGCTCAATGAAACACAGATTCTACTGGAAAGTGTCTGGGCATCCCTGGAGAAGACTGACAACCACATGGATATGGGTTGGAAGCATTTTGTAGCTTCTACAGAACGTGAAAGAAAGGATATCGAATTTGCTCTTAGACGCTTTCTAACTCCTGCACCTTCTGCATCCGCTCAGATCACTCCTCTTGCTGTTGAGGAACTCAGAGAGGAGATGACACAACAGTTTATTGCTCTGAATTGCAGGCTGTCCAACCTTTTTGATGAAACAAAAAAGGGGGAAGGACAAGATAAAGTAGAAAAACAGACACAGATGGTAACCATTGCGTCTTTTCCAGAAGCCACTGTATCTGACTTGCCTGAAGCCACTCCATCTACTGATCTTGTTGCTGAACTAAAGGAGACTTTGGAGCAACATAGCAATGAGATCACTGAGCAGAAGATTGCTCTTTCAGATGTTATTGCCAGAGTCGATAAGATTGAAGACTTCTATTCGTCTGTATAGAAAAGAATGGAAATTGATGATCAGGCCAAGAGCCTTGAACTTGCTAAGAAACTAGCAGAAGAAGACGAAGAAGATGAACCTGAGCAAACTCTGAAGAGAAAGAAAGGTAAAGGCAAGATGTTGAAAGCTACTGCTGAAGTTCAGAGACAAGGGCAATTATTCTCTACCAAAAGCCAGATGTCTCTTGAACAAATTCAAGAGCAAACCAGACAGAGAATAAAAGAGGCTGCCATTAAGAAGCAGAAGTTAGCAGAGGCTAAGGGACTAACATCGCATACATCCGAAGGAAGAGAAAGAATGAAGCTGCAGCAGAGGAGATTGCTTGGGAAGAGAAAGCAATTCCGGCACCAGTTAAAGACATCCTTTGTGCCCGGCTAGATCTGCTTCCAGAATGGGATCAGATCAGAGTAGAATGGTTGTGTGACGTGTACATCCTGGAGATAATTCCGATTCATCAAGACCAGACTGAAAATGATGATGAATTCCGGAACTGGTTAGAAACGAAGTACCCAGACTTATACCAGACGGTGATGAAGGAAGGGAAGATCATGTCACTAATACCTGAAGCTCCTCCCTTCGAACAACTTCTTCCACCTATGCGTCCAGATAACAAGCAAGATGCTGTCAAATTCAAGGATGTCTACTATGGATTTGCTGACAAAGGAGGGATCCATAGAAGAGAAGATCTGGAAAAGCTAATGCAAAGGATGTACAAGATGTTTGGTATCCCCAAAGAACTTCAAAGGTTCAAGTACTGCTAAAGAAGACAACTTGGAATTAGATGATAGGTATGTTTTATGTAATCTGTAATGCACACACCTATCTGAATAAAATATTCTATCTCTCTGATTCAAAGACAATATCTCATTGTCTTCTGAAGTGTATACTGTTTTACATTATCTGCATTTCTGTGTATGTTATCTATGTTTTTTTGATTAAGTGTTTTGGTTCCATCAAAAAGGGGGAAATTGTTGGGAAATTTGTATTTAGTTTTGATGGAAGTTCCAAAACAGGTTGTAATAGGACCAGTCAGATCTGTTAGCTGACTGATTACTTAGAATCAAATTAAGATGACCAGCTGAAATGTATAGATAGCTGATGTAAAAGTTAGGTCATATATTGAGGGGGAACTCAATATGAATAGGTCAGGTCAATTCATCAGATGACCAGATAAGGTCAGATGATCAGAAGACTAAAATAAGTCAGAAGACAAGAAGAAGTCAGATGATCAGGCGAAGACTGAAGACACTGAGACTCAGAGAAACCTGAAGACTCAGTAAGAAACCTGAAGACTCAGAGAAATCTGAAGACTCAGAGAAACCTGAAGACTCAGAGTAACCTGAAGATCAGAAAGACTACCAGAAGATCAAGAAGACCAGAAGACCTACATCAGCCGAGTCTACAAATTGTGCTAAGACAATCTGCATCAGAAGACTCTATCAGGTAGATTGAGCAGTTATCTGATCAGGTCAGCTCACACCTAGTGTTAACCAAAATGGTACACCGACCATACGAATATTCTACAAGAAGAATATCAAACATTAATTGGACAAATCAAGTGTCAGACTCGGAAGCCAATGAGAGAGCGACACGGCGCAAAAAGGGCCGATAATGCGGATTCGACGTCATGGAGACAAACAACGCTAATCATGCCTTTGGCCACGCCGATATTGGAAGCACGTCACATCAAATCTTACAAACCTACCAAATATAGCCGGAAATTCAAATTGCTCTCCAACGGCTCTTTGATTTCGTGGTCTATAAAATGGGATTGCTCTTCAAAATGAAGAAGGACGGAAATTATCAAGAAGCAAAAACTATAGCAGAATTTCCGCACGAAGAACACAAAATTTGAAGATTATTTCTAAGTGTTCATCCCATTGTTCTTAGCATAGAAATTTCATCCTCTAGCATATGGCTACATAAACACTAGGATAGATTTCCAGTTGGAACCACAACAAATCTTTACCCAAACTCAAAAGTTAGGTTAAGTTTGTTTTGCAAGATTTCAGACTAGGGATTCTAGTTCTGATTTCTGGGATCGGTTGAGTGTGAACTTGATAAACATCTGTTGGGTGTTGGACTAACACATTAAACTAAGTCCAGTCGGTTAAGTTGGTTTAGTTGGTGCCCCTTGTGATAGGGAAGAGTGGACGTAGGATCGATTGTCTGAACCATTATAAAAATCTTATGTGCATTTACTTGCTCTTTACTGCTTTACATTATTACACACAACCGAGCGTAAAACTGCATACATATTCTGAGTTAATATCAGTCTGCACCAAGCAACTGATCCGATCAAGTTGACAGCTTAGTCAGCCGATTGAAAACTGACTTGAGAATCTGATTTGATAAAGATGATTTTTCACACGGGTATTAACTAGCTTCCGCACTATCAGTTAAATTGACAGATATCTAACTGATCTGCCCTCAGGTGCTCAGTAAGATTGAATATCAGTCTTAACTGATTCACTTACACTCTGATCAGGCAAACTGCAATCACACCTGATCTGCACGAAAAAGTTTTCAGAAGTCTATTCACCCCTCCCCTCTAGACTCCTCCCCTCACAAAACCCGTTCGGGACCTACATCTTCCCAAGAAATATCCTCTGCAGCTTCCTTCTTTCTCTTCCTCCGAATGTATGCGGTGTTTAGACCTTTAGCTTCTGCCAACTTCTGTTTCTTAATGGCAGCCTCTTTTATTCTCTGTCTGGTTTGCTCTTGAATTTGTTCAGGAGGCATCTGACTATTGGTAGAGGATATTTGCCCTTGTCTCTGAACTTCAGCAGTAGATTTCATCATCTTGCCCTTCCCTTTCTTTCTCTTCAGAGTTTGCTCAGGTTCATCTTGTTCGTCTTCTTTTGCTACTTTCTTCGCAAGTTCAAGGCTCTTGGCCTGATCATCAGATTCCATCCTTTGCTATACAGAAGAAGAGAAGTCTTCAATCTTATCCACTCTGGCAGTAACATCTGAAAGGGCTATTGTTGGGAGATGAATTTAATAAAGAAGTTTTGATTAGATCCCAAAACCCCTGAGTATGACATGTTCAGGATAATCTTAATAGACTGAGTCAGGATTCATTATAGAGTGTTCAGGAAGTTATCTGCACCATGTATAGTCAGCAGATATAGATCAGGTTAGATTTAGAAAAAATCAAGACTCAAAGAATTTCAAGAAATCAAGACTCGAAGAGTTTCAAGAAATCGAAGACTCGAGAAAGTTTTCAAGAAATCAAGACTCGAAGAAGTTTCAAGAAATCAAGACTCGAAGAAGTTTCAAGAAATTGAAGACTCGAAGAAGTTTCAAGAAATCAAGACTCAAGATGTTATCAAGACATCAAGACTCAAGATGTCATCAAGACTCATTAAAAATCAAGACTCAAGATGTTTCAAGACATCAAGACTCAAGAAGTCACTAAAGACATCAAGACTCAAGATGTCATTTGTTGGGAAATTTAGAGTTTTGATGAAAGTTCTAAAACACATGTAATAGGACCAGTCAGACCTGTTAGCTGACTGATGTTTTTATTACCAGTTATAATATTACAAGTTGATAATGTTTTGGCATAATTCATCAAAACTAAAATATCCCAACAATTTCCTCCTTTTTGATAATGACGCCAAAACTAACTAACAACAAAAAAATATACGAGAAAAACAGTGTTAGTTAAACAAGTGAAATAATGAAGAACATTTGATGCATTAAAAAAAAAATGATGAGAAGATGGTTGTCAACCTCCATGAATTTTATAAATAATATGCATTTTAAACTAAATGGGTTTTAACAAAAAAGATCAGTTCAGGTGTTCACATTAAAATCTAGTGAACTTTTGAACCTCTGCTCTGATACCACTTGTAGGTCCCGAACGGGTTTCGTGAGGGCAGAAGTCTAGAGGGGAGGGGTGAATAGACTTCTGAAAACTTTTGCGTGCAGATCAGGTGTGATTGCAGTTAGCTTGATCAGAGTGCAAGTGAATCAGTTTGGACTGATATCTAACTTACTAATCGCCTGAAGGCAGATCAGTTCGGTATCTATTAGTTTAACTGATTGTGCGGAAGCTAGATTTTACCCGTGTGAAAAACCAGTTTTATCAAATCAGATTCCAAAGTCAGTTTTTCAACCAGTTGACCAAAGTGTCAATCTGACCAGATCAGAAGCTTGGTGCAAGCTGATCTTAACTTAGAATATGTATGCAGCTTTAATTAAGTTGAGTGCGATAGTTTAAAACAGTTAATCAAAGCAGGTAAATGCACACAAGATTTATAGTGGTTGGACAACCAAATCCCCACGCCCACTCTTCCCTATCACAAGGGCACCAACTAAACCAATCGGACTTAGATTATTGTGTTAGTCCAACACAAGACACCAACAGATATTTAAAGAGTTCTCACTCAACCGATCCTGTAAATCGTAACTAGAAACCCTAGTCCGAATCTTGCTAAACAACTTAACCTAACTTTGGGTTTTGGGTAAGATTGTTTTTGTTCCAACTTTGAAATCTTTTCCTAGTTTTTAAGTAGCCTATCATCCTAGATGAAAAGATTTATGTGCTAAGAACTATGGGATGAACACTTAGAAAATAATCTTCAAGTTTGTGTTCTTCGTATGAAATTTGATTATAGCTTGAGCTTCTTGATAGTTTCCGTGTCTTCACTCAAAAGTAATCCCATATTTATAGACCTCAAAATCAAAGAGCCGTTGGAGAGCAATTTGAATTTCGGCTATATTTGGTAGACTTGCAGGATTGATGTGGCGTCTTGAGAAGCGGCATGGCCGAAAAGCGTGAATAATGTCTTTTATAGCCGTTTGACAAAGCAAACACCAAATCCGAATTGTCGGCTCCGATCATCGTGTCTTGTTCTTATTGGATAATGAAGCACTTGTCGGTGTTTTGTTCTACCAACTAAGGTTGACATTCTTCTTGTTCGAGATCATCGACGTATGATTAGGTGAAACATCGATTTTCACGGTGTGGTGACCGATCCGCCATAACCGATCGATCTACTGATAGAGTCTTCGGTGCCGATTGTCTTAGCTCAACTAGCGAGACTCGATGTAGGTCTTCCGATGTAGATCTTCGAAGTCATCCGATCTTTGGTCTTCGAATTTGAATTTCATGACTTCAGCTGAGATATCTGACTTTATCAGATCGATCTGATCTTCTATCCTTCTCTTGTCTTCTGGCCTATCGGATATCAGTTGTTCTTTTGATCTTCTGATCTGACCTATACATATTGAGGTTCCCCTCAATATGTGACCTATCTAATACATCGGTTGTTCTATACAATGATTATCAACTGGTAATCTTATAACTGGTAATAAAACATCATCACCAATGTGTCCGATTGGTCCTATTACATGTGTTTTAGAACTTTCATCAAAACTCTAAATTTCCCAACAATTTCCCCTTTTTGATGAAACCAAAACACTTGAGAAACCAAAGATGATTGATAAATATAGAACAATAAAGAGCATATAATCGGAAGACAATGAGATTTTGTCTTAGGATCGTAAAATGATAAACTTTTCATTCATCAGATTTATCGATTACATATTACATCAGAAAAGTTTGAGTTTAAATTCAGCTGATCCTAAGTAGTCTTCTGATTCTTCAAACTCTTGGCTTGTATCCTTCTGGCATTTCTCGTTGATCCTGAGGGATGTTGAAAATTTGGTACAACTTCCATTTAACATCATTGATCTGCTGAGGATCAGTTATGCGAGCTTTGTTCAGGATGTCAAAATAGAACCTTTGAAATGCCAGTCTGTCAAATGAGCCACCTGCCTTCTTCGAGTAATCCATCACGTCATACTCTTGGCGAGATATTTTTACATTGATTAACTTGGCCTCATTTTCCAGATATTTCAAAAAATCTGGATACTTGTTCTCCAACCAGTTGAGGAATTATGCATCTGGAGATTCTTCTTGTGGAACAAGATCTAAAACAAAAGCATCCAGAAGCCATTCACTTCTGATCTTATTCCATTCCTCAAACCTATCAGCATGTGTAGCATTTTTTGGAATGATCTCATCAACTCTTGCTGACAGCTGAGGTTCTGGTCCAGATTTTCCGACTTTCCCTTTCTTTGCCCTCGATCTGAATTTCTTTTTCAGATCTTCTGCCTCTGCCAATTTTTCTGCCCTTCTTTCTTCTTCACTTATTCGGGCTTCTTCAGCAATCTGCTCTTTGGACAGTTTCTCAGCCAGTTTCTTATCGGCCTGTATTTGGCTAGCTGTGCTTCTTGTGACTTTCTTAGTCTGAGTGGCTGGTACAAGTTGTGATGTCCCAGCACCCGCAGCTAACTTTCTTGCCTTTGACTTTTCCATCTTCTCAGAGATTTCGTTAGCAAAAAGATCCAGATGGTCTAGTCTCTGGCCATAGGATTCAACTGTCTGAATCAGGTCTTCTGTTGTTCTGATAGGGTCAGTTGGTTTCTCAATCTGTCCTTCCCCCTTTTTGGTTTGATCAAAAAGAGCTTTGAGGTGGGAAGTCAGAGATCCAAAGCTGACTGATATGGACTTGTTGAGATCTTCAACAGATAAACCTTGAGCTTGAGCAGATAGACTTTGAATCTTCGAAATTAGCTCAGTCTTGACAGATTCAACGGCAGTAGAGAGGGTAAGAATGAGTTTATCTAGTTTCTCTTCAGTCATTTCAAGCTTTTCAGTGACCATTAGAAGAGAAACTTGTTGTTGATCAACCTGGACTAGCTTGTCGTCAACTATCTTTTTAAATTCAGCAGTCAGGTTGGTCACAGTTTGAGAGAACTGATCTTTGATTGCCTCAATCTGGGAAATAACCAATTCCCGTAAAATCCGTTATTTCTTTGAGGCCAATCTGCCTCTGATCAGCTATTGTGTTGCTAAGTTGATTTGCCAACACTCCCTCAACTTCTTCTTTCAGGAGATCTGTTGGGAAATGAATTTAATAAAGAGGATTTTGATTAGATCCCAAAACCCCTGAGTGTGACATGTTCAGGATAATCTTGATAGATGAGTCGAGATTAGGTTTTTAGAGTGTTAGGGATGTTATCTCGCACAATGTATAGTCGTCAGCAGATATAGATCGGGATAGATTCAAGACTCAAGAAGGTTTCAAGAAATGAAGTTTCAAAGATGAAACCAAAGTTTTCAAGACTCGATGTGAAATCGAGAATCAAGACTCAAGATGAAATCGAGAAAATCAAGACTCAAAGATGAAGATTCAAGATATCAATCAAGATATCTCTCAAGACTCTAAGATCAAGACTCAAGATCAAGATATCAAAGACTAAAGTCAAAGGATAAGAAGGCACAAGAATTATCAAGACTCAAGAATGAATGAATGCTCAGTATATCCTGAATGTTCCGAGGCACTGAAGCTGAGGAATATAGCCGTTGGAATCCAGCTGACGTGGACCAATGAGAAGAAGACAACCAAGCTGAAAAAAGCTGCAAAACTTACAAAGAATAGTATGGATTTGAATGTGATTCTCTCCAACGGTAACATTCAAATCCACACTATAAATACAAGTTCTTCCTACATTATTACGTGTGGAAGTGCGAAGAAGATAACAACGATGCTACAGAGCTAAGAGAACATATACTCAAGCTTTCCCACCCTAGAACACAAGCCTGTAGATATACAAATATGTAGGTCCCGAACGGGTTTTGTGAGGGCAAAAGTCTAGAGGGGAGGGGTGAATAGACTTCTGAAAACTTTTGTGCAAATCAGGTGTGAGGGCAGTTAACCTGATCAGAGTGTGAGTGAATCAGTTTGGGCTGATAACCAACTTACTGATCGCCTGAAGGCAGATCAGTTCGGTAACTATCAGTTTAACTGATGTGTGCGGAAGCTTAAGTTTTACCCGTGTGAAAAACCAGTTTTGATAAATCAGATTCCAAAGTTAATCTTTTAATCGGTTGATCAAGTGTCAAGTTTGATCAGATCAGAAGCTTGGTGCTAACTGATCTCAACTTGGAATATGTATGCGCTTTTAAAGGTTGTGTGCGATTGTGTAATCGTTAATCAAAGCGGTAAAGGCACACAAGATTTATAGTGGTTCGAACAAACCCGATCCCACGTCCCTCTTCCCTATCACAAGGGCACCTACTTAACCAACTGGACTTTGTTTTATGTGTAAGTCCAACACAAGACACCAACTAGATGTTTAAGGAGTTCACACTCAACCGATCCCGAGAGATCGAACTAGAAACCCTAATCGAAATCTTGCTAAACAACTTAACCTAACTTGGGGGTTTGGGTAAGATTGTTTTTGGTTCCAACTATGAAATCTTTTCACAGATGCGTATAAGCGACCCTAACAAACTAGATGAAAAGATTTCTATGCTAAGAACTTATGGGATGAACACTTAATAAAAATTAATCTTCTTGTTCGTGTTCTTGTGCGGAAATCGATATTAGCTTGAGCTTCTTGATTGTTCGGCGTTCCATTTTTTCACTCAAGTGTGATCCCATATTTATAGACCTTGAAATCAAAGAGCCATTGGAGAGCAATTTGAATTTCAGGCTATATTAGGTAGTTTTTGAGCTTGATGTGATGAGCTTCGAGAACGGCATGACCAAAAGCGTGAATTTATATTTTGTAGTCAATTCTGAGAGATGTAGCATCAAATCCGCAATTAAAGACCGATCATACGTGTCTTGTTCTTATTGGATAGCGACTCACTTTTTCGGTGTTGTTCTTCCAACTAAGCTTGACATTCTTCTTGTTCAGATCATCGACGTATGATTAGGTGAGACATCAGATTTCACTGGTGGTGGTGACCGATCGATCTGAATCGATCGATCTACGATAGAGTCTTCAGGTGCCGGTTGACTTAGCTTCAACTAGCAGACTCGACTGATGTAGGTCTTCTGGTCTGATCTTCGAGTATTCAGAGTTTGATCTTTATGACTTTAGCTGAGATATCGACGGATCGATCGAACGATCGATCTTCTATTCTTGTCTTCAGATTCGGCCCCGGGGGATATCAGCTGTCCTTTGAGTCTTCAGATCTGACCTATACATATTGAGTTTCCCCCTCAATATGTGACCTATCTATTTCATCAGTTGTTCTATACAATCATTATCAACTGGTCTCCTATAGCAGGTAATATAAACATCGATCAATTCAATGTGTCCGGTTTGGTCCTATTACATGTGTTTTTGGAAATTTCATCAAAACTATAAATTTCCCAACAATTTCCCCTTTTGATGAAACCAAAACACTTTGAGAAAACTAAATCGATTGATAAAAAATAGAACAGTTAAGAGCATATAATCAGAAGACAATGAGACTTTGTCTTAGGATCAGAAAATAAACTTTTCTCATTAAAAATGTTGATTACATGTTACATCGTAAAAAGTTTGAAGAAAAAAACGGTGATCCCGAGTAGTCTTCTAATTCTTCACTCTTTTAGGCTTGTATCCTTCTGGCATCTCTCTTTGATCTTGAGGTACGTTGAAAATCGATAAAGTTTCCATTTGACATCATCATCACGAGGATCGGTTATGTGCGTTCAAGCAGGATGTCAAAATAGAATCTTTGAAATTCGGTCTGTCAAATGAGCCATCCGCCTTCTTCGAGTACTCCAACAGATCATACTCTTGGCGAGTTATTTTTACATTGATAAGCTTGGCCTCATTTTCCGGATACTTTTAAAAATCGGGTATTTATTTTCTAACCGGTTGAGGAATTCTTCATCGAGATTCTTCTTGTAGAACAAGATTAAGAACAAAGGCATCCGAAGCCATTCACTCTAATCTTATTCCATTCCTCAAATTTCTTAGCATCTTGGCAGTTTTTGGGATGATCTCATCAACTCTTGCTGGCAGCTTAGGTTCTGGTACGAATTTTCCAGCCCTTCCTTTCTTCGCTCTCGATCTGAATTTCTTCTTCAGATTTTCTGCCTCCATTTTTTCTGCCCTTCTTTCTTCTTGGCTTTTTCGGGCTTCTTCAACTACTTTCTCTTTGGACATCTTTTCAGCAGTCCGAGTTTGTGATGTCCCTGCACCTGTTATGTCAGTTGGTTTCTCATTCTGTCCTTCCCCCTTTTTGGTTTGATCAAAAAGAGTAGTGAGGTGGGAGGTTAGAGAACCAAAGTTGACTGCGATCGCCCTGTTGAGATCTGCAACAGATATGCCTTGAGTTTGAGCAGTTAGATTTTGAATCTTCGATATCAGCTCAGTCTTGACAGATTCCATGGCAGTAGAGATTGTTTTAATTAGTTTGTCAAGTTTCTCTTCTGTCAATTCTAGCTTGTCAGTGAGCATCAGAAAAGAAACTTGTTGTTGATCCACCTGAGTCAGTTTGGCATCAACGGTCTTTATCGATTCGGCCTTGATGGACCTGATTTGGGAGAACCGATCTTTGATTGCCCCTAACTGGGAAATAGCCAATTCCTTTGATCTGTTATTTCTTTGATGACAATCTGCCTTTGATCAGCTATCAGTCCCTCAACTTCTTCTTTCAGGAGATCTTTGAGACAAGATTTGATCTCCGAAGTTGATCAATAGTGGCGTGTGATGTTGGAATGTTGGGTGTCACTTGATCCGATTCCGTTGTTTGTGCCTCCAGTGGTTGGTCATGAACTGCAGCACCAGCTCCACTATCATCGGCAGCTCCTGCATCCTTCATGATGGCATACGCCCGAGAGCTTTGTCGATCTCTCAGTTAAATCTGTTAAACCCCCTAACCGCGTGGATCGAGCTTTGATGGATTTAGCAGTTATCAGCTCAGCTGGTGATCCCACTTTAGCAGATTTCCTCATGTCGAAATCAAAGTCTGCAAACTCATCCGCACCGCCCATCTGTTCAATAATTATTATAAAGTCTGAGAAGCTTTTTAATCGAAGATCTCTCCAGGTGAGGATCTCCATAACTTCCTCTCTTATGGCAGGATGGGCGACCAGTTCTGGATACAACTCATCAATTTCTCTTTCGATTCGCATTCTGATCAATTTCCCAGTTAAGATCTTTGTTGATCTGGACTCAGGAATTGTCTGTCCAGATTCAGATTTGATGAGATGTGAAAGGTTCCGGTTGTGATTGAGTAGGTGGAAGTTGGCCGATCGGTTCGACTGCAGAGGTTCTCTGTGCGGAAGCAGTGCTTACGGGTTCCACATCGGGGTAAGCTTTTACGGTTCGCGAACGACGGATTTGAGTTCAGGGCGGTGGAAGAATAGGAGAGACATGCTCGGCTGCCCATTAGTCCGAGTGGTGAATCGGCTCGAGCTTGAGGAGAAGAGATCGATCGGCTTGTGCTTTCTTCCTCGAGAATGATCTGGCGAGCTCTCTTTTGAGAAGCCCCGCCTGCCCGTCGATTTTCACCGATTTTTGTGTTGCAACAGACTGATCTGGCGCTCTTTCTTCATCTGACTCATCTTCAAGCATCAGAGTCATGGAGGCTTGCTTCGCCTTCTTCGGCCTCTTCTCCTGGGCCTTCACCAGTTTTCTTTTCTTCTTTTGGGGGCATCTGGTGTAGACGGAAGTTCTTCCTTGCTTTTTCCTTTCTTTGACTTTGGGGGTTCACGATATCATCGTCTGGTGGCCCAAAGATGGTCAAGTGGTCATGGAGAAAGGCCTTATAGGACTTCAAATCAATCTGTTCCCCATTCAACATTAGGCGGTTTATCTTTCAAAATAAGCGCAACCTTGTTGAGATTGCGATCTTTTTCTTGAGATATACTGCCTCGGTTCATTTACTCCAAATTTCTCATGTTCTTGGGAGCAGAATGGCCTTCAGAACCCGTGCAATTGATGTTCTTGGCTTCATCAATTATTGCTGACCATCTTTGTACATTTTGACGGATGTAAGAGCATCCGGGCTGAATCAATACCCATAATGTTTTTTGACAATATTTCAAACAACAATCGGTATTTCCTCTTGAGCATCGGGCTCCGACAAAACCGACGTATGATGTTTTGTCGGCCTCTGCGAAGAGCTCTCTTTCCCGATCAACTCATCATTGTTCTCCCTGTAATGAGCGGTAGATCCATCCTTTTGGTATTTGAACAGACGGGTTATATCATCATTCGTCACCGATTTCTTCTCCGATGATCGTCGAGATTAGTTCATTTCCTAACGTCATCAGATTCACTCTTAAATTCCTTAGGAATTCTAGTGCTTTCTTGCATCATTTGGATTACAATTGGAGCGTATAGTAAAAATTTCTCAAGGCCTGCTTTTCGCAGAATTTGCTCGACCTCCATGGATTCCGGATCCTGAGTGATATTGAACTGTACGAACTTATCATCCACAATCTTTGTTGCCAGTTCCGCATAATTGCACATTATCTTTCCCATTCCGTGGGTGGCCATCTACAAAGGGATGGACCCGATTAAAGTTGTGCATATATATATAAGAACATCACATATGCGGAAACCAAGAAACAATAAAGCATAACACAGGATAAAAACATTTAAGATCAATGGATTTAAAAAAAATACATCAAATAAACATAAATTACCAGATTCTATTTTTCGGAAGGATGATTTTGAAACTTAGGAAAAACACTTTGAATCTGAGAGAAGTAATCTGGAGTTTTCAGAGAATAAATCGCAAGTTTGTGAAATGGAAAACTCTGGTATGGTTTTTGATGATCTTTATAAAGACGAGGAGGAAAAAAAAGACAAGATTTGGAAGATCAACCGTTTGAAAAGATTAAACGCTCCAGATTAAGCGGTTTTGATCGTAGGGTCAGGAAAAGCACGTACGAAAACCTTTTGGATTTAAAAGCACATTTAGTAGCAGTTAATACATGTTCCCCACGTCCGCATTAAATAATGGAAGGCAAATAATATCAGATAAGATCCGATAAATAAGCAAAGAACAAGAGAAAAAAGAAAAGGCGATATCGGTTGATCGATATTGTAATCGGTCAATACCACTTGTCCATGTTGATTTCACTTGTTGATCTTAGTATTTCGCCTAAGCCTTAAAATTTCCTAACCGATCCTTTTAACTGATCTTCTTCACTTGCATCTGATTTGTTGAAGTTTCAAGCTCAACTGATCTTCCTTGAATACGTCTGATTTCCCTTCTGATCCTTCTTGATCAGTTGAAGTTCCCCCTTCAACTGATATTTCTATTTTTCCCATAGACTGACATATCTCGATTTGTTGGAGTTTCAAGCTCGGTGATCTCCCTCATTTGATCAGCTTCGTATGTAATCGATTTTAGTTGACCTAATCTGATTCTTCTCTAGATCAAGCCAATTCTTGGGATAAGTGTTACCGCCAAAACTTAGTCTAGAATAGTAGCTTCTATTCCCTAAGTTGGCGCGATTTGACATGCGTAATTATAAATCAATCTTTTCGATATGTCAATCCGCCAGTAAATTTCTCCAATTATCGATCGCGTGATTTCTACATTTGTCCTTTTGGTGCAGATTTCTCTAAAAGGTTTTGAGAACTCGAATTTGCATTTGCACCCTTGCTTGGTCTCTATAAATTGGACCAATTGTTTTACACAACATAACCCAATCACCATACTTATCTTCTTTGTAGAATCATGTATCCTGGTGAACCCTTATTTCCGGTTAAACTTCCGTCAAACACTTTTACCCCTTTTTCAATGATTTCAGCTTCTCAAATCATCCCTGTGTGTCCCTTATCACTGTCTTCGTCGTCGCCATCGAAGATTTCACATACAATCGTTGTCAAGCTTCTCTACCACCGAGGCGGCGGTTCTGCTATCGCAACTGAGAAGACACTTCTCCTAACCGTATGCACCTTGTGTGTCTATCGAGATGACGTAACCCGCATCAACAGACTCAGTCTGAAAATGAACATGAGTTTGATGTACGGTCTGCATCAGACAACAGCTGATGCCCGTATATCAACTCACCATTTTAATGTTGGAGAGCCCCACGACTTTCTTAGGGCTCCGGCTTAAAAAATCCTATCAACGCTCTCGCTCCTTTGGTTTTAGCTTCTGCGATCGGCTTAGGATTATTTTAAAGCCTCTCTCACCCTTGTTAAGTGGGGGAAAATGAGAGCATCAGATTTAAAATCTCTCTCTCTCCACTTCTTCAAGGGTTAGGATGAAGGTTTAGTGTTAAGGGGTTTATGTACTGACCTCCGGGTCCTCTTGTACTTGTATCTTGTAATGTAACCTGACCTTCGGGTCTTTATCAATGAAAATTTTCGTTATTTCATTGTTGTGTAAAATTCTCAGATCCTTATGCGATTTTAAGCTTTAATCTTGTGAATACCACTTGTGAATCTTGTTGAATTTCAGCTTAATCGACTTACAAAGTATAACTGAACATATTTAATCAGATAATCCTTTAAACGATTAGTTCATTTAATCTGATAAACTTTAAATCTGATCAGTACCTTCTCATATCGGTTCCTTGATCGATCTTCTCGATCGATTGAGATACCAAATTCAACCGATTTCACTTGAATCGATTAGTTTCTTAACCAAACCGGGTTCGGAGATCATTCCATCAAACATTTTAGGTGCATTTTCTCCAAGATCCAGAAGCCCTAGCTCATTGCATAATTCTCTGAATCTGATCTCAGCTAGTGGCTTGGTTAGAATATCAGCTTTCTGTATATCAGTATGAATCTTTTCCATTCTGATATTCTTCTTTTCAACATGATCTCTTATAAAATGGTGCCTGACATCCACATGCTTGCATCTTGTATGTAGAACAGATTCTGAGTGATTGCAAAAGACTATTATCATCACGTAAAAAAATAGGTACATTCTTAGCTTCAATGTTATAATCCCTCAGCTGCTGACTAAGCCAGAGCAGTTGGGAACAACAGCTTCCTGCAGCCATATATTCTGCTTCAGTAGTAGATGTTGCAATCGATGTGTCCGCTTTTTGAAAACCACGAGATCGGCTTTTACTTCTAAACCCGACAAGTTCTCGAGGTGGATTTTCTGTCAATCTTGCAACCTCCATAATCAGAATCAGAATACCCACTAAGCTCTAGATTATCATCTGATGGGTAAAATAAACCAAGGTTTATTGTCCCCTTCAGATACTTAAGAATCCGCTTAGCTGCTTCTAGGTGACTTATCATTGGATTTGCCTGAAATCTGGCACATACACCTACTGCGAAGGTTATATCTGGTCTGTTGGCAGTCAGGTATAGTAGAGATCCAATGAGAGCCCTATATTCCTTCTGATTTGTTTTCTGACCATCCTCATCTGGATCCATCTTGAATCCAGTCATCATAGGAATTTTGGCTTCCTTACAATTTTGAACTCCAAACTTAGCCAATAAATTCCTAGTGTACTTTGCTTGGCAGATGAATATCCCTTCTGTACTTTGCTTTACTTGAAGACCCAGAAAGTAATTCATCTGTCCCATCATGGACATCTCGAATTTCCCTTGCATCAGTTTGCTGAATCTTTCACATAGACTTTTGTTGGGAGATCCGAAGATGATGTCGTCCACGTAAATCTGAACCATCAGAATATCTTTTCCATCTTCTATTCTGAATAAGGTTACATCCCTTTGTTCCTTTAGTGAACCCACTTTCGATCAAGAACTGAGAGAGTGTATCATACCAAGCTCGAGGAGCCTGTTTCAGGCCATAGAGAGCTTTTCTTAGACGGTACACCTGGTTGCCCTTTTCAAAGCCTGGAGGTTGTTCGACATAAACTTCCTCTGCTAGTACCCCGTTTAAGAAAGCACTCTTTACGTCCATCTGATACACAGTGAACCCTCTGTGGGAAGCATATGCCAGAAACAGCCGAATGGCTTCTAGGCGAGCGACTGGTGCAAAGGTCTCATCATAATCAATTCCTTCTGATTGTGAATACCCCTTAGCAACAAGTCTTGCCTTATTTCTGGTGATGACGTTTTTCTCATCTCTCTTGTTCTTGAATACCCACTTCGTGCCAATAACGTCTTGATGACTTGGTATGTCCACTAGTTCCCAAACTTGATTTCTCTCGAACTGCTTCGGCTCCTCCCCGCATGGCTAGAATCCGACTTGCGTCTTGTAGAGCTTCCTCTATTGTTGTTGGTTCCTTCATAGATGATAACAAACAATACATGGCACTTTCACCAATCGATGTCTAGTTTTAACTTTATCGGATGGGTCTCGATTATCGATCGGTTGGATGATTTGGTTATCCAGTCCATCTGCTCGATTTGCGTCGGTTTTGGAGAACATCGTCCGTTTTCGATAAAATTTCATTACTAGCGATTGGGAGTGGTGCGAGTTATGATCCACTTGATAAGAACAAGTCTCGGTGATTTGGACTCATCATGTCTTCGATGTACGTTAAATGGGAACTTCAGATGTTCCCCCTCGAATGGATGGTTCGATTGATCTTGTCGCGGCAATTTATGATCGACTTCTTCTTAAACAGTTTTTTTTCGTACCTTAGGATCTGAATGATCTGGTGAATCAGCTAGATCTGGAATGTATACTGTTACGGTTTCTGATTCTTTTTCCTTGATCATTAGCTGATCCATTTTCTGAGCATCAGGTACTTGTTGATCAGGTACATCTTGTTTCTCGATGATTTCTCTTGTTCGGAAGATACTTCATCAAAGACTACATGGGGTGTTTCTTCCACAAGTAGGGTTAAATGCATTGTAAACCCTGAAAGCCTTGCTAGATGAGGAATATCCTAAGAATATACCCTCATCTGACTTGGCCTCAAAGGTTTTCAACTGACTCTTCCCATTGTTGTGTATGAAACACTTACACCCAAAAACATGGAAGTAAGAGACACGAGGTTTTCTGTCCTTCCACAGTTCATAGGGTGTTTTGTAGTGAGCCTTAGTCAGAAGACATCTGTTCTGAGTATGGCATGCAGTGTTGATTGCTTTCCTTGAAAACGGCTTAGTATTGCATATTCGCCTAACATCGTGCGGCGAAACTTCTTTGAGAGTTCTGTTCCTCCGTTCGCTACTCCATTTTGTTGTGGCGTTCTTGCGGTGATGTTTCATGTCAGATATTAAACTTAGAGCAAAAATCAATAATAAAGGAGTTCATAAATTACGTACCTTTATCGTCGATTTTTTACTAACACCGACACCCTTCTCATTTTGTAATCTTTTTAGCGATTTCGGGTATCTTCGTTGTCGTCTCATTCTTCTTATGTAAGAATATAACCTGTAAACTTGGAATAGTCATCCACGATTACCGAGTGTATTTAAGCGTCCGTTGAGACTAACCGGTGTAATCTGGTCCAAATAGATCCATATGAAGCATTGCGAAGATTCTGCTTTGGATGCCGGTCCGGAATTCCCTTGAATGAAGCTTTGACCGTTTTCCCTTCGACATGCAAGACATGTCCGATCCTTTGAAAATACTTCATTAGGAAGTCCTTCCACAAGAGACATCCTTGCTATCTTATTAAGAGTTTTAAAGTTCGGGATGGCTCATTCTTTTGTGCGAGCCAATCGCTACTTTTGGAACTCTTAACAATCGTGCATGCGTTTCTTGGGTAGTTGTTCCAATCTGCTATGTAGATCGTCCCTTTCCTTGAACCAGTTAGCAAAATTTGTTGAGTGGCTCGATTCTTGATAGTGCATTGATTAGTCGAGAACTCAACACTGAATCCGTTGTCGCAGAATTGTGAAATCGATAGTAGGTTGTGCTTCAGACCTTCGACATACGAGACTCCAGTTACTTGTACATCATCATTCTCTAAGGTTCCGAATCCTTTGGTATAACCAAAGTTATCATCACCAAGAGTACACGCTGGCCTTTTCGTTTCTATGTATGAGCCGAGGAGGTGCTTGCTTCCTGTCATGTGCCTTGAACATCCACTATCGATGTACCAGATAGTTGCTTGCACACCTCCTTTGTTGGCCAGACCCACGCGATCCTGCAGCCAAATCAGGCTTTAGGTACCCCTTTTGGATTGGGTCCTGAGGGGTTAGGTTTAGTCTTGGGAATCCATACAAACAGAGCACTTCTATTGTGATCAGTTAGATCAGAAGGCCTGATTTGTCTCCCATACCTGTCAACATAATCAAAAACGCTCTTTATATGCTTTTCTGCTTTTTGTATGATTATTAGTGTGAACCTTGTATGACTTAGAAGACTTGGGATTTATCTTTTCTGTTTGTCTTCTTTTTATCCAGTGTGGTTCAGGTGCAGTAGCCCTAGATTTCTGATTATAGGGGTAGGTACGACTGCTACCATCAAAAGATTCATATCTTTTTGGCATAGGTGGTTTTTGCAGTTTACCTAAAGCATGCTTATTAGGCAGCTGACCTTGATTGGGTCTCAGATTAGACTTCCCTTTTACAGGTTGTCTTTTCTGATTCCTGATCTGTTGATTAGGTTGAGGTCTCTTTAAGAACCGGGTTCTTCTGTTGATTCCTCGACCGATGCTTTATCGATTGGGGTCCATTTCATTTCCTCTTCGGTTAGGCACCGCCTTACCCTTTCAAATGGTCTTTTTTTCCTTATTAGATACATGTTTATCTTTTGGTGTATCTTTGTCGTAAACTCGTCTGATTACACCCTTTTTGAGATGAATCGGTAGGGGCTTTTGAGGATGTGGAAGGGTTCTCATACCCAAGTCCTTCTTGTTAATCGTTGTTCGAAAATAGGCGTTCATGTCTTGAAGCGGTTTTAGATGATTTTGAAAAAAACCTCTATTTTCTTACGCAGATTATCCTCGAGATGATTTTAGACTTTCATGCTTTTGGAACAGCTCATCGAATTTTGCTTGCGAGGATTTTGAAGTCATCACTTTTGTTTGTTTGTTAATTGCCGGTGATCTTTGATCTCGCTTCTCCTCGATCGAAGCTTTAACTTCGAGAATTTTAAATTCCTCGGTTGCTTACGGCGGTTTTCAATTGATCTAAGTTACGAGGCTTTTTTGAGATCATTTTCTTTAGCAATTGGTGATTATTTCGGTCCTCGGCTTATCATTTTCGGCTTCACTATAGCATAAGTGTCTCTTGCATTGAGAGATCCTCAAGCAATTGCTTTCGAGTAGAGCTGCAGTCAATCTCCCAGGCCCGGTGTGCTAATGATAGCGGTGTTGAAAGCGAATGAAGTAGGTTTGGAGGTTACCTCAGTTGGTCCTCCACGGCCATCAGCAGATCTCATCATCGTCAAGAGAATATCGGATCTTCATTTTCATAGAAGTCAACAAACCTTTGGGCCGATCGGTAAGTCTTCTACAGAGGAGTATCCAGAGTCCTCGAGAGGCGGATAGGAATCGTCAATTCACGGCGTATCGGCAACCATGGCTCTTACGTCCTATAACGTTGCTCTCTTTCATTCTCTTTTCTTCCCCTTTTCTCTTGGCGGCCAGTGCAGGCAATCTGCGCTATAGTGACTGGCTTCTCACGGTTGAAGCACGCTCCTTGATCCCACGAACCTTTCCTTCCGGTGAATCACTCCGTTTGTATGACCCTATCGGTGACTTCCCTTTCGATAGTAGTCCGAAGCTTCTTCCATCGATTGGTTATCTCTTCCTTCCTCGATCGATTATCTCTTTTTTCTTTCATCTATGTGATCCCTCCGATCATCGATCCGGTTCTTTCTCGAGATACATTTGGCTGATCTCCTATCTCTCCCGGCTATGTTGATAGTCCTTATAAAATCTTCGATACTTACCAAGTTGGACGTTCGACTTCTCAAGCTTCCTGGTAAGCAGAGCGATCTATTCTGCCTGACTCATTATATTCCCAACAGGTTCGTTGGCCTTCGTTCTGCTGCTGGTTGCCTTAAAAGCAACTGATTTTGAAGTTGAGGCTCAAACGGGCACCTCATCTTCATCGAACTTGTCCTCTTTCAATCAAATCGAACTCGTGAGCTTTAAGGCTCAAGAACAAGCTACTTGGCTTCATTTTTGAAATGTCTTGGCAATCCTTGATTCTGTGACATTCATGTCCCATTTCTTGGTGAGAGACCTTAAAATTTTGTAGTTGATATCTTTATCAGACATCTCTCTACCAAGTTCTCGAAGCTTGTTTATTGACATCGTAATCCTTCCATCGAGTTCGTTGATGGTTTCGTTGGGCAGCATCTTCAATTTTTCGAACTTTACCGGTTAAACTTGTAGATATTTGTTTTTTATCATTCATTTCCCTCACATATTTCAAACGAGTATCCCACATTGCTTTCGCAGATTTGAGATACTTAATCTTTTCCTTGGTGACCTTATCCATGGTTTTCATGATAATATGCCTTGCGATAATATCTAGAGTATGCGATTTCTTTTCTCTCTTGCATCCATCAAGGTCGGGCTTTTACGCACAAGACTTCCCAAAGGCAAAGTCCGGATCTCCTCCGATTGCAGGGGGTTGTCGTAATAAATGATGATGGGTCCTCTTTCGATGACTTCCATCATTCCGCCGCTTATCGAACCTAGATGGTTGGACATATATATGGCCCAATGCATACTCATCGATTGAGAACTTCGGCAGATCATGATACATACCGAGGTGTTATCCATGCCGAGTGATTTTGGAAAATGAATAAGTTTTAAAAAAACGGTTTTTCAAGATCGATTCGATTGACCACAAAGATTCTTCCTCAAGAATCGATGATACTTTGAGTTATGGGTGCAGAGAACCAACCGCCTGATACCACTTGTAGGTTTAACGGGTTTTGTGAGGGGAGGGCGAATAAGTCTAGAGGGGGGGGTGAATAGACTTCCGAAAAACTTTTGTGCAAATCGGTGTGAGGGCGTGTTAACTTGATCAGATTCCAAAGTGTGAGTGAATCGGTTTAGTGTCGATAACCAACTTCTTGTCGACTGTAAGGCGGTCGATTCGGTAACTATCGGTTTAAGCGATGTGTGCGGAAGCTTAAGTTTTACCTGTGAAAAACCGGTTTGATAAAAGATTCCAAAGTTAATCTTTTAATGGGTTGGTGAAGTGTCAAGTTTGATCGGATCGAAGCTTGTTTTGTTTGAAATCGATCTCAACTTGGAATATGTATGAATCGATTTATATTTAAAGGTTGTGTGAAATCAAAGAGCCGTTGGAGAGCAATTTGAATAAAGGCTATATTAGGTAGGTTTGCAAAAGGCTTGATGTGACGATAGGGTAAAAAAAGCGTGAATTTATATTTTGTAGCCGTTCTGAGAGGTAGCATCAAATCCACAATTGCGGCTCCGATCATACGTGTCTTGTTCTTATTGGATAGCGGACTCACTTTTCGGTGTTGTTCTTCCAACTAAGCTTGACATTCTTCTTGTTGAGATCATCGGCGTATGATTAGGTGAGACATCGATTTCCTGGTGGTGACTGATCAATCGAACGATCGATCTACGATAGAGTCTTGTCTTGCGGTTGACTTAGCTTCAACTAGCGGACTCGTGATGTAGGTCTTCTGGTCTAATCTTCAAGTATTCAGAGTTTGATCTTTATGACTTTAGCTGAGATATCTGACCAGATCAGAACGATCTGATCTTCTATTCTTGTCTTGCATTCTGGCCTGTCGGATATCAGTTGTCCTTTGAGTCTTCAGATCTGACCTATACATATTGAGTTTCCCCCTCAATATGTGACCTATCTATTTCATCAGTTGTTCTATACAATCATTATCAAGCGGTCTCCTATGGTAATATAAACATCATCGTTTTAATGTGTCCGAAGGGTCCTATTACATGTGTTTTTGGAACTTTCATCAAAACTATAAATTTCCCAACAAAACATCAGTGTCCAGAGGCTTTGAGTTAGTAAACTACAGAGGTAGTCAGAAAGCTCAAAGTAGAAAGGTTAGTAAACTACAGAGGTAGTCAAAAAGCCTAGGAAGTGTTTGAAGGAATTTCCCTAGAAACAGGGAGAGTGGATGTAGGAGCTTGAGTCTCCGAACCACTATACATTGTTGTGTTATTTACTGCTTTACGTTCTTATCATGTCGTACGCACTCGATTATAAGCAAGACACAACACATGAGCTTAAAAGGTGAAAAATATGGAATCACCATTCCTTCACCCCTGTTTTATATGCTGCCAACGAAATGTTTTGCTTCAAGACGCCAAGAAAAATGTGTTTTTCCACCGGGACCAACAAGTGGTATCAGAGCAGGAGTTCAAAAGGTTCACTAATTTCAGAGTGACCACCTGAACTGATCTTTTTAAAGGAAAACCCGTTTCTTTAAAAATGCATATATTCTGATGTTTTGGCGTCATTATCAATTGAGAAATTGTTGGGATTTTTTTTTGTTTTATGCCAAAACATTATCAACTTGTGTTATTTAAGCAAATTTACAGATAACAAGTTGAGGGGGAACGATAGAACAAATTGAGGGGGAACTCACGGAATCAGAAGTAGATGATCGAGATCAGACGAGGCTACAGACAAGACTGATTGAGATCAGATGAATTAGATGAGTTCCGGAGTCAACTGATGAGCTGTGCAAATCTGAAGAGAAGAAAAGCTAAAGCCAACAAATCAGAAGAAAATGTTGCAGATCAGAAGATGAGCAAAAAAAAAGACTGATCAAGATCAGACGTGATCGAGATCAGATATGAAGATGAGCAGATGAGACTGATCGAGATCAGACGTGATCGAGATCAGACGTGATCGAGATCAGATATGATAAACCTGATATGCTAACCTGATATGATGTACTTACCAGATGCTATTTTGATATATTGATCTGAAGATGTATCCAAAGAAAAAATCAGATAGCCTGTGTAAAAGTAATCTGAGACTCAGTAAAGAAAACTGATCTGAGACTCAGTAAGTAAAAGAGACCTGAGGTTCAGGATGTCTCAGTCAGCATGAGTGTCAGTATGCCTGATAAGACAAAGTCCATAGAAGAGGAATGAGGAGCCGAGTTGAAGATCAAGAAGACTGAAGACCAAGACTGAAGACTTGTAATTCTTTATGTTTTTGTCTTTATCTTTTAAAAAGTTCATTGTAAACTGTAATAGTCTATCATACATCAATGAAAACTTTATCTTTATGCTCAAAGATAATACCTCATTATCTTTTTACATGTCTTTATATTTGATATGCCTGATTATTGTTGTTTGGTGATGAAATTGTTGAGAGATTCATTGCTGAATTGATTGTTAAGAGATATACCATTCTTGTAATAGAAAAAAAATTGTAACCTGATATAGGTTAAGTGTTTTGTAACAAGATGGTTTTGGCATCATCAAAAAGGGGGAAATTGTTGGGAAATGAATTTAATAAAGAGGATTTTGATTAGATCCCAAAACCCCTGAGTATGACATGTTCAGGATAATCTTGATAGATGAGTCAGGATTCAGTTTTAGAGTGTTCAGGATGTTATCTGCACAATGTATAGTCAGCAGATATAGTTCAGGATAGATTCTGAAGACTCAAGAAGGTTTCAAGAAACCGAAGTTTGATGATGAAACCGGAAGTTTCAAGACTTCGATGTGAAACTGAGAATCGGAAGAGTCAAGATGAAATCGAGAGAAACGAAGACTCAAGATGAAGATTCAAGATATATCTCAAGACTCGAAGACATCAAGACTCGTAAGATCAAGATATCAAGATCAAGAAAAGGATCTTGAAGGCACAATAATTACTGAAGACTCAGTAATGTACTGAATGCTCAATATATCCTGAATGTTCCGAGGCACTGAAGCTGAGGAATATAGCCGTTGGAATCCAGCTGACGTGGACCAATGAGAAGAAGACAACCAAGCTGAAAAAAGTTGCAGAACTTACAAAGAATAGTATGGATTTGAATGTGATTCTCTCCAACGGTAACATTCAAATCCACACTATAAATACAAGTTCTTCCTACATTATTACGTGTGGAAGTGCGAAGAAGATAGCAATGATGATACAGAGCTAAGAGAACATATACTCAAGCTTTCCCACCCTAGAACACAAGCCTGTAGATATACAAATATATTCAAAGAGTGTTCTAGAACCCAACCTAAGCAACCCACGATGTATCATAAGCTTATAGAGATTTTCCCAACCTTAGCATTGAGGCTAAACCATTGTAAGGGAAAATCTCACCATAGTTGGAGACAACACCAAACCCAAACCCATTCGCGTAAGAGATAACGAGTGGTGAAGTGAGGTAGTTGTTAAGCAATCCCGAGTGAGGGTGATAAGTCCCGATTGGAGTGTGAACTCGTTAAACATCTAAGAGGCGAGCCCGAGAGGGTGATAAGTCCAGAGGCTTTGAGTTTGTAAACTACAGAGGTAGTTTAAAGCTCAAAGTAGAAAGGTTAGTAAACCATGAGGTAGTCAGAAAGCCTAGGAAGTGTTTGAAGGAATTTCCCTAGAAACAGGGAGAGTGGATGCAGGAGCTTGAGTCTCCGAACCACTATACATTGTTGTGTTATTTACTGCTTTATGTTCTTATCCTGTCGTACGCACTCGATTATAAGCAAGACACAACACATGAGCTTAAAAGGTGAAAAATCTGGAATCACCATTCCTTCACCCCTGTTTTATATGCACCGCAACGAAATGTTTTGCTTCCGCACGCGCAAAATAGGTTTTTCCACCGGGACCAACAAGATCTTTAAAGCACGATCTGATCTCCTGAAGTTGATCAGCGGTGATGTGAGTTGTAGGAATATCTTGTGTCACCTGATCATTTTCAGTTGTTTGCGCCTCCAGTGGCTGGTCATGAACTGCAGCACCAGTTCCACTATCATCGGCAACTCCCACATCCTTCATAGGATCATCTTTCTTAGGAGTTTCTTCAACAGCCTCCTGTTCAACTTGTTCGATTATTCCCAGCTTTCTGTGGATCAGAGCTTTGATTGATTCAGTAGTTATCAGCTCAGCTGTTGATCCTACTTGAGCAGATTTCTTCATGTCGAAATCAAAATCTGCAAATGCATCAGCACCTCCCATCTGTTCAATAATTATCATGAAATCTGAAAAGCTTTTTAAATGGAGATCTTTCCAGGTGAGGATCTCCATTACTTCCTCTCGAATAACAGGATGGGCTACCAACTCTGGATACAACTCATCAATTTCGCGTTCAATTCGCATTCTGACCATTCTCCCAGTGATGGTCTTGGATGATCTGGACTCAGGAATCATTTGTTCAGATCGACCAGGTTCCGGTTGATGAGATGTAGAGGTTTCCGTGGTGTCGATTTATTTGGATGTTATGCGATTGGTGAACTGCAGAGGTTACATTTGTAGAACAAATACGTCTGGTTCGCAGCGGGTAATCTTTCCGTTCATGAACCGATGGGCTCTTAGGTTGTGGCGGTGAAGGAGAAGGAGAAATATGCTTTCGGCGGCTAGAAGTGCGAGTGGTGAATCGGCTCGAGATTGAGGTGAAGGAGATCGTTAAATCTCTTGCTCTTCCTCGAAATGTTCGGGCGCGAGCTCTCCACTTGAGAAGCTTTGCCTGTCGATTTTTTCATCGATCTCGTGGCGCGATCAAGGTTGATCTGGCACTCCTTCTTCATCTGACTCATCTTCCAGAAAAAGAGTCATGGGGGCCTGCTTTGCCTTCTTCGGCCTCTTCTCCTGAGCCTTTACCAGTTTTATCTTCTTCTTCTGGGGAGCATCTGTTGCGGACGTAGCTGCTTCCTTGTTCTTTCCTTTCTTAGTCTTTGGAGGGGTGGACCGCATATCATCATAGGTGGCCCATATATGGCAGATGTGGTTGTGAGAAAGGCCTTGTAGGACTTCAGTCCAGTATGATCCCATTCAGCATTTGGCATTTTATCCTTCAGAATGACTGCAACCTTGTTGAGATTGCTGATTCTCTTCTTCAGATAGACTTGCCTACGATCATTAACTCCAGATTTTTCATGTTCTTGGAGCAGAATGGCCTTCAGGAAGCCATGCCAATTAATATTCTTGGCTTCATCGATTATAGCAGCCATGCTATACATCTTTACAGATGTTAGTCCATTTGGGCTGAACGAAATACCCATGATTGTTTTTTACAGAATGTCAAATAACAGACGGTATTTCCTTTTCAACATCGGCCTGACAAAACCTGCGGTCTGGTGTTTATCAGCCTCTCTGAAGAGTTCATTTCTGATCAGCTCATCTTCATTCTCCCTGTAGTGAGCAGGAGAGATTTTTCCTTTGGGCAGGCTGAACAGACGAGTGATATCAGCATTTGAAAGTCTGATCTCCTCTCCATTTACTGAAGAAATCAGTTCATCTCCAGGATTGTCCGTATCCACCTTCAAATTCCTTAAGAATTCTAGTGTTTCATACTACATTACTGGATTGCAGTGAGCAGCACAATATTTTTCAAGACCTCCTTCCTCAGAATTTGTTCAACCTCCATTGATTCTGGATCCCGAGTGACACCAAACTTTACAAATTTGTCATCGATAATTTTTGTTGCCAGATCCGCATAGTTGCACATCATTTTTCCCATTACGTGAGTGGCCATCTACAATAAGATAGACTCGATTAAAGTTGTGCATAATCATAAAGATATCATATATTGATTATCAGACCTATTCTCAGGCCTAGTAATCGATGAACACATACGGATACCAAGAAATAATAAAGCATATCACAGGATAACATAGATTGACATAATCTATATGATCAATGGATTTTAGGAAAGTGATTCATCAAATAACCATAAATTACCAGATTCTGTTTTTCGGAAAAAAAATTTGAATCGCAAGAAAAACACTTGAATCGCAAGAAAGGTAATTTTGAGTTTTCAGAGAATAGATCGCAAGAAGTTTGAGAAGTAAAGAATGCTCTGGTTTAGGGTTTTGACGAAACATATAAGATGAAGGAGGGAAAAACGAGATTAGAAGATCAAACGGTTGAAAAGATTAAACGATCCAGATTGAGCGGTTTTGATCGTGTGGTCAGGAAATACACGCACGATTGCCTTTTGGATTTAAAAGCACATTTAGTGGCATTTAATACATATACCCCACGTCCGCATTAAATACCTTGCAGGATATACATCACAAAAGTAGAGTGTACAGTAAAGGCAAATATTATCAGATAATTTCAGATGAGTAAGCGGTAAACAAGGAAACAGAAATGCGTATCTGGTTGACTGATATTGAAATCAGTCAATACCACTTGTTGATCTTAGTTTTCTGCCTAATCCTTATAATTTCCCAACTGTCCTTTTCAACTGATCCGCTTCACTTTTCGTCTGATATTTCCTTTTCTGATCCTCCTTATCAGTTGAAGTTCCCCCTTCAACTGTTATTTCTGATTTCTTATTGACTGATTTATCTGATTTGTTGAGGTATCATACTCAACCGATCTTCCTCATCTGATCGATCTCTTGTCTAATCAGATTTCAGTTGACCTAATCTGATTCTACTCAGACCAAATCAATTCTTGGGATAAGTTTTACCGCCAAAACTTTGTCTTGAATAGTAGTCTCGATTCCCAAAGTCGGCACGATTTGACATTTGTAATAATAGTCTGGATACTTCGAGATGTCAAATCGCCGTAAATTTATCCAATTATCAGTCGCGTGATTCCTACACGCTGTCCTTGCTGTGCTAATTTCTCTAAGAGGCTTTGAGAAATAAAATTTGCATTTTGTACCCTTGCTTGGCCTCTATAAATTGGACTAATGGTTTACACAACATAACCCATTCACCATACTTATCTTCTTTGTAAATCATGTGTTCTGGTGAACCCTTATTTCCGGTGAAACTTTTGGCAAAAACCTTTACCCTTTTTCCAATGAATTCAACTTCTCAAATCAACCATGTGTGTCCCTTATTACTGCTTTCGTCGTCATCAAAGATTACACATACAATTATTGCAAAGCTTCTCTACCACCAAGGCGGCGGATCTGCTATCGCAACTGAGAAGACACTTCTCCTAACCGTATGCACCTTGTGTGCCTATCGAGATGACGGAATTAGCATCAACAGACTCAGTCTGATAACATGAGTTTGGTACACGGTCTAGATCAGACAATAGCTGATCTTCGTATATCAAACTCAATTTTTGCATGCGACACATGTGGCCATATGATCGTTTGATCACTTTCTTGGCACTTGGCCATTTAACAGCTGGAGAGCCCATTGATTTCAGGTCTAAGGGCTCCTGGCTTAGAAATCCTTTCAACACCGCTTTCGCTCCTAACTCTGAAGCTCTGAGGGTGGATTTAGGATTATTTCAAAGCCTTCACACCCTTGTTAAGTGGGGGAAAATGGGAGCATCAGATTTTAAAATCTCTCTCTCTCCCCCTCTTCTAGGGTTAGGGTTAGGCTTAGGGTTTTTTAGGGTTTAGGGTTTATGGCTTATGTACTGACCTCCGGGTCCTTTTGTACTTGTAACTTGTAATGTAAATCTGACCTTCGGGTCTTTATCAATGAAAATTTCTATTATTCCATTTTTGTGTAAATTTTGTTTTCTTATGCGATGTAAGCTTTAATCTTGTGAAACTTGCTTGTTGAATATCAGCTTAATCGACTTACAAAGTATGAAATAACCAAACTGGTTTAATCAGATAATTCTTTAATCTGATCAGTTCCTTTAATCAGATAATCCTTTAATCTGATCATTTCCTTTAATCTGATAATTCGTAAATCTGATCAGTACCTTCTCATATCAGTTCCTTGACTGATCTTTTGATCAGTTGAGATACCAAACTCAACTGATTCCTCTTAACCTAGTTAGTCTCTTAACCAAATTTGGTTACGGAGATCGATCCATCAAACATTTTTGGTGCATTTTCTCCAAGATCCGAAGCCTAGCTCATTGCATAATTCTCTCGAATCGATCTCGGCCTAGTGGCTTGGTTAGAATATCGACTTCTCGTATATCGGTATGAATCTTTTCCATTACGATATTCTTCTTTTCAACATGATCTCTTATAAAATGGTGTCGACATCCACATGCTTGCATCTTGTATGTAGAACGAGATTTTGAGTGATTGCAATAACTATTATTACCATCACGAGAATATAGGTACATTCTTAGCTACAATGTTATAATCCCTCACCTTGACTAAGCGGAAGCGATTGGGGAGCAATAGCTTCCTCTGACCATATATTACCTTCAATAGTAGATGTCGAACCGATGTCCGCTTTGAAAACCACGAGATCACTTTACTTCTAAAAACCCGACATGTTCGCGAGGTTGACTTTCTGTCATTACGCAACCTCCATAATCGTAATCGAGAATACCCACTAAGCTCTAGATTATCATCGATGGGTAAAATAAACCAAGGTTTCTTGTCCCCGAGATACTTAAGAATCCGCTTAGTCGCTTTCAGTGACTTAGCATTGGATTTGCCTGAAATCTGGCACATACACCTACTGCAAAAGTGATATCTGATCTGCTGGCAGTTAGGTATAGTAAAGATCCAATGAGAGCCCTATATTCTTTCTGATTGGTTTTCTAACCATCCTCATCTGGATCCATCTTGAATCCAGTCATCATAGGAATTCTGGCTTCCTTACAGTTTTGAACTCCAAACTTAGCCAATAAACTCCTAGTATACTTTGCCTGGCAGATGAATATCCCTTCCGTACTTTGTTTAACTTGTAGACCCAGAAAGTAACTCATCTGACTCATCATGGATATCTCGAACTTCCCTTCCATCAGCTTGCTGAATTTTTCACATAGACTCTTGTTGGGAGATCCGAAGATGATGTCGTCCACATAAATCTGAACCATCAGAATATCTTCTCCATCTTATATTCTGAGTAAGGTTCTATCCACTATTCCTTTAGTGAAACCGCTGTCGATCAAGAACTGAGAGAGTGTATCATACCAAGCTCGAGGAGCTTGTTTTAGAACCATAAAAGCTTTTCTTAAGCGGGTACACTGGGTTGCCTTTTTTCAAAGCCCGGAGGTTGTTCAACATAAACTTCCTCGCCTAGTACCCCGTTTAAGAATGCACTCTTTACATCCATCCGATACACAATGAACCCTACGTGGGCAAAGATATGCCAAAAAACAACAAATGGCTTTCGGCGGCCCGGTGCAAAGGTCTCATCATAATCAATTCCTTCTGATTGTAAATACCCCTTAGCAACAAGTCTTGCCTTATTTCTGGTTATGACATTATTCTCATCTCTCTTGTTCTTGAATACCCACTTTGTGCCAATCACATCTTGATGGGTTGGTCTGTCCACCAGTTTCCAGACTTGATTTCTTTCAAACTGTTCCAGTTCTTCTTGCATGGCTAGAATCCAGTTTGCATCATGTAAAGCTTCTTCTACTTCAGTCGGGTCCTTCAAAGACAGATAACAACAATACATGGCACTTTCACCAATCTGATGTCTAGTTTTAACTCTATCAGATGGGTCTCCGATTATTAGATCAGTTGGATGACTGGTTATCCTGGTCCTTCTGTTCTGATTTGCGTTGGTTTGGAGAACATCATCCATTTCTGATAGTGGTTCATTACTAGGGATTGGGAGTGGTGAAGAGTTATGATCCACTTGAAAAGAACAAGTCTCAGTTGATGTTGGACTCATCATGTGTCGATGTACGTTCGTGTGGGAACCAGTGTGTTCCCCGAACCCGGATGGTTGATTGATCTTTGTCTCAAATTACCGGCTTCTTCATTGACAGTTGTTCGTAGCTTAGGGTCTGATTGACCTGGTGAATCAGCTGGATCTGGAATATATACTGTTACGAATTCTGGTCCCTTTTCTTTGATCCTTAGCTAATCCATTTTCTGTGCATCAGGTACCGGTTGATCTGGTACTTCTTGTTCTGAGGCAGATTTCTCTTGTTCAGAAGATGTTTCATCAAAGACTACATGGGGTGTTTCTTCCACAACTAGGGTTCGCCTGTTGTAAACCCTGAAAGTCTTGCTAGATGAGGAATATCCTAAGAATATACCCTCATCTGACTTGGCCTCAAAAGTCTTCAACTGACTCTTCCCATTGTTGTGTATGAAACACTTACACCCAAAAACATGGAAGTAAGAAACACGAGGTTTTCTGCCCTTCCACAGTTCATAGGGTGTTTTGTAGTGAGCCTTTGTTAGAAGACATCTGTTCTGAGTGTGGCATGCAGTATTGATGGCTTCTGCCCAGAAACAGATTGGTATTGCATGTTCAGCTAACATAGTGCGAGCAGCTTCTTTGAGTGTTCTATTTCTCCGTTCGCTACTCCGATTACATTTGTGGCGTTCTTGCGGTGATGTCTCATGTCAGATACCAAACTTAGTGCAAAAAATCAAGAATAAAAGAGTTCGTAAATTATGTACCTTTATCCGATCCGATTTTTTACTACATCGATTAACCCTTTTCATTTTGTAGTTTCTTGAGGCGGCTCGGGTATCTTTTTTGTTGTTGTCTCATTCTTCTTATGTAAGAATATAACCCTGTAAACTTGGAATAATCATCCATGATTACCGAGTATATTTGTGTCCACGAGATCGACGGTGTAATCGGGTCCAAATAAGTCCATATGGAGCAAATTTGCAATACTCTTTGGATCTTTGGTCCAGAATTCCTTGAATGAGGCTTTAACCTATTTACCCCTTTCCGACATGAGACACATGTCCGATCCTAGAGAAGAATACCTCATTGGAAGTCCCTCCACTAAAGACATCCTTGCTATCTTGTTAAGAGTTTTAAAGTTCAGATGACTCATTCTTTTGTGCCAGAGCCAACTGCTACTTTTGGAACTCTTAACAATCAGGCATGCATTTCTTGGACAACTGTTCCAATCTGCTGTGTAGATCGTGCCTTTCCTTGAACCAGTTAGCAAGATCTGTTGAGTGGCTCGATTTTTGTTAGTGCATTGATCGATCGAGAACTCAACATTGAATCGTTGTTGTTGAGAATTATAATCTCGATAGCAGATTATGCTTTAATCCTTCGACATCGAGACTCAAAGAAACTTTGACATCATCATTCTCTAAGGTTCGAATCCTCTGGTAAAACCAAAGTTATCATCACCGAAGAGTACACGCGGGCCTTTTTGTTCTATGTAAGAGCTAAGGAGATGTTTGCTTCCAGTCATGTGCCTTGAGCATCCACTATCGATGTACCCGGATAGTTGCTTGTACACCTCATTTGTTGGCGGACCCGCGAACACCGCAATCAAATCGGGGCTTTAGGTACCTCTTTTGGATTGGGTCTGAGGGTTAGGGTTGGTTTTGGGGATCCATACAAAGCAGGGCACTTCTATTGAGATCGGTTAGATCGAAGGAAGGCGATTTGTCTCCCATACATATCAACATAATCATACGTCTCTTTATATGCTTTCTGATTAGTATGATTATTAGTGTGAACCTTGGGTGACTTAGAAGACTTGGGATTTTTCTTTATGTTTTGTCTTCTTTTAACCCAGTGGGGCTCAGGTGCAGCAGCCCTAGGTTTCTGATTGTAAGGGTAGGTACGACTGCTACCATCAAAAGATTCATATCTTTTTGGCATAGGTGGTTTTTGCAGTTTACCTATAGCTTGCTTATTAGGCAGCTGACCTTGATTGGGTCTCAGATTAGACTTTCCTTTTACAGGTTGTCTTTTCTGATACCTAATCTGTTGATCAGGTTGAGGTCTCTTCAGAAGAACTGGGTTCTTCTGTTGATTCCTCGGCTGATGATTTACCAGTTGGGGTCCCTTTATGTTCCCTTTCTGATTAGGCACATGCCTTACTTGCTCAACATGTCTTTTTCCCTTATCAGATACAAGTTTAGCTTTTAGTGTATCTTTGTCAGAAACTCGTTTGATTACACCTTTTTGAAGTGAATCAAAAGGGGCCTTTGAGGATGTAGAAGGGTTCTCATACCCAAGTCCCTTCTTGTTAGTCGTTGTTCGAAAATAGGTGTTCATATCTTGAGCGGTTTTAGATGATTTTTTGAAAACCTCTATTTTCTTGTGCAAACTATCCTCAGAAGATTTTAGACTCTCATGTAGTCGGAATAGCTCATCAAATTTAACTTGAAGGATTTTGAAATCATCAGCTTGCTGTTTGTTGATTGCTAGCTGATCTTTGATCTGCTTCTCCTGATCAGAAGATTTAACTTTCAGAATGTTAAATTCTCCAGTTACCTTCTGAGCAGTTTCAGCGGATTTCAGTTCAGTAGCTTTACTGAGAGCGTTCTCTTTAACAAGCTGATTATTTCTGATCCTTAGCTTGTCATTCTCAGCTTCCACCATAGTATAAGTGTCTACTGTATTATAGAGATCATCAAACAATTGCTCAGAGTAGAGCTACATGTCAATCTCTCCAGCAGGTGTGCCAATAATAGCAGGTGTGGAAGCAAACAAAGCAGAAGGTTTGGAGGTTACCTCAGATTGGTCCTCCTTGGCCATCAGGCAGATTTCATCGTCATCTAAAGAGAATATCAGATCTTCATAATCATACAGAAGTCTTCTACAGATGAGTACCCAGAATCCTCAGAGGGCAGATAGGAATCATCAATTCTAGATGTGTCAGCAACCAGAGCTTTCCTGTCTCTGTAACGTTGCTCTCTTCTGTTCCGCTTCTCTTCTCTTTCTTTTGGCGTCAGGTCTGGGCAATCTGCGCTGTAGTGACCTGGTTTCTCACAGTTGAAGCACGCTCCACGATCCACGGAACTTCTTCTTCCAGGTGAGTCACTCCGTCTGTAGGGTCTATCAGGTGACTTCCCTTTCTGATAGTAATCTGAGCTCCTTCTGTCAGATCTGTTATCTCTTCTCTCATCTGTTAGGTTATCTCTTTTCTTTTCTTCTCTGTGATCTCTTCGATCATCAGATCTGATTCTTTCTGGAGATCTGTCCAGCTGGTCTCCTATCTCTTCCTCTGTTGTGTTGATAATCTTTATAGAATCTGCGATACTTACCAAGTTGGATGTTTGATTTTTCAAGTTTCACAGTAAGCAAAGATCTGATACCGACTTATTATGTTTCCAGCGAGTTTGATTGGCCTTTGATCTCTTCTTTGGTTACTTTAAGCGTGGCGATTTAAGCGTTGAGGCTTCTTGAGCGTCTCGTCTTCATCTGCTTGTCCTCTTTCGATTAAGTCAAACTCGTGAGCTTTAAGGCTTAGGAACAAGCTACTCGGCTTCATCTTTGAAATGTCTTGGCAATCCTTGATTACCCTGACTTTCATGTCCCATTTCTTGGTGAGAGATCTTAAGATCTTGTAGTTGATATCTTTGTCTGACATCTCTCTACCAAGTTCTCGTAGCTTATTTACTGACATAGTAATCCTTCCATCGAGCTCGTTGATGGTCTCGTTGGGCAGCATCTTTAGTTTTTCGAACTTTACCCGGTTAAACTTGTAGTCATTTGTCTTTGATCGATCATTTCCTTCAGATATCTCGGCTAGAGTATCCCACATTGCTTTTCGCGATCTTGAGATATTTTATCTTCTCCTTGGTGACTTTATCCATCGTCTTCATGATTATATGCTGGCGATTGTATCTAGAGTATCTGACTTTCTTTCTCTCTCCATCCATCAATTTGGGCTTTTTCGCAGACAAGACTTCCGTGGCAAAATCGGATCTCCTCCAAACCTTTGGGTTGTCGTGATATATGATGATGGGTCCTCGTTCGATGACTTCCATCATTCTGCCGCTTATCAATCCTAGATGGTTTCACATATATATGGCCCAATCTGCATACTCATCAATTGAAAACTTGGGTAAATCATGATACATACCAGAGGTATTATCCATGCTTAGTGATTTTGAAGAACGAATGAGTTTTAAAATGGTTTTTCAAGATCTTTTCAAATGACCACAAAGATTCTTCCTCAAGAATCGATGATACTCAAAGCCAGTGGTCTGTAGAGCCGATTTAAAACTCGTAAAATCTCAATGGGAGGTGACTTAAATTTTTTTTTCGAATGTGTTATGCAGATTTGCTAAAGTATGTATGACAGTTAATATGAAAGCAAATAAGAACACACGTATTTTTATAGTGGTTCGGACAACTCGTCCTACATCCACTCTTCCCTTCATGGGGCACCAACTTAACCAACAGATGTTTACCGAGTTCTCACTCAAACGGGACTTATCACCCTCTAAGGGATCGCCTACCCTCCCTTTTGGGATTGCTTAGATGTTTACCGAGTTCTCACTCAAACGGGACTTATCACCCTCTAAGGGATCACCTACCCTTCCTTTCGGGATTGCTAGATGTTTACCGAGTTCACACTCACCTACAAACTTAACCGACTGATTTGGGTAAGGTTTGTTTGGTTTCCAACTAGGTTGAGATTTTCCCTTACATTTGTTTAGCCTCAATGCTAAGGATGGGAAAATCTCTCTAAGCTTAGGATATAACATTTGTGCTTAGATCTAGGGTAGAATACTTTTGAATATATGTGTGTATTTCTTGCTCTGTGTTCTATGAATGGAGTTGCTTGAATATTTGGCTTTAATTTCACTTTGCAGATCCTCCATTATCTTCTTTTGAAGATGGTGCAATGAATTTATAGTGTGGATTTAAATATTACCGTTAGAAAGTAATATTCAAATCCATACTAATAACTTCCAGCTTTTCTTTATCCTTTTGCACTTTTCCTTGCAACTTTATGTCACATCAATATGTGTGTTGTCATCTTCTCATTGATCAGCTTTTTGTGTGTCTTATATTGACAGACTTCTATTAATTTCTTTCTTCCGATCTTGGCTTTCTTGATTCAGAGTTCAGATCTTCGAATGGACATCGAATCGTCCAGAGAACTGGGTTCCAGATTTTGGTCTCAGATCCGATAAACTCATTGATCAGATTAAGAAGATCTTCGATCAATCAGATCTCGTCATAGCGCCGTCAAGAAGATCGTCACCAGATCTCACAAGAAGATCAGTCAATCAGATCCGGTCAATCAGATTAGGGTCATCAGATTAGGTCACCAGATCTGGTCAAGAATATCAGTCACCAGTCAAGTCTAAGAACTTCAGTCACTGACCTTTTCCGTCAAGAAGATCAGTCACCAGATTCCGTCAAGAAGACGTCACCAGACTCGGGTCTAGAATATCAGTCACCAGACCGTCAAGAAGATCAGTCAACAGATGCCGGTATAAGAAAGATCAAAGTCACCAGACGATGTCAAGAGTTTTTTCACTCCAATTTGGTCAAGAATATCAGTTTAACAGATCGGGTCACAAGATCGATCAAATCGTTCGCACCCGACAAAAGAATCGAGACAAGAAATCGACCTTCAAGATCGTGATTTCTTTGCATCGACAAGATTTCATCTTAAAAAATCAGCATGTTTCTTCTTGTTCGACTCATCGGTTTACTCGGGAACTCATCCTACTCATCGATCTCGTCGTATAAATCTCGATCTCGATCATCTTCGTCTGATTTCGTGAGTTCCCCCTCAATTTGTTCTCTCGTTCCCCCTCAACTTGTTATCTGTAGATTAGCTTCAAAAATACAAGTTGATAATGTTTTGGCATAATTCATCAAAACTAAAATATCCCAACAATTTCCCCCTTTTGATAATGACGCCAAAACTAACTAACAACAAAAAAATATACGAGAAAATGGTACACCGACCATACGAATATTCTACAAGAAGAATATCAAACGTTAATTGGACAAATACTGAAGTGCTGTACTCGTGAAGCCAATGAGAGAGCGACACGCGGCATAAAAAAAGGTACAATCAATGCGGGATTCGATATTTGTGGAGACAAACAACGCTAATCATGCCTTCGGCCACGCCGATATTGGAAGCACTTCACATCAAATCCTACAAACCTACCAAATATAGCCGGAAATTCAAATTGCTCTCCAACGGCTCTTTGATTTCGTGGTCTATAAAATGGGATTGCTCTTCAAAATGAAGAAGGACGGAAATTATCAAGAAGCAAAAACTATAGCAGAATTTCCGCACGAAGAACACAAAATTTGAAGATTATTTCTAAGTGTTCATCCCATTGTTCTTAGCATAGAAATCTCATCCTCTAGCATATGGCTACATAAACACTAGGATAGATTTCCAGTTGGAACCACAACAAATCTTTACCCAAACTCAAAAGTTAGGTTAAGTTTGTTTTGCAAGATTTCAGACTAGGGATTCTAGTTCTTATTTCTGGGATTGGTTGAGTGTGAACTCGATAAACATCTATTGGGTGTTGGACTAACACATTAAACTAAGTCCAGTCGGTTAAGTTGGTTTAGTTGGTGCCCCTTGAGATAGGGAAGAGTGGACGTAGGACCGATTGTCTGAACCACTATAAAAATCTTGTGTGCATTTACTTGCTCTTTACTACTTTACATTATTACACACAACCGAGCTTAAAACTGCATACATATTCTGAGTTAATATCAGTCTGCACCAAGCAACTGATCCGATCAAGTTGACAGCTTAGTCAGCCGATTGAAAACTGAATTGAGAATCTAATTTGATAAAACTGGTTTTTCACACGGGTATTAACTAGCTTCCGCACTATCAGTTAAACTGACAGATATCTAATCGACCGCCCTCAGCGCCAAGAAGATTGAATATCGATCTAAACCGATTCACTTGCACTCGATCAGCAAACCGCAATCACACCGATCTGAAAAAAGTTTTCTGAAGTCTATTCACCCCTCCCCTCTAGACTCCTCCCCTCACAAAACCCATTCGGGACCTACATCTTCCCAAGAAATATCCTCTGTAGCTTCCTTCTTTCTCTTCCTCCGAATGTATGCGGTGTTTAGACCTTTATCTTCTGCCAACTTCTGTTTCTTAATGGCAGCCTCTTTTATTCTCTGTCTGGTTTGCTCTTGAATTTGTTCAGAGGCATCGACTATTGGTAGAGGATATTTGCCCTTGTCTACGAACCAAAGAAGAGATTTCATCATCTTGCCCTTCCCTTTCTTTCTCTTCAGAGTTTGCTCAGGTTCATCTTGTTCGTCTTCTTCTGCTACTTTCTTCGCAAGTTCAAGGCTCTTGGCCTGATCATCAGATTCCATCCTTTGCTGTACAGAAGAAGAGAAGTCTTCAATCTTATCCACTCTGGCAGTAACATCTAAAAGGGCTATTGTTGGGAGATGAATTTAATAAAGAAGTTTTGATTAGATCCCAAAACCCCTGAGTATGACATGTTCAGGATAATCTTAATAGATCGGGGATTCAAAGTATAGAGTGTTAGGAAGTTATCTCGATCATGTATAACAGATATAGATCAAAGTTAGATTTTGAATAAATCAAGACTCAAGAAATTTCTCAAGAAATCAAGACTCAAGAAGTTTCAAGAAATCAAGACTCAAGAAGTTTCAAGAAACGAAGACTCAAGAAGTTTTCAAGAAACCAAGACTCAAAAAGTTTCAAGAAACCAAGACTCAAAGATGTTACTAAATTTGAAGAGACAAGACTCAAGATTCATCAAGACTTGTTCATCCAAGATGTTATCAAGACATCAAGACTCAAGAAGTCATCAAGACACTGAAGATCAAGATGTCATCAAGACTGAAGACATCAAGAAAGATTTCGAAGAAAGACATGTGAAGACTTCGAAGACATCAAGACATGAAAACCCAAAGAGGTTAATGAAGATCAAGAAGATATCGAATACTCAGTATAACCTGAATGTTCAGAGGCACTGAATAATATCTATCTGAAGACTACAAAACTGAGAAAAACGCAAATATTCAGATAAATAGATATTGCCCAAGACATTCATATGCAGACAAAAGGAACTAAGTCTAAGTATTGTTTAAGGTTATCTCATTCAGAGAGATTGACCAAAAAGAGCCGTTATGTTTGTCTACATTTACTGAAGACAAGAACCAATCAGAGGAAGACAACACTGTACTTTACTTACACTAAAGCGACAGGAAACTGACTCATGTCAGTAGTACTATGTTCCAGACTGCAAAAAGTGGTGATTGGCTACATGAATGCATATTTCCTAAAACATACAAGGGAGTATTCAAACCCTAAATATAGCCGTTCATCAAACACCATAAGAGAAAACTCATGAAGTTATCTCCTCCAACGGATAGTTTTCAAGAGTGACCTTCGTGAAGTTGCCTATAAATACTAGTGACCCTTTACATTGAGAGGTTACGGGAAATTTGAAAGCAACTCAAGAGCAAAATTGTATTAATGCAAATTGAAGCACTCGAAAAACCTAGAATTTCCCAAGTGTTTCACATTGGAGAGAGCCCATTCACTAAGCCTAGATTGATAAGAAATATCCAAAGCTTAGTAGAGATATCCTAGCCTTTGCATTATTCTTAAAGGATATCTCATCCTAGTTGGAAACCAACCCAAAACCCAAACCCTTTGTAAGGTAGTTTGTGTGTGTTTTTGGTGAGTTGGAGTTGTAAAGAGTTAGTAAGCTATAGTGAGTTAGCCAGAAAACTCTAGAGAAGAAGTTAGTAAGCTACTTGTGGTAGTCTGAACACTTGTGTGTGTTTGAGTTAGTAAGCTGCAGTGAGTCAGCCAAAAAACTCAAGGTAGAAAAGCGAGTAAGCTATAGTGAGTTAGCCAGAAAGCTTTAGGAAGTGGTTAAGGAATTTCTCTGAAGGTCAGAGAGAGTGGATGTAGGAGCTTGAGTCTCTGAACCACTATAATTGTTGTGTTGTTTTGCTTTTTGTACTGCATTACTATCTGTTGCATGTTTTTCACTGAAAGCATAATTCACTGATATTCAGTTGGAACCAATCCACTGAACTTGCATCAAATTGATCACAGCCTTAATCATTGTTTTATTAAAAGGAAGATTTTTAGCAAAGCTAAAACAAGTATAAACATAGGGCCAACCATTCCGCACACTTGAGTAACTAGAACAGATAGTTACCAAACTGAACTAACTCTACTGAGGGTTCAGTAAGATAATTATCTGATCCAAGCGCCTCAGGATCTCTGATAAACTCAGGCTCAGTTGGGCTAATCTGAAGCTTCTGAAAGCAGCTCAGGATCATTGTCTCAGTAGACTTTGACTCAGGGCAATCTGTGCTTCTCAGGGCCAAATCATCAGGATAACCTGACCCATCTGACCTCAGTGAAAGAAAAGTTTTAAAAATTATTGAACACGTGTATTCTCCCCCCATACACGTGTGAGACTTGTTAGCACTGGGACCAACATGTGGTATCAGAGCAGTGGTTCAATTTGACCACTTGCTTTGGTAGCCATAGTCTATTTTGCTGAAAGACTTTGGTGGTCTACTGAATAGATCTGATTGCTGATATCTTACAAGGCTCAGTCATCATGCCTTCTAAGAAACTTCCTATGTTCTCTGTTGAGAGCTATGACCTATGGAGATTAAGAATGCAGGCTCATCTGTATTCAAAACATGAAAGAATGTGGAGAGTGGTTTCTGAAGGACCATTCAAATTTACTATTGTGAATCCCAGAATCACTGATACTGAGAGGAATGATCCCATAAATGAATTTCCAAAATTTGATGATCAACTTACTCCTGATGAGAGAAAGTTAGCCAATCTGGACTACATTGCTAAAGATATTTTGTATAACACTATTGATGATGGTGTTATGGGGATGATTTCTCACTGTGAAACTGCAAAAAAAATATGAGACACACTTGCTGTTATGTGTCAAGGCACATATCATATTAAGGAAAACAAACTTTCTATTGCTATTGGAAAGTTTGATAGCTTTGAAATGGAAGATAGTGAATCCATTGACAAATTTGAGGTCAGATTCACTAGCATCATGAATGATCTGAGTGCTCTTGGGAAAAGATACCCAGAGAGAAGTGGAATTTGAAAATTCTTAGAGGATTATCTAAGAAATGGGATATACATCTTTGTGGTGATTGAAAACACCAAAAATATTGATTCCATGCCATATCAACAAGTTTTCTCTGAACTGAAAGCTTATGAGTTTGTGATTGACAAGAAATCTAAGAAATCTGACAGCAAAGATGATTCTTCATCTAGCAAGAATGTGGCTTTCAAAAATCAGGATGAGTAGGAGGATAAGCTAGTACTGATGGCAAGGAGGTTTGAAAGACTCAATAGCAGATATGGGAAATATAAGAAATATTACAGGAATCATAGGTACAAGAGAGACTAAAAAGCTGAGGACAGATATACTGAGAAAAGAAAGGACCAGAAAGCTGAAGGATTCTCATCCAAAAAGAAGGACTCCAAGACCAAGGAGGAAAGTGATCAGGATGATGATACCAACAGATGTTACAACTGTCAGAAGAAAGGTCACTTTCAATATGGTATCGGAAATGAGTGCTAAAAGAAAGAAAGAAAAGACAAGCCAAGAGAGACAAGAAGATCTCCAAAGAAGAAAGCTATGATTCTTTGAGGAAAAAAAGAACATTCTGAAGAAGGTTCCAGTTCCTCAGATGAGATTTTCTCAGATAGTGACAGTGATGATATCTGTCTTATGGCTATGGAGGAGGTAAATTCTTCTATCTCTGTTGTTGCTCCTACACAAGCACATGAGTTCTCAAGTTCAACCGTAAACAATAACTTTGACCTGATGGATTAATTTGAGAATCTTATGAAGGACTATTTTGTGTTACAAGAACTGCTTACTGAAACTCAAGAGCAGAACAAGGAACTGACTGCTGAGAATCTCAAGTGGAAAGACTCTAAAAATGCTGAGATCACTTCTCAATTAATGGGAACTACTGATGAAATAGATGTTCTGAAAGTACAACTCTCAGAAAAAGAGAAGGTGATAGAGATCCTGAATGGAAAATTAGAGAAATCCACTAAAGAGATTCAAATTTATCGAAGCCCGAGTTCAATGACCTCTTTGAGAAGCATGAAACTCTAAAGAAATGTGAGGATAGTGCTCAGAGAAAGTTAGCTCTATTGAATTCCACATCTAAAGTGATAGATGAAATTCAGAGTTATCAAAGACCTGCAACTATAAAAGCTGGATTGGGATATATTTTAGGGGGAACCTCACAAGGTCTTCTGAATTCTGCTTCTAGTAGAACCAAGACTGACTTTGTTAAACAAGTGGCATCTAATCTTCTTACTGAAGAACTGCCCAGAGTTTTAGACAAGGGTAAAGGACCTATGGCTTCAGAAAAACTGAAGGTTCAAGGAAGAAAGCCCAGACCTCAGGAAAAGGCCAGAAAACCTGAACACTCAGTAGGAAATTTTTAGGCCAGTACTTCAAAGCCTCAGGCTAAGAATACCAACCTAAAGAGATCTGCACTGAACCATCAGAGGAATTTTCAGAAGAGAAACACTCAACAGATATATTCTCAACTGAAAAGACCAAGTCCTCAGATTACTGAAACACCCCAATTTCAGTACAGGCAACCTAAACCCCACTTGCCTAAGGGTAACGGTTTCCTGAACCCAAGTCAGCATAGACAGAGACCAGTTGCACAAAAGCTAAGGCACTTGAACAAAAGACCTGAACCCAAGAAGAACTCTATGGCTCATGTTCATGCTAAGGCTGGCACTCATGCACAGGATACTGCCAAGGCACCTAGGGTGGTGAATGTGTATGTAGATGTTTATGGGAGACAAATCAGCCACTCTAAAGTAATTAGAGTTGTTATGCTGATTTGGGTTCCAAAAGGTCTGCAATTTAACACAGTAGGACCCTACACCAAATGGGTACCTAAGACACGATCTATTTTTTTCGGAGTAAAGGAAAAAACCTTGAAATGAAATGAATACAACATAAGACCGATGAGTGGAAATGAATTGGCTCTCTTTGTATGGTATCTCGGATAGTGGATGTTCAAGACATATGACAGGATATAAACAACTAATCACTAACTATGTTGAGCAAAAAGGCCCTCAGATCACATTTGGAGACAATTCCAAAGGACAAACTGAAGGTTATGGAACTCTTGAAGTTGACTCTATTCATATCCATGGTGTTTCATATGTGTCTGGACTAAAGCATAACTTGCTTTCTATCGGTCAATTCGGTGACAAAGGATTGATGTTGAGTTCTCAAAGAACTTATGTTATGTGAAAGATTACTTCACGTAAAAAATTTTCTTGATTGGTACTAGAAAAGGAAATGTGTATCTTCTTTGATTGGAGTTCAACTCCTAAAGATACATGTTTGGTTGCAAAAAGTTCCCGCGATACCCGGTTGGTTGTGGCACAAAAAGAATGAATCTTAAACTTAAAACCCTGAACAAACTTGCAAGATTAGCACTTGTGAGGGGTTACCCAATGAAGTGTTTAGTAAAGATCATGTATGTGATGCTTGTCGAAAGGAAAACAAATCGAACATCTTTCAAAAGCAAAGTAGATGTTTTTTTCGATAGAATACTGGCTCTGTTACATATGGATCTCTTTGGTCCAAGAAAACTGTGTGAGCACTAATGGCATAAAATACACACTTGTGGTAGTTGATGACTACTCTAGATACACATGGGTCATATTCTTACTCGATAAGAAAGAGACTCGAACAAAAGCTGCTGAACTCTTGAAAAGGCTCATTCTTTGAAAAATATCGAGAGTGTGGTCAAAATCGGATGGATAAAGGAACCGAGTTTATCAATCATATTATATCGATTATTGTCAAACCAAATGGAATAGCTCATGAAACATGTTGCAAGGACCCCCTGTTGAATGGTGTTCTTTGAAAGAAGAAATAGGACTCTGAAAAAAGAAGCTGCAAGGACAATGATTCTTTAAAAGTTGATATTCCTAAGAGATTTTGAAATTTGAAGCTATCAATATTGCACGCTATTCTCGTAAAACAGATCCATCTTGACCAAGAACCAAGGAAAAACTCCATATGATTTGTGGAATGAAAGGAAGCCTCTTGTTTCTTTCTTTTCGTGTGTTTGGTTGCAAGTGTTTCATACACAATAATGGTAAAGATCGGTTGAAAACTTTTGATAGCAAAGGTGATGAAGGGATATTCTTAGGATATTACGAAGTCAATAAAAGCCTTGAGTTTACAAGCTGTAGGACTCTTATTGTGGAAGAAACACCTCATGTTGTTTTTGATGAATCTACTTGTGTTTAGAAGAAAGCGGGGAACATGATTTCGGGAGAACCGATCAAGAGAATCACCCAGTTGCTTTGAAATAGAATGATAAAACATCCTCCCGAACACGAAAAGAAGAAGTCGGTCACTTTCTATGAATGGAGTGAATCGGACTCGAACAAAGAAGTTCGGATGGAAAAACTCGGGATGGTGAGACTCGGGATGGAAATTCTCCTTTGAAGGAAAGCCAACACCTGAAGAAGGTGACCAATCGAACATACACGATTCGGACTCGGGTATGTAATGCCGATGAAGATGTGGTCACGGTGAGGCAAACTCGAATCTATCAACCAAAGGGGAACAAATGTCTCGACAATGTTCGAATAAATTTCCCCGAGGAAGATGATTCTCTTTCTTCTTTTCTGTTGTTCCCGAATTTCTTGAACTACCGAACCTAACATTTTCGATGTTGAGGATACTCTTGAAGGGGGAACATCCGGGAGAAAATGGTTGGATAGTCATCCTAAAAAGTCGATTGTGGGTGATCCATCGATGGTGTCAAAACAAGAAGGTTCCATGGAGAAAGTGCTTTGTTCTCTTTGCTTCCTATCCGAAAAAAGAACCTCATCGAGATTGAAGAAGCTCTACAAGATTCATTTTGGATTCTTTGCTATGCAAGAAGAATTTGAATCGGTTCTCAAGGAATGAAGTTTGGGAGCTAGTGGATAGACCTAAGAGGCACAATGTGATTGGAACTAAGTGGGTGTTCAAGAATAAGAGATGAAAAAACAACAACATTGTGAGAAACAAGGCAAGGCTAGTTGCACAAGGTTATTCCCAAGAAGAAGGCTTGGATTATGATGAAACCTTTGCACCTGTTGCAAGACTAGAAGCCATCAGATTGTTTCTTGCATATGCTGCCCACATGAAATTCACAGTCTATCAGATGGATGTGAAAAGTGCATTACTGAGTAAGAATATGACCCATGTGTATCTAGAGTAGTCATCAACTACCACAAGTGTATATTTCATGCCATTTGTGCTTACAGGTGTTACTGGACCAAAGAGATCCATATGTAATAGTTGCAGTATTCTGTCAGTAGAAACATCTACTTTGCTTTTGAAAGATGCTCTGATTTGTTTTCCGTTCTGACAGGCATCACAAACATGATCTTTACTGAACACTTCATTTGGTAACACCCTCACAAGTGCTAATCTTGCAAGTTTGTTCAGAGTTTTAAAGTTTAAGTGATTCAGTCTTTTATGCCACAACCAACTGGTATCAGTGGAACTTTTTGCAACCAAACATGTATCTTTAGGAGATAATTTCCAATCAGCAAGATACAAATTTTCTTTTCTAGTACCAGTCAGTAAAATTTTATGTGAAGTATTGTCTTTCACATAACATAAGTTCTTTGAGAACTCAACACTGAATCCTTTGTCACAGAATTGACTGATAGAAAGCAAGTTATGCTTTAAACCAGACACATATGAAACACCATGGATATGAACAGAATCAACTTCAAGAGTTCCATATCCCTCAGTTTGTCCTTTTGAGTTGTCTCCAAATGTGATCTGAAGGCCTTTTTGCTCAACATAGTCAGTGAGTAGTTGCTTATATCCTGTCATATGTCTTGAACATCCACTGTCCAGATACCATACAGCAGGTGCCAATTCATTTCCACTCATTAGTGCTATGTTGTATTCATTCAGCTCAGTGCCCTTTTCCTTTACCTGAAAAACAGATCAGTTTTTTTAGGTACCCATTTGGTGTAGGGTCCTACCAGGTTAGCTGTACCTTTTGGAACCCAAATCTACCTGATAACTCTAATTACTTTAGAGTGGCTGATTTGTCTCCCATAAACATCTACATACACATTCACTACCCTAGGTGCCTTGGCAGTACCTTGTGTATGAGTGCCAATCTTAGCATGAACATGAGCCTAAGAGTTCTTCTTGGGTTCAGGCTTTTTGTTCAAGTGCCTTAGCTTTGGTGCAGCTGGTCTCTGACTCTGCTGACTTGGGTTAAGGAAACCTTTACCCATAGAGAAGTGGGATTTAGGTTGCCTGTACTGAAATTGGGGTCTTTCAGTAATCTGAGGACTTGGTCTTTTCAGTTGAGAATATCTCTGTTGAGTGTTTCTCTTCTGAAAATTCCTCTGATGGTTTAGTGCAGATCTCTTCAGGTTGGTATTCTTAGCCCGAGGCTTTGAAGTACTGGCCTGAAAATTTCCTACTAAGTTTCCAGGTTTTCTAGCCTTTTCCTGAGGTTTGGGCTTTCTTCCCCGAACCTTTAGTTTTTCTGAAACCAAAGGTCCTTTACCCTTGTCTAAAACTCTGGGCTGTTCTTCAGTAAGAAGATTAAACGCCACTGGTTTAACAAAGACAGTCTTGGTGCTACTAGAAGCAGCATTCAGAGACCTTGTGAGGTTCCCCCTGGAATGTATTCCAATCCAGCTTTTATAGTTGCAGGTCTTTGATAACTCTGAATTTCATCTATTACTTTAGATGTAGAATTCAATAGAGCTAACTTTCTCTGCGCACTAGCCTCACATTTCTTTAGAGTTTCATGCTTCTCAAAGAGGTCATTGAACTCAGTTCTAATAAGCTTAATCTCTTTAGTGGATTTCTCTAATTTACCATACAGGATCTCTATCACCTTCTCTTTTTCTGAGATCCAGTTCATCAGTAGTTCCCATCAATTGAGAAGTGATCTCAGCATTTTTAGAGTCTTTCCACTTCAGATTCTCAGCAGTCAGTTCCTTATTCTGCTCTTGAGTTTTAGTGAGCAGTTCTTGTAACACATAATAGTCCTTCATAAGATTCTCAAACGAATCCATCAGGTCAAAGTTAATGTTTACAGTTGAACTTGAGAACTCATGTGCTTGTGTAGGAGCAACAACAGAGATAGAAGAATTTACCTCCTCCACAGCCATAAGACATACATCATCACTCTCACTGTCTGAGAAAATCTCATCTGAGGAACTGGAACCTTCTTCAGAATGTTCTTCCTCTTCTGCAATCATAGCTTTCTTGCTGGAGATCTTCCTGTCTCTCTTGGCTTGTCTCTCCTTTCTTTGTTTAGCACTCAGCTCAGGACATGCATATTGAAAGTGACCTTTCTTCTGACAGTTGTAGCATCTGTTGGTATCATCATCCTAATCACTTTCCTCCTTGGTCTTGGAGTCCTTCTTCTTGGATGAGGATCCTTCAGCTTTCTGGTCCTTCTTTTTCTCAGTGAATCTGTCCTCAACTTCTAAGTTTCTCTTGTACCTGTGATTCCTGTAGTATTTCTTATATTTTCCATATCTGCTATTGAGTCTTTCAAACCTCCTTGCCATCAGTACTAGCTTATCCTCTTGCTCATCCTGATTTCTGGCAAGTGAGTTTTCAGACTCTCTAGCTTTACTGGGTTTCTCTTTGGCTTTAAAAGCCACATTCTTGCCAGATGAAGAATCATCTTTGCTGTTAGATTTCTTAATTTTCTTGTCAATCACAAACTCATAAGCTTTCAGTTCAGAGAAAACTTGTTGGTATGGCATGGAATCAATATTTTTGGTGTTTTCAATCACCACAGCATGTATATCCCATTTCTTAGACAATCCTCTAATAATTTTCAGTGCCACTTCTCTCTGTGGGTATCTTTTCCCAAGAGCACTCAGATCATTCATGATGCTAGTGAATCTGAACTCAAGTTTGTCAATGGACTCACCATCTTCCATTTCAAAGCCATCAAACTTTCCAATAGCAACAAAATGTTTATTTTCCTTAATATGATTTGTGCCTTGACACATAACAGCAAGTGTGTCCCATATTTCTTTTGCAGTTTCAAAGTGAGAAATCATCCCCATAACACCATCATAAATAGTGTTATACAAAGTATCTTTAGCAATGTAGTGCAGATTGACTAACTTTCTCTCATCAGGAGTCAGTTGGTCATCAGGTTTAGGAAATTCATCCCTGGGATCATTTCTCTTAGTATCAGTGATTCTGGGATTTACAACAGTAAATTTGAATGGTCCTTCAGAAATCACTCTCCACATTCTTTCATGTTTTGAATACAGATGAGCCTGCATTCTCAGTCTCCATATGTCATAGCTCTCAACAGAGAACATAGGAAGTTTCTTAGAAGGCATGATGACTGAGCCTTGTAAGATATCAGCAAACAGATCTATTCAGTAGACCACCAAAGTCTTTCAGTAAATAGACTATGGCTACCAAAGCAAGTGGTCAAAATGAACCACTGCTCTGATACCACTTGTTGGTCCCGGTGCTAACTAGTCTCACACATGTATGGGGGGAGAATACACGTGTTCAGTGATTTTTCAAACTTTTTCTTCACTGAGGTCAGATGGGTCAGGTTATCCTGATATTTTTGTCCTGAGAAGCACGGATTGCCCTGAATCAAAGTCTACTGAGACAATGATCCTGAGGTGCTTTCAGAAGCTTCAGATTAGCCCAACTGATCCTGAATTTATCAGAGATCCTGAGGAGCTTGGATCAGATAATTATCTTACTGAACACTCAGTAGAGTTAGTTCAGTTTGGTAACTATCTGTTCTAGCTACTCAAGTGTGCGGAATGGTTGGCCCTAAGTTTATACTCGTTTTAGCTTTGATGAAATATCTTCTTCCTTTAATAAAACAGTGATAAGGCTGTGACCAATTTTATGCAGTTCAGTGGATTGGTTCCAACTGAATATCAGTGAAATATGCTTTCAGTGAAAAACATGTAACAGATAAAATGCAGTACAAAAAGCAAACAACACATCAATTATAGTGGTTCAGAGACTCAAGCTCCTACGTCCACTCTCCCTGATCTTCAGAGAAATTCCTTAACCACTTCTTAAAGCTTTCAGGCTAACTCACAGTAGCTTACTCACTTTTCTACCTTGAGTTTTTACGGGTGACTCACGCAACTTACTAACTCAAACACACACAAGTGTTGGGACTACCACAAGTAGCTTACTAACTTCTTCTCTAGAGTTTTCGGCTAACTCTTTGTAGCTTACTTACTTTTTTACAACTCTAACTCACCAACAAAACACACACAAACTACCTTAACAAAGGGTTTGGGTTTTGGGTTGGTTTCCAACTAGGGTGAGATATCCTTTACAATAAGAACTAATGCAAAGGCTAGGATATCTGTTCTAAGCTTTGGATATATCTATCAATCTAGGCTTAGAATAGTGAGCTCTCTCCAATGTGAAACACTTGGGAAATTCTAAGGTTTTCGAGTGCTTCAATTTCCAATAATACGAATGAGCTCTTGAGTTGCTTTGAAATTTCCCGTGACCTCTCAATGTAAAGGGTCACTGGTATTTATAGGCAACTTCACCAAGGTCACTCTTTGAAAAAACTATCCATTGGAAGAGATAACTTTATGAGTTTCCTCTTCTGGTGTTTGATGAACAACTATTTTTAGGGTTTGAACCCTCCCTTGCATGTTTTAGGAAATATACAGTCATGTAGCCAATCACCAATTTTTGCAGTCTGAAACTTAGTACTACTGACATAATTCAGGGTCCTGTCGCTTTCGATTGTCGATTGAAATGCTGATCTTGTCTTCCTCTGATTGGTTCTTGTCTTCAGTGAATGTAGACAAACAAAATGGCTCTTTTTGGTCAATCTCTCTGAATGAGACAACCTTAAACAACACTTAGACTTAGTTCCTTTTGTGTGCACTAGAATGTTTTGGGCAATATCTACTTTTCTGAACATGTGGTTTTTTCTCAGTTTTGTAGTCTTCAGATATATATTATTCAGTGCCTCTGAACATTCAGGTTATACTGCGTATTCAGTATCTTACTGAGTCTTCAGTAACTATTGAGTCTTGATGTCTTGAAGAACTTCTCAGTCTTGATTGTCTTTTCTTTCATCGAGTCTTGATGTCTTGACAACTTCTTTTGAGTCTTGGTGTCTTCAAAGAACTTCTCGAGTCTTCGTTCTCATCGATTCTTTAGTTACTCAGTACCTTCTGAGTTCTTCAGTAACTTCAAGATCTAACCTAATCTATATCTGCTAACTATACATTGTGCAGATATCTTCCTGAACAATCTATGCTGAAACCTGACTCAGGCTATCAAGATTATCCTGAACATGTCATACTTAGGGGTTTTTGGGATCTAATCAAAACATCTTTATTAAATTCATCTCCCAACAATTTTCCCCTTTTTGATGATGCCAAAACCATCTTGTTACATTTAAGAAAACCTAACTTATCCTTAGGTTTCAGTTTATCTATTACAAACCAAAATGGTATTTCACCCAACAATTTTCTAAACAATCTGGCATATCAAGTAATTAAATACATGTAAAAAGATAATGAGATATTATCTTTGAGCATAACATTTCACCCAACCAGTCCACCAAACATTTCTGGTGTACTTTTTCCAAGGTTCAGAAGCCCTAGCTCATTACAGAGTTCTCTGAATCTGACTTCAGCTAGTGGCTTGGTTAAGATATCAGCTTTCTGCTTATCAGTATGGATCTTTTCCATTCTGATGTTCTTCTTTTCAAGATGATCTCTTATAAAATGGTGTCTGACATCCACATGCTTGCATCTTGTATTTAGAACAGGATTCTGAGTAATTGCAATAGTACTATTATTACTATCGCGAGAATATAAATACGTTAAGTAGCTACAATGTTATAATCCTCACCGCCGACTAAGCGAGAGCGATTGGGAACAACGACTTCTGCTGACCATATATTCTCGCTTGATAGTAGATGTTGCAACTGATGTCTGCTTCTTTGAAAACCAAGAGATCAGTTTACTACCTAAAAACTGACATGTACCTGAGGTTGATTTTCTGTCTATTCTGGAACCTCCATAATCAGAATCAGAATACCCACTAAGCTCTAGATTATCATCAGACGGGTAGAATAAACCAAGTTTAACTGTCCCCTTCAGATACTTAAGAATCCGCTTAGCTGCTTCCAGGTGGCTTTGCATTGGATTTGCCTGAAATCTGGCACATACACCTACTGCAAAGGTTATGTCTGGTCTGTTAGCAGTTAGGTATAGTAGAGATCCAATGAGAGCCCTATATTCTTTCTGATTAGTTTTCTGACCATTCTCAATTGGATCCATCTTGAATCCAGTCATCATAGGAATTTTGGCTTCCTTACAATTTTGAACTCCAAACATAGCCAACAAATTCCTAGTATACTTTGTCTTGCAGATGAATATCCCTTCTATACTTTGCCTAACTTGTAAACCCAGAAAATAATTCATCTGACCCATCATGGACATTTCGAACTTCCCTTGCATCTACTTGCTGAATTTATCACATATGCTCTTGTTGGGGTATCCGAAAATGATATCATCCACATAAATCTGAACCATCAGAATATCTTCTCCATCTTCTATTCTGAATAAGGTTTTGTCCACTATTCCTTTAGTGAATCCACTGTCTATCAAGAGCTTGTTTTAGGTCATAAAGGGCTTTTCTTAAACGGTACACCTGGTTGCCTTTTTCAAAGCCAGGAGGTTGTTCAACATAAACTTCCTCAGCTAGTATCCCATTTAAGAATGCACTCTTTACATCCATCTGATACACAATAAACCCTCTGTGGGCAGCATATGCCAAAAACAGCCGAATGGCTTCCAGGCGAGCGACTGGTGCAAAGGTCTCATCATAATCAATTCCTTCTGATTGTGAATACCCCTTAGAAACAAGTCTTGTCTCATTTCTGGTTATGACATTATTCTCATCTCTCTTGTTCTTAAATATCCAGTTTGTGCCAATCACATCTTGATGGGTTGGTCTGTCCACCAGTTTCCAAACCTGATTCTTTTCAAACTGCTCTAACTCTTCTTGCATGGCTAGAATCCAGTTTGCATCCTGTAGATCTTCTTCTATTTTGGTTGGTTCCTTCAAAGACAGATAACAGCAATACATGGCACTTTCACCAATCTGATGTCTAGTTTTGACTCTATCAGATGGGTCTCAAGGATCGATCGATCGGTTGGATATTTGGTTACCCAGGTCCTTCTTTTCTGATTTGCATCAGTTTGGAGAGCATCATCCTCTTCTGATAGTAGTTCAATACTAATGATTGGGAGTGGTGCAAAAATATGTTCCACTTGACATGGACAAGTCTCAGCTGATGTTGGAATCATCATGTGCTGATGTCTATCCGTAGGAACTTCAGTGTTCCCGATTGAACAAGATGGTTCGATTGATCGGTGAATTGTCAAGTTTGGGATATTGTTACGTGCGATCCTTCTTCATTTTTAGTCCAGGATATTGATTATTACCTTAGAGTCTCATTGATTGGTGTTTGGTGATGAAAGTCAAGTTTTGGGATATACACTGAAAGCCTTCTTTGGATTAGGAATATGATACGATCCGACTTTTTCCTTGATGTGTATGAAAGCTAGTCCATTAAGAAACATGAGGTATCGCCTTCCACGATTCATAGGGTGTTTTGATCTTAGTCGAGAACATCTATTCCGAGTGTGGTTCGTATTGATGGTTACGCCTTAAACGGCTTTGTTCTTGTTATTAAGGATGTCTCATCAAAGACCAAACTTAGTGCAAAATTGTAATAAAATAAGGTGTACCTTTTTCTTCCACAACTACAGTTAAATCATTTTGAATACCCCGAAAAGCTCGGCTATCTTTGTTGGATGAGGAATATCCTAAGAAGATATCCCTGTACTTGTATCCCGACTTGGTGTAATCGGCCTCAAAAAGTCTTCAACTTACTCTTCCCATTGTTGTGTATTAAACACTTTTCCCACCCAAAAACATGGAAGTAAGAAAATCACGAAGGTTCAACCGCCTTCCCTATTCATAGGGTTTTTTGTAGTTAGTCTTAGTCGAGAGAACTTAACAACATGCATGCATTTCTTGGAGTGTGGCAATGCGTATTGATGGCTTTCTAGAACCAGTTAACATGATCTGGCGAAAGTAGTCGATTCTTGATTGTGTCGATGTTCAACGATTCAATCCATTGTCGAGAACATAAGCGATGATTATGCTTTGAGAGTTCTGTTTCTCCATTCTCTAAGGTTACTCCAGTTTTTGTTGTGGCGTCCTAAGGAGATGTTTGAGCATTCATTCACTATCGATGTACCAGAGAGTTGCTTGTACACCTCCCTTGTTGTCCAAAACCACGCGAACCTGCAATCAAATCAGACTTTAGGTACCCCTTTTGGATTTGGTCCTGAGGGGTTAGAGTTGTTTTTAGGGATCCATACAAATAGGGCACTTCTATTGTAATCAGATAGATCAGAAGGCCTGATTTGTCTCCCATAAACATCTACATAATCATACGTCTCTTCATATGCGTTCTGATCAGTATGATTATTAGTGCGAGCCTTGGGTAAATCAGAAGACTTGGGAATTTTTCTTACAGTTTGTCTTCTTTTAACCCAGTGAGGCTCAGGTGCAGCAACCCTAGGTTTCTGATTATAAGGGTAGGTACGACTGCTACCATTAAAAGATTCATATCTTTTTGGCATATCTGGTTTTGGCAGTTTACCCTTGGCTTGCTTATAAGGCAGCTTGACCTGATTAGGTTTCAGATCAGATTTTCCCTTTAGAGGTTGTCTTTTCTGATACCTAATCTGTTGATCAGGTTGAGGTCTCTTCAGAAGAACTGGGTTCTTCTGTTGATTCCTTGGCTGATGCTTAATCAGTTGGGGTCCATTTCTATTCCCTTTCTGATTGGGCACCTACTTTACTATTCGATAAGCTTTTCCCTTATCGTCTGATTTTAACTTTTTCGTGTATCTACAACAGAAACTCGTTTGGTTACACTTTTCTTATGTGAACCAGATGGGGCTTTCGAGGATGTAGAAGGGTTTTCATACCCAAGTACCTTCTTGTTAGTTGGCGTTTGAAAATAGGTGTTCAGATCTTGAACAGTTTTAGAAGATTTTGTAAAAACTTCTATTTTCTTGCGCAAACTATCCTCAGTAGATTTCAGACTCTTATGTATTTGGAAGAGGTCATCAAACTTAGCTTGTAGGATTTTAAAATCTTCAGCTTGCTGTTTATTGATAGCCAACTGTTCCTTAATCAGCTTCTCCTGATCAGAAGAGTTAACTTTCAGAACTTCCAGTTCTTGGTTATCTTTGGACGACTTTGGTGATTTTAGTTCAGCTGCTTCTCTTTCAGCATTTTCCTTAACAAGCTGAGTATTTTCAATCCTTAGCTTATTGTTTTCATCTTCCATTATTGTATAAGTGTCTACTGCATTAGAGAGTTCATCAAGCAATTGCTCAGAATAGAGCTGCAAGTCAACTTCTCCAGTAGGTGTGCTAATCATAGCTGGTGTGGAAACTGAAAGAACAGAAGGTTTAGAGGTTACCTCAGATTGGTCTTCCTCCTTAGCCATGAGACAGATGTCATCATCAGATGAGAACATCAGATCATCATAGTGGTAAAAATCATCAGCGTTGCTTATCAGATAGAAGTCCTCTACAGATGAGTAGCCCGAATCCTCTGATGGTAGATAAGAATCATCAATCACAGATGTATCAGCTACCATGGCTTTTCTGTCTCTGTACCTTTGCTCACGTCTTTTCCCCTTGTCTTCTCTTTCTTTTGGAGTCAGGTCAGGGCAATCTGCACTATAATGACCTGGTTTCTGATAGTTGAAACACGCTCCACGCTCCACGAAACTCCTTCTGCCAGGTGAGTCACTTCGTCTGTAGAATCTGTCAGGTGACTTACCTGACTGATTGTAGTCTGAGTTTCTTCTTTCTGATTTGTTGTCTCTCCTTTCATCAGATCGATCATCTCTTTTCTTATCTTCTCTGCGATCATTTCTTCGGTCATCATATCTGGTCCTTTCTGGAGATCTATCAGCTGGCCTTCTATCTGTTCCTCTACTGATCTTATAATCCCTGTAAAATCTACGATACTTACCAAGTTGAATGTTAGATTTTTCAAGTTTTCTGGTTAGCAAAGCAATCTGTTCAGTTTGGCTTATAATATTTCCAACAGGTTCAGTAAACTTTGAGTTGCTGTCGGTTGCTTTGAATGCAACTGATTTTGATGTGGCAGGAGTGGCTTCGGCAGGCCACTCGTCTTCTTCTTCTTGCCCTCTTTCGATCAGATCGAACTCATGGGTTTTAAGGCTAAGAAACAGGTTGCTTAGCTTCATCTTAGCAATATCTTGACAATCCTTTATAACTGTGACTTTCATATCCCACTTCTTAGTCAGAGATCTCAAGATCTTGTAGTTGATATCTTTATCTGACATTTCTCATCCAAGTTCCCGTAGCTTGTTGACAGACATGGTGATTCTTCCATCAAGCTGATTTATCATTTCATTTGGCAGCATCTTAAGTTTCTCAAACTTCACCAGTTCGGCTTGCAGTCTGCTGTCTTTTATCAAGTTATTACCTACACACATATTAGTTAGCGTATCCCACATCTGTTTGGCTGTCTTGAGATACTTTATCTTTTCTCGGGTTATCTTGTCCATCGTCTTCATGATTATGTGTCTGGCTATTGTATCCAAAGTGTACAACTTTCTTTCTTCAGCATCCATCAGGGCGAGACTCTTTCAGACAAGGCTTCCAGCTGGAAAGTCTGGATCACCTCCTACAGCTGGGTTGTCGTGGTAGATGATGATGGGTCCTCGTTCAATAACTTCCATCATCCTGCTGCTTATTGATCCCAGATGGTTGCTCATGAATATAGTCCAGTCTGCATACTCATCAATGGAAATTTTTGGCAAATCATGATACATACCCGAAGTATTATCCATGTTGTTAGTGAGTTTAAAAACAAATGAGATTTTGAAAAGATTTTTCAAGATCAGTTCAAGTGACAACAAAGGTTCTTCCTCAAGAACCGATGATATTCAAAGCCAGTGGTCCATAGAACCACTGCTCAGATACCACTTGTAGGTCCCGAACGGGTTTCGTGAGGGCAGAAGTCTAGAGGGGAGGGGTGAATAGACTTCTGAAAACTTTTTTGTGCAAGATCAGGTGTGATGGCAGGTAGCCTGATCAGAGTGCGAGTGAATCATTTTGGACTGATATCCAACTTACTGATCGCCTGATGGCAGATCAGTTCGTGTCTATCAGTTTAACTGATGTGCGGAAGCTAGTTTATACCCGTGTGAAAAACCAGATTTACAAACCAGATTCTCCAGTCTGTTTTCAATCAGCTGACTGAAGTGTCAAACTGATCAGATCAGTTGCTGGGTGCAAGCTGATCCTAACTCGGGATATGTATACAGTTATAAACAAGTAGTGTGCAGTAGTGTAAAGCAGTTAAAAGCAGATAGATGCACACAAGATTTATAGTGGTTCGGACAACCAATCCTACGTCCACTCTTCCCTATCACAAGGGGCACCAACTTAACCAACTGGACTTAGTTTATTGTGTTAGTCCAACACAGTACAACCAATAGATTTTTAACGAGTTCTTACTCAATCTGATCCCAGAAATCAGAACTAGAAACCCTAGTCTGAAATCTTGCCAAAACAAACTTAACCTAACTTTGGGTTTTGGTAAAGGTTTGTTGTTGTTCCAACTGGAAATCTATCCTAGTATTTAAGTAGCCTAACAGGTAAAGGATGAGATTTCTTTGCTAAGAACTAATGGGATGAACACTTAAAAATACACTTGAATGTAGTGTTCTTCGTACGGAAATTTTGCTATAGAATGAGCTTCTTGATAATTTCCGTCTTCTCACTATGAAGAGTAATCCCACATTTATAGACCATGAAATCAAAGAGCCGTTGGAGAGCAATTTGAATTTCTAGCTATATTTGGTAGAATTGCAAGATTGATTTGACGTGCTCAGGGACGGCATGGCCGAAAGTGTGAATAGTGTCTTTTGTAGCCGTTTTGACTTTACAGCGCCGAATCCCGCAGTATCAGCTTTTTTACGTACATGTCGCGCTCTCATTGGTTAACAAGTCCAACACTTCAGTATTTGTTCCACCAACTAAAGTTTGACATTCTTCTTGACCTGGAGGTACGTATGATCTGGTGTAACATTTAGTTAACACCAGGAGTGAGCTGACCTGATCAGATAACTGATCAGTCTACCTGATAGAGTCTTTTGATGCAGGTTGTCATAGCACAACTTGCAGACTTGGCTGATGTAGGTCTTCTGGTCTTCTTGAGTCATCTGATCTTCAGGTCTTCTGACTTTGAGCTTTATGTCTTCACCTGATCATCTGACTTCTGACTTGTTTAGTCTTCTGATCATCTGACCTTATCTGGTCGTCTGATAATTTTGATCTGACCTATACATATTGAGTTCCCCCTCAATATGTGACCTATCTTTTTCATCAGCTATCTATACATTTCAGCTGATCATCTTAATCTGATTCTAACTCATCAGTCAGCTAACAGATCTGACTTGTCTTATTACAACCTGTTTTGGAACTTCCATCAAAACTTAATACAAATTTCCCAACACATTGATTTTATGAGAATTCTACAATGATAATCTTTAGGGGTCTAATTCTTCTTTCTTAAGTCAGTCTAGAAGAATTTCCTCACTGTAGGTCCATTCAGCACATAATTATGTACTAGTGTAACTTATTGATCAAGACAAAGCAATCCAAGCATTACACATCAACTTTTATCAATAGATTGTTCAATTTCATCTAAGTTGTGAATCATTGATTGTTTTAGCACAAGAACTTCTATAAGTTGTGAGTGTATCAAAACTGTATCAAACAATATCAATGGAAATAAATCTCATTATCCACTTCCATTACCTCCAATTAAAGGGACCCTTAATTTTTTTTATTGTATGACTTTAATACGAAAAAGTATGAAATGCTAGTTTTCATTACTTAGAAAGAAAAAAAAATACTAAATAGCATTTTTAAACAAAATTAATATAAGATGATAAAAAAATTAAAAATATACATCGTATTAAATTGAACTTTAATTTAATACACTTATAAAATGAATACTTATATTGAAAAATCAACCTAGAAATTGACCTTCTTATAAAATTACATCACATGCCACCTTGACACCATACAAAGTTTAACAATTGAAATATTGAAAGCAAAAGATAGGATATAATCAATTGCATTAATAGATTTAACGGTGAAAATAGATAATAGTTGACAATACATTTCATTAATTTAATGTGTATGGGCTGGATATAGAACTAAATAACTCTAAGTTGTGAACATATTAGCGTCATTAAAGAGGAGAGCCACTTCTGGAAGATTGCTCAACCTTCTCTCAGATCTTGACCTTAAACCTTCATGGAAAGAGTCGCTATCCTTCTCCCGACGTTAGAGTGTCAGGAGAAGGATGCACTTTTCTACCAAAACCGAGTGATTATTCTCCACTCAGCCTGGTGGTCCCCTCAAACCGTTAGGGCGACATAAGGCAAAGGACATTGGTACCCTCCTTGGGGCATGATATCCCATTTCTACCCTATATGGAGAAAATGTATAAATAACATTTCATTTCAAATTCAAGGTAAGTTATATTATTTTCACACACTCATACGTGTTCTTGGTGTTCTTCATCAAACAATTTACTCATCATTTTTGGGTTGACTTGAGCGTCGGAGGATCGACGTCGGAGCTCCCTCCGGCCCGATTTTGTGCAGGAATTCTGGCATCGCTCACGGAGGCTCTCAAACGGTGGTTTCGCAGAGATGATTCCAGCTCGTTCGCTACCCTGTTTCACTAAAGACACCGTACGGAGACTGGAGTAGGAAATTACTCGCTTTCGTCTCCTTTTTTACATTTGTTGTACATGGGATCTGAACTTACACACACTAATTGGTGCTGTGTGTGGGAGAATTTGAGTTTTGGTGTGAGATTCATTTAATTTTTCCCTTGAAATGATATAGTTTGGGTTGGAACGTGTTAGGACTTGCATGGATGTTGTTGTAACTGGTTTTTATCCACTGAGTTAAATAATAATTATTATGAAATGCGTATGCTAAAGGCAATCGAATCAAGGAAAGAGACAAAGAAGTTGGTGACCCGGTTCATTTTTGGAATCAAACTACGTCCTGGGGCGTCCAAGCCAAGGAGAGGATGTATGTATATGCCTAGAAGTCTAAGTTATTCGACTTTTTACAGAGGTGGCCGTGATGGCCTATTTATACTATGACTCCCACCCTTTGGGTGGGAATTTACATAAGTAATAATGCCTATTAAAGGGCTACAATATCGGGAATCATTAATCTCGCCTTGACAGACCATAAATCGTCCATCTTCAGCGTGCGCCAATCGTGGAGCGGATGTGGAGGGCGGATTAGTGGCGTGTCGAGAACATCATTGACCCGTGGTGGTTGTATAGTTATGGTTTGGTGAGCCGCTCCCGACTTAAGGATATAAAGCAGAAATCGCATCGCGGCTTCCCGAACTGCCGACTACCCGAGTTACCGACCTTTGCGACTTGAAGGTTTGGTCTTGTGGGAATTACGTGGATTGCCCTTGGCCCCCTTGCCGAGGTTGTTTCATGCAGTCTTTGTTGGATTGTTTATGATCCTTCGTGCCCAGGTGGGAGGTCGGGTTTATCCATGCTACAACAATTGCCCCTCAAGTTGAGGTCTCTTGTTCTGAGAAGGGACCTTGGCTTGACACATGGACTAAATTGACTCGCGACCATCCGACCTGGAAAGTCTCCTATGAGGTGCAGAAGAAACTGGAGGTTGCCAAGGCTGACTTGGCCAAGAGGGCCTTGAAGCTCGAGGGCCAGCTGAAGGAAACCGAGAGACTGCTCGGGGAGGAGAAGGAGGCCGTGACCCGGATGAAGGCGAAGCTGATCTTCAAGGATGTAGAGGTCGGGGAGAAGTTGGCCGCCAAAGACAAACACTTTAAGCAGGTAGAAGAGAAGAATGCTAACTTTGCCTATGTCATGGCGGTTGCGGGCGCTATCCGAGCTGTTCGGCGGATGAACCCTGCTGCCGACCTCTCTGACATTGTGACCGAGCTGACTGATTACATTCGCGACTTCCCCCTTGCCTCCGACATTGAGCTGGAGATTAAAGATCTGGAAGATCTGGGCATTGATTTGTCCTTCTTCCCTAATCAGAGTCGGATCGTGCACCCCACTCCCGATCCAGATGAGACACAGCCGGGAGACTCCGAGGTGGTCCTCGAAACTCAGACGGATGAGGCTGGGGCACAAAATGAGGTAGCTGAGATGTCCGGCGCGACTCCTCCCGAAGAGCATGCCACAACTGGCCTCTAGAGGAGGTGTTTACCAGCCCAAGATCCCTGAGACGGGCTGCCCACACCCTCACCAGCGTTATTCAGCAACAATTAGGTGGGCAGCCTTTGAACATAGTCAGTGGTGCTGCTGATGGGATTCTTGATCGTTTTTAAGAATGATGACATCAAGAATCCCGATTAGAAAAAGGAGATTGAGAAGTTGTTGAACCCCATCTCCAACAATACTTTTGATCAGCATGCCTTAAAGCCGGAAGTCATCTGCCAGTCGTGGATATTGGGTTATAGTAAAACATTTGTCATCAGTTATCATGATGTATCTTGGTTTCCACTTGATGTAATCTTGCCTTCGGGCTCTTATAATGTACCGACCTTCGGGCTTGTTGTCATTAATGAAATCTGCCTTTTTCTTTCCTTTATTGTGCCGACTTGATTTCCTTATGCGACTATAATTGTGCGTATGTTCATTCATCTTATTGGAATTGCGATTTTAGATTGAACCTCGCTTAGTCGTCTTATAAAGTTAGGGGAGGATCACACCGCTAAGGATGGCGATCTCGCCGCAAATATGTCGAAAGTCGTTCCCGGGGGAGGTCGATGTTTCATCTATGCGACCTCCCTAGGTTTAAACACAGGAATTGTGAAAAAGAAAATTTAACTCATTATTATTGACTCGCCTGAAAGTTTACCAAGATAATCGCCTCGACCCTACTAATAGTATCTCTTCAGATGAGATGTGTTCCACGGGTACTGAGACTGAGTGCCATCTGGGTTCTCGAGCTCGTATGCCCCGTTGGATAATACTCGAGCAACCTTGTATGGTCCTTCCCAGTTTGGTCCGAAAGTTCCTTTGGTTACTCCGAGAGTCTTCTTCAGGACCAGGTCGCCTTCTTTGAATTTTCGAAGTCGCACTTTAGAGTTGTAGTATTTTTCGGACTGTTGTTTGTATCTCGCATTTCGGATACCTGCCTCTAATCGCTTCTCTTCGAGGAAGTTTAGGTTTTTGGCCAAGGCCTCATCGTTGCAGTCGGTCGCGATCTGTGAGGTTCTAAGAGTTTGGAATTCGACCTCTGCGGGTATGACTGCTTCCGAGCCAAATGCCATCGAATAAGGGGTCTCTCCGGTCGAATTTCGACAGGTCGTTCTGTATGACAACAGTACATCTGGTAATTCACTTGCCCACTTCCCCCTTCCTCCCTTAATCTTGGTTTTCAGAGTGTGCTTGATGATCTTGTTCACAGCTTCGACTTGACCGTTTGACTAAGGGTGATAAGGGGTAGAGAAAAGCTTGGTGATTTTCCATGTTCTGAAGAAACTATCGATCTTATAACCATCAAACTGCTTCCCATTATCGGATATAATTGCTTGCGGTAGGCCGAATCTGCAGATGATGTTTCGCCGTATATGAATTTGATAGCGTGATCGATCTATGGTGCCAAAGCCTCACCTCGGCCTTTATTTTGTGAAGTAGTCTCTTTGCGACTAGGGGTGTACTTGACTGAACCCGGGGCTGTTGGTAATGGCCCGATGATATCTATCCCCCACTTCGCAAAAGGCCAAGGACTGAGGATGCTGGTGAGTTCCTCAGGTGCGACCTTGATTGATGGTGCGTGTATTTGACATTTGTGGCATTTCCGTGCGAAAACCATGGCATCGGCCTTTAAAGTTGGCAATAATACCTGTCTCGTCATCTTATGAGCGGCGGCGACGCCCCAGCGTGGTTTCGCATACCCCATCGTGAATATCTTGCGGGATAGCTTTTGCCCTTGCTCGGGGTAATACATCGAGGAGTGGTATCTTTGAAGCCCTCGCTTATATAGTTTGTTACCAACCAATGTGTACCTTGATGCCCTTAGTTATAATTGCTTTGCCTCAATTGCTTCGTAGGGTAATGCCCCAGTCATCAAGTAGTCGATTATGAGGGTCATCCAGCTTAAACTCGGGGTGTCTAGGGCAGCGACTGTTGTGTTAGCAGTGGAGGGGTGGGAGAGTTTTGTGATGGTGACATCCCTCATCTCTGCTGGTCCCTCCGGTCGCTAGTCGTGCTTAATGCATCGGCTCGGGAGTTCGTGATCCCTTGGTATTAGCTTGATGTAGATTTGTTCAAATTTAGGGGCAAAGTGCAAAGTGACCTTTGGCGACCTCTCGAGCCTCATACGAAGAGCTGGGGAGTCGGTGTGTACTTGAAGTCTCTTGATGCCCATTGCAGTAGACATTTCTAAACCGTTGATCAGCGCTTCATATTTGGCCTCGTTGTTGGTGGCAGGAAAATCGAAAGTGATGGCATTCTGAAAAGAAATCCCATCTGGACTGATTAACACAATTCATGCCCCTGATTTGTTGGCAGTTGTCGAGCCGTCTACATACAACTCCCATGGTGGGCCGTTAGAACCGTTGGCCCCAGGAGGAGGGGTTAATTCAACGATGAAGTCGGCCAAGGCCTGAGTGCAGGTCGCGGCGCGTATGTTACCCCATACTGTCCAACCTTGATGGCCCACTTCAGGCATCGGCCCGATGTATCTGGTCGATGGAGCACGTTGCGAAAGGGTAAGGAAGTGAGGACCTCCACTTGGTGATCGAAGAAGTAAGGTCTCAGTTTCCTCACACTCATAACTAGAGCATAGGCTAATTTCTCTAAAAGAGGGTATCACTGCTCGGTTTCATTTAGCGTCTGACTGACAAAGTAAATGGGCAGATGGGTTTGACCCTCCGCCCTTACAAGCACTGCGCTCAGGGCGGTTTCCGAGGTCGCCAAGTATAGAAACAATTTCTCGCCAGGGACCGATTTGGCTAAAATGCTGACGTCGACCAGATCTGATTTGATCCTATTAAGAGCATCCTGACTCTCAGATTTCCATTCGAACCTCACCTTCTTTCTGATGGTGTCGAACATGGGCTTGCATTTATCCCCCATTCGGGAGATGAATCTGTTCAGAGCGGCCAGGCACCCCGTAAGTTTTTGAACGTCCTTTTTGGTTTTGGGGCCCCCCATATCCAAGATAGTCTGCACCTTGTATGGGTTTGCTTCAATCTCCCGCTTGCTGACCAGGTGCCCTAGGAACTTCCCTGATTCCACTCCGACGTTGCACTTTTTCGGGTTGAGTTTTATATTGAACTTCCTGAGTATCTCGAAAGCTTGCACCAGATGAGCCAAATGATCTTTCTTTTTTTAGACTCTTCACGACAATGTCGTCAACGTACACTTCCACCGACTTGCCTATTTTCTCAACAAACATATGATTAACCAGCCTTTGATACGTTGCCCCGGCGTTCTTCAAACCAAAAGGCATTCTCTTCCAACAGTACATGTTCTTCTCTGTTAAAAATGAAGTGTGCTGCCTGTCGGACTCATGCATAGCTATCTAATGGTACCCGGTAAATGCGTCCATGAAAGACATCATCTCATGGCCCGCTGTATTGTCGATTAAGTGGTCAATATACGGCATCAGGAAGCAATCCTTGGGGCATTCCTCGTTAAGATCTATGAAATCGATGCAAAGTCACCAAGTCCCATTTAATTTCTTTACAAGGACCGCATTTGCGACCCACTGTGGTTGGTCAGCCTGCATGATCAGATCGTTGTCAAGCAACTTCTTCACCTCTTCAGCGAGGGCCGCATATTTTTCTGGACCAAACTTCCTTCTTTTCTGAGCTACTGGTTTTTGGGCTCGGTCAATCTGTAACTGGTGACATGTGACCATATCCTGACAATATCCTTGTATGACCAAGCGAAAACGTCTAGGTTATTCTTGAGGAAATCGACGACTTCAATTTTCAGGTCGTCGGGGATCTTGGATCCAATGATGATCTCAAGGTCTGGCTAGGCTGGGTCCACCTTGACCCTTTCGAGTTCCTCCCCGGGTACCGCTCTGGGTCCCCCGGGTCGTGGATCATCTATCTCAGCCTCGAGTATAAAATCTTTGGGCTCGGGACCCATTCTTGAATCAAACTCGTCACGCTTCCTCTTCTTACTTTTCTTTTCAGTATCCAGCATGTTATCAGGCATTTTGTGATCTAGTGTCATTATGTGACGACTAAAAGTGCGTGCTGAATTTGAATAAGGTGAAGAATAAAGCAAACAACCTCTTGCATCCACTTGTTCACCTTTAACGGTGCGAACCAGCCCACCCTTGGTGGGGAACTTTACAAAAAAATAATAGGTGGAGGACGCAACCTCGAATTCGTGCTCAAATGGCCTCTCGAGGAAGCTGTTATAGGTGCTCGGGAGGTCGATTACAATTAAATCTAGGAGCCTAGTGTTATTGACCTTCTCATCCAAGGTGGATACGAGCTCCACAGACAAGCGGACCATGCCCAGAGGTTTGACTCTCGCATCTCCGAAGTCCTTCACTGATGATCGCATGGGGTGATGTATGCTTCATAATCCCCGAGTTGGTCTAGGGTCTTTTTAAACAGAATGTTGCAGAAGGCCCCCCCGTCAACCAGCATCCGGCATACAGTCGTCCCCGTGATATTGGCCTTTATGACCAATGGGTCTATGTTCTGGTACACGACTCCAGCTTTGTCTATTTCCCTGAACTCAATTTTGTGGGTTTCTTCAGTCACAACCAAGACGGGCATAACCATTCTTTGAGCATTCTCCGTTGCTCTGACTTTCGCCTTTAGGCGACGCTTTGATGAGGAGGCCGGAGACAGGCCCCCTATCGTGGCAAGGGGCGAGATGGTGTGGATGATGCGACCTCCTGTGCCCTCTGTTATGAGTGGCACAGGCAGCTCACCCTGTGCGGCCCCTATCACGGGCTCTCTTTGCACCCGATCTCCTGGCTCGAGTTGGCGGTCATGCTGTCGACCTTGCCCCCCTGATTGTCTGCCCGAGGATTCTTTACAAACTCATTTAGCCGACCATCTTCATAAAGCTTCCACAACTGCTTAAACAGATCTCGATACTCGCTGGTGTAGTGTCCCCTCTGGTCATGATAGTGGCAATACTTGTTCGGGTTTCGCCGGCTTTTGTCTTTCATGGGGCGGGGTGCTCGCAAAATTTCTCGTCACTGGATCTGGGTATAAATGTTACCAGGTGTCATACCCAGAGCCTCCATCAGCTTCATCGGAATGGACTCCTCAAATGGTTTGAAGCTGTCGGGTGTCTTGTAATGACCCCCGGTTTTCTTAGAACCTTTCTTGGGCTCCGCGACTTTCTTTGTCTCTGAGAACTGGGTCTCTAGCAATTCCATGGTATGGATGAGGTCGCTGGCCCTTTTCCTGAAATCGGCGTAGCTGGTCGGGTAGTCGGCGGTCATGCACCGCCATAGCTTGGTTCCTCTTCTGAGGCCAGATACTGCCCCCAGCAGCTTGGCCTCGTCCCCAATGGGGTCGCCTTTAATGATAGGCCTATCAATCCTCTCAACATAGGATCGATCCGACTCCATCTCCCCCCTGACGCATGTTCATGAGCCTCTGCCTTGTCGCATGTCGGGGTGCCATCGCCGTATAGTGGCCCAAGAATAATCGAGCCAGTTGCTCGAAAGTATCAATGGAGAGAGATGGCAGCGAAGTGTACCACACGTGGGCCAGGTCGCTCAGCGTCAGAGAGAAAAGTCTACACTTCGTCGCATCCTATGCCCCCATTGAGGCCATATACGCATTGTACTTTGCCATATGGACTCTGGGGTCTGTACTCCCGTTGTAGCAATTTAGAGCCGCTATGCTGATTTTCCTCTGAGCAGGTGCCAGAGTGATCATAGTTCCCAAGGGCGAATCGGGGATGACAAGGTCAGTGTTAGACCCAGACGATCCATCCTGGTTACCCACCTTTTCCAACAGTTATTGAACGGTCCTAGCCAATGCCGTGACCTGAGCATCGCGCGGGTTACTGGCCCCCTGCCCGTGACCATGGTGGTATGCCGAATGTCTCGGCGATCCTCCGTGGTGCATGTCCAGAGCCATGGCAAGATCTCTTTTCACCTGTTCATCATGGCGTGGTTGAGAGTGAGCCTCGTCCTCTCCCCTCATGAGGGCCTTCCTGGCCGCTTGGCTTCCGAGGCGGGTGAATGCACTATTCGAACCCGCTGGTCTGTCCAGGGCCCGATGGTTCCGAACGATGGCATGTTTAGCTGCGTTGTACACCAGTTGGCCCGTGGACCCTTTTCCGTCATAACGCATTTACCTTTGGAGGTTCCGGCGTCATGGGCTATTTTCTTGGCTGGGGGTTGTTCCTCCTCAACGCCCGAAATTGAGGCGTTTCTTGTTGAGGATGGCCATCTTCGCTTTGGCATCCTCGGTGTTTGGACAAGATTCCACCCGTGGGGTAACGATCGCAATTTTGCCGATGAGTGGGTTGAGAACTTCGGTGAAACCTCGACACCATCCACGAGCGTCGGTTTCATTCGATTCTGACTTTCCTGGTTGGTTGCCATTTTGTTTTTCTTAGAGTTTGGAAGGTGAGGTCTCCTTGAGAATTGTTGAAATTTCTCAAGAAATGTGTTCCCATAGACGGCGCCAATTGTTGTAACTAGTTTTTATCCACTCAGTTAAATAATAATTATTATGAAATGCGTATGCTAAAGGCAATCGAATCAGGGAAAGAGACAAAGAAGTTGGTGACCCGGTTCGTCTTTGGAATCAGACTACGTCCGGGGGCGTCCAACCCAGGGAGAGGATATATGTATATGTAGGTCCCGAACGGGTTTTGTGAGGGCAGAAGTCTAGAGGGGAGGGGTGAATAGTCTTCTGAAAACTTTTCGTCTTGGATCGGGTGTGATTTGCAGATTACTTCGATCAGTGCTAGTGATTCGGTTTGGACTGATGTTCAATCTTACTGAGTGTCTGAGGGCAGATCAGTTTGATATCTTTCAGTTTAACTGAGAGTGCGGAAGCTTATAAATACCCGTGTGAAAAACCAGTTTTATCAATTCAGATTCTCAAGTCAGCTTTCAACCGGCTGAATAAGGTGTCAACCTGATCAGATCAGTTGCTTGGTGCAGACTGATGTTAACTTATAATATGTATGCAATTTTAAGCTCAGTTGTGTGAATAGTGTAAAGCAATAAATAGCAAGTAAATGCACACAAGATTTTATAGTGGTTCAGACGAAACCCGTCTTACGTCCACTCTTCCCTTAACACAGGGGCACCAACTTAACCAACTTAACCGACTGGACTTAGTTTTATGTGTTAGTCCAACACCCAACAGATGTTTATTGAGTTCACACTCAACCGAACCAGAAATCAGAAACTAGAATCCCTAGTCTGAAATCTTGCGGTAACAAACTTAACCTAACTTTGAGTTTGGGTAAAGGTTTGTTGTGGTTCCAACTGGAAATCTATCCTAGTGTTTATGTAGCCAAATGCTAGTGGATAGGATTTCTTGCTAAGAACTATGGGATGAACACTCTAAGAATAATCTTCAAATATGGTGTTCTTCGAGCGGAGATTTTGCTGTAGTTTTTGCTTCTTTTGCGGTGTCTCCGTGTTCGTTCTTAGTCTTCTTCAATTTTGAAGATCGATCCCATTTTATAGACCTCGAAATCAAAGAGCTGTTGGAGAGCAATTTGAATTTCGGGCTATATTAGGTAAGCTGTAGGATATGATTGTGACGTGCTCCAAATATCGGTGTGGCCGTAGGCATGATTAGCGTCATTTATGTCGCGGCGTTGAATCCGTATTATCACTCTTTTTTGTGCACGTGTCGCTTTCTGGCTTTGGCTGCGGCGGCACTTGAAGATTTGTCCGTTAGACAATTGATATTCCTTTTGTAGAATATTCATCTTATGCGGTGTACCATTTTAGTTGGCCTTGGTGCGGTGACTTGATCGGATAACCCGATCGATCTACCTTATAGAGTCTTCGATGCAGATTGTCTTAGCACATTATGCGAGACTCTACCGATAGGTCTTGTGTCTTCCGGTAGTCTTCGATCTTGGTGACTCTCGAGCCTCGGTGTATTGATCATCTTGAGTCTTGAGGTTTATTCTTGAGTCTTGAGTTCATCCGAGTCTTGGTGTCTTCTGTCTTCACCGATCTTGACTTCTTTTTTTACGATTTGTTCTTAGCCTTTTGATCTTGACCTTATCGGGGTCATCGATGCTTCGATTGGCCTATACATATTGAGTTCCCCTCAATATGTGACCTATCTTTACATCGACCTATCTATACATTTTAGGTTGGTCATTTTAATCTGATTCTAAGTCATCATTCAGCTAACAGGTCTGACTAGTCCTATTACAACCTGTTTTGGAACTTCCATCAAAACTTAAATACAAATTTCCCAACAATTTCCCCCTTTTTGATGGAACCAAAACACTTAATCAAAAAAACAGATACCACGAATAGAAATGAGATAATGAAATGCAGTACATACTTCAGAAGACAATGAGATGTTGTCTTAGAATCAGAGAGATGGAATATTTCATTCAGATAGGTGTGTGCATTAAGAATATGTGAAAAGCGTACCTATCATCTGATTCCAAGCTGTCTTCCTCAGGTGTACTTGAACATTTGTAGCTCTTTGGGGATGCCAAACATCTTGTACATCCTTCCTTCATCACTGTCTGGTAGAAATCTGGATACTTCATTTCTAACCAGTTCTAAAATTCATCATCATTTTCTGTTTGGTTTTGATGAAACGGAATCATCTCCAGGATGTATACGTCACATAACCATTCTCCTCTAATATGATCCCATTCTGGAAGCAGATCATGCCGTGCACAGAGGATGTCTTTAACAGTCTTTGGAAGGCATTCTTCTCCCAAGCAATCTCCTCTCTTTGCAGACTTCGTTCTTCTCTTCCTTTGGATGTAAGCGATGTTCAGTCCCTTAGCCTCTGCTAACTTCTGCTTCTTGATGGCGGCCTCTCTAATTCTCTGTCTTGTTTGCTCATGAACTTGTTAGAGTCATCGCTTTTTGGTAGAGAATAATTGGCCTTGTCTACGATCTTCATGATTGCTTTCACCATCTTGCCTTTGCCTTTCTTTCTCCTCAGAGTTTGCTCCGATTCTTCTTGTTCATCTTCTTCAGCTAATTTCTTAGCGAGTTCAAGGCTCTTGGCCTGATCATCAGTTTCCATTCTTTTCTGTACGAACGAAGAAAAGTCTTCAATCTTGTCGACTCTGGCAATAACCTCTGAAAGAGCAATTTTCTGCTCAGTGATCTCTTTGCTATGTTGCTCCACAGTTTCTTTTACTTCAGCAACGAGATCAATAGATGGAGTGGTTGGCAAGTCAGATACAGTGGTTTCTGGTAGAGATGTAATTGTTACCAACTATGTCTGTTTTTCTTTCTTCTCTTTATTCTCTTGTCCTTCCCCCTTTTTGGTTTCATCAAAGAGGTTGGACATTCTGCGGTTCAGAGCATTGAATTTCCGTGTGATCTCCTCTCTGAGTTCCTCGACAACAAGAGGAGTGATCTGAACGGTGGCAGAAGGTGCAGGTTTCAAGAAGCGTCTGAGAGCTACTTCGATATCCTGTCTTGCTCGTTCTGTAGAAGCTACAAAGTGTTTCCAACCCATATTCATGTGGTTGTCAGTTTTCTCCAAAGATGCCCAGACATTCTCCAATAGTACCTGTGTATGATCGAGCATATCTGTCTGAACTTTGAGTTTGTCAGACTGGAGATTGAGCTTCTCGGCAAGAGGATTAACTAGTTGCATAACTTCAGAGAGGATGGCATTGTGCATCCCAACTGTGTGACTTCTTTCTCTGTCAACTAGTTTTGCTTGCTCTTCCTCAAACCGCTTCATCAGATCTGCTGTGAGCGCTGTGAATTTGTCTTCAATAGCAGCCTTGATCCCATCCTGAATCTTCTCAGTATAAAGATCTAGGGTATCGGAGCTCAGCATAGCAGTCTGGTTAGATGTTGAAGCCTTGCCAAGTCGGGTCTCATCTGCAGCACCCATTCTTGGTTCATCGGCAGCTCCCTCATGATCTGTAGGAGGTTGAATAGTTTCCTCCCTGTTATCAGCAATTCCGAACCTTTCATGAATCAACCATCTGATATCATCATCAGATGCCAATTCAACAACGCTTTCAATCCCAGCATTGTTCAAGCACTTCATCTCCAAGTCTACAAAGAAGTCAGATCCCAGAGTTGTCATGAGGATCAGAAATTCCTCGATGCTTTTTAGTCTGATATCCCTCCAGAACACAATCTCTTCTATCTGTTGCTGGATGCCAGGATGTTGATCTAATTCAGGGCATAGCTCCAGCAGATACTCCTTGATTTGTTGCTTCATTATCCTTATGATGGGGCTTTCTGAAACAGGTGAAGCAAGCACGGTTCTGGTATTGAAGGGATTATGAGAGATGGACACTCGCTTGTCAGATCTCTCAGGTGCTTGTGACTTGTTTGGAGATTAGGATATTTGTGGTTCGTTTTCAGCGTTTTGAGGGTGTTTAGTTTCCTGAACAGGTTTATTGATTGGTGGTGTGGGAGATCTGGGTGTTCTGATAGGTGAGGGTGAGGGTGAGAAAGTTTTGTGAGGAGAGGGTGGTGGTGATGATTTTTTAGGAGAGGGTGATGGTGATTTGGAAGTGGGCGTTGGCGATCTTGCTCTCTGGAAGATCGTGGTGAGAGGCAGAGAATCAGATGGTAATTCTTCCTCAGATTGCTCCACTTACATCCCTCGATGATTTCTCTCCTTCTGCTGCGATCATCTGCTCTTCCCTTACTTCTTTGGCAGTGGGCTCAGAGCGGACTGCTATCTCCTCTTCTGATTCCATTTGCATCGGATCGCCGTTCGCTTAACTTTCAAGGGCAGAACTTGGAGCGATCTTGAGAGGAGAAGTCACTCTCTTCCGAGCGTTTCATTGAGCATCTGGTTTCTTGGCGGATCCTTCCTCTTCATCCTCTTTTTCCGGAATGGCCGTTCCCTGCACTTCAGAAGATGCAGTTGCCTTATCTTTTCCCTTCTTTTCTCCCTTGGGTTTGGGCACATAAGGAGTTGGATCTTCATCAGATTGTCCAGGTAGGGACTCATCCTTGCCCAATATGGCCTTGTGCTTTGCTTGATATATCTTTGCTCCATTCTCATTCCATTCATAGTTCTGTGGCAGCTTATCTGACAGAATGATTGAGATTTTGTGTATGAAGGAGCACTTGGAAGATAAGCACACTACATTGCTTTCGGGTCGATTCGAACTTCCCGAAGTCTTTCCTCGGTCGTGCCTTGACCATACCCAACCAATCTATATCTGAAGCCTTCTTTATTATTGCGGCCATATGACGATCTTATAGGAAGTGACAAAGACATCAAGGCGTAAGTTGAGCACATGATCACCTTTTGAACGATCTCAAGGAGAAGGCGATATTTCCTCTTCAGATAGAAGGCTTTGACGTTCGTCGTGTTCTCCTTGTTTGCTGGTCTCAACAACTTGGCTTCAAGAAATTCCTTTTCTCCTACATCAATCGTGTAGGTCTCTGGATTGATGCTTCCTTGAGTTAGACCGAAGATCCCCTGGAGATCATCATTCGACACTCGTCTTTTCGATCCAACCGGAAGAAATCAGTCAAACATCAATGTCTTCATCCCTCTGTATATTGTATAGAAACTCCAGGGCTACATGGGTGTGGACGATGTTCTGATGTGTAGAGCAATATCGTTCTAGCCCACACGCTCGCAAGCACTCCAGAATTTCCAGCGATTCAGGATCTGAGGTGATGGTGAATACTATATACTTCTCATCAATGATGTCTTTCTTCATCGATGCAAAGTTGCAGAACTTTTTTCCTTTGCCCGGTCGTGGAACAAGATATGTCATTTCTGTACGATATGCAAATTGATGTTTAGTTTGAGTAAAATATTTCGATAAATTCAGTCAAACCAGTAATCTAAGCATCAATTTAGCAAGTAAGAGTATAGATCTTATAAAAATTATAGAAACATATCATTACGACTTGTAAACCTAGGTACCAGAGTGAATTGAAATAATGCAATATTTAAACGAGAAATTACCAGAAATTGATTCAAGAATTTGAGAAATCGTAAGAAAATAATCAATTGATTTCGTAAGTAATTCTCTAAAGATTATGAAAGTTTTGATCTTTTAAGAGCTTTGAGAAGACGAAGTAGTGGAAAGAAGTTTTCTGAGAAAGATTTGGATTTTATAGAATACGAGGGAAAACCTTTTTGCACAACTTTCCAAAGTACTCAAGTATCCATGTTTTGAAATTAGTGGCTGAGATTAGTCGGCCAAAAAGTATTTTGATCGCACGGTTGAGAAAAGTAGTCTTCTCGTATTTTGGACTCGAAAATTCGCAATAAAAAGCATTAAAAACACATTCCCAAGTCCGCATTAAAAGTTTTGCAGTGCATGCGTCATAAAGTGAAAATCGAGTAAAAACCAATTTATTTAAATAACACATATAAGAAGTTCAGAAAGGGATAAATAAGAGAACGTATCTAACTAATTGATATTGTAATCAACCAGTTACCACTGTGATCTGATTTGGTACTTGTCGACCTTACTGATGGTTGCCTTATGCATTTCCCAACAATATTCCACTCATCTGATCAGATTCTTGTTTGAAACACTTCGTTACTTATCTGATCCACTTATCTGATTCTCTTATCTGATACCCTTATTTGATCCACTTCATCCGTTAATCTTCTTCTATTCAGTCCACATTTACTATGCACTTAAGTCTACTCCCGCCAAAACATTTACTCCGGGGAGTCAAAAAGTCGCCTCGATTCCCAAATCGGCTTGATTTAACATTCCGTAATAATGGCATAGATACGTTGTGATTACTCACACCATCAAATCATCCAACCATTAGCCGCGTGTTCCTTATGCGTTGTCGATGCAAATTTCTCTTAAGGTCTTCTGAGAAAAATAAATTTGCATTTGTACCCCTAATTTCATTCTATAAATTAGTCTGGGGTGTTAGGCAAAACAACACAACATAAACCATTCATCTTCTTTAGCATATACTTCATGCCTTTCCGATGAGTTCCTTATTTCCGGTGAAACTTTCGGTGAAAACCTTTAACCATTTTCCAATGAATTCAGCTTCTCAAATAAACCCTGTGTGTTCCTTCACACTGCTTTCGTCGTCATCTAAGATTACACATACGATCAATGCAAAGATTCTTTACCACCGTGGAGGCGGATCTGCTAAGGCAAATGAGAAGGCACTTCTCCTAACCGTATGCACCTTGTGCGCCTATCGAGATGACGGAATTAGCATCAACAGACTCAGTCTGAAACAAAACGTGAGTTTGGTATACGATCTGCATCAGTCAACAACTGATCTTCATATATCAAACTCAATTTTTGCATGCGACACTAGTTTCTGTTTGGTCCTTGTGACCAAACCTGTGGCACTGTGTCCCATTTAACAGCTGGAGAGCCCATTGATTTTAGGTCTAAGGGCTCCTAGCTTAAAGATCCTTTAAGGCCCGCTCTCGCTCCTCACTTCGAAGCTCTAAGAGTGGCTTTCAGGATTCTAAAAGCTTCTCTGCACCCCCTGGGTCGGAGAAAATGAGAGCATCAGCTCTTAAAATCTCTCTCTCTCCTTCCCTGCCTTGGGTTGGCTTAGGGTTTATGGTTTATGGTTTATGTATTGACCTCCGGGTCTTCTTGTACTTGTAGCTTGTAATACCACTTGAAGATAGCTTGTAGGTAGCTTGTGATATCACTTGTAACTTGTAAATCTGACCTCCGGGTCCTTATCAATGAAAAATTCTGTTATTTCATTGTTGTGTTGCCTCTTCTGACTTATGCGATTTGTAGCTTTCAACTTGTACGACTTGCTTGTTGACCGTAGCTTTAATCGACTTATAAAGTAACCTACCAATCTGATCAGTTCCCCTCATCGGATATATATTGAACTGATCTGCTCCTTGTCTGAACTTCAGATCGGCTACTTGTCGACTTTACGATCGCTCCTTATCATGCCGGATATTTACTTATCGACTCTCGATCGCTCCTTATTTGAACTTCAGATCGGCTCCTCGTCTTGTCTTCAAATCAGTTGAGATTCCTAAATCAACTGATTCCTCTTAACCTGGTTAGTCTCTTAACCAACTGGTTCTGGAGATTAGTCCACCAACCATTTCTGGTGCATTTTCTCCGAGATCCAGAAGCCCTAGCTCGTTGCATAATTCTCTGAATCTAATCTCAACTAGCGGCATAGTTAAAATATCAGCTTTCTGCTTGTCAGTATGGATCTTTTCCATTATGATATTCTTCTTTTCAGCGTGATCTACGATAAAATGGTGTCGACATCCACATGCTTGCATCTTGTGTGTAGAAACGAGGATTACGGTGATTGCAATAGCACTATTCATCTGGCGAGAATATATAGTGCGTTCTTAGCTACGATGTTGTAATCCCTCATTGCCGACTTAGCGGAGCGATTTGGGAACAACGACTTCTGCTGACCATATATTGCCTTAAGTAGTAGATGTCCATGAATCGATGTACGCTTCGAAAACCAAGAGATCGGTTTATTTCCGTAAACCGACATGAACACGAGGTTGACTTCTGTCGATTCTCGCAACCTCCGTAATCGAATCGAGAATACCCACTAAGCTCTAGATTATCATCGATGGGTAAAATAAACCAAGGTTTCTTGTCCCCTCGGATACTTGAGAATCGCTTACATTTTGTTTCTAGGTGGCTTTGCATTGGATTTGTTTGAAATCGACACATACACCCTCTTTGCAAAAGTGATATCGGTCTATTTGGCGATCGGGTATAGTAGAGATCAATGAGAGCCCTATATTCTTTTACGATTAGTTTTTTCGACCGTTCTCATCTGGATCAATCTTGAACCCGGTCATCATGGGAATTCTGGCTTCCTTACAATGTTGAACTCAAATTTGGCGATAGATTCATACAGATACTTTGGCGAGATGAATATCTCTTCTGTACTCTGCTTGACTTGTAAACCCGAAAGTAATTCATCGACCCATCATGGACATCTCGAACTTCCCTTGCATTAATTTCTTTGAACTTCTCACCACGACTTCTTGTTGGGAGATCCGAAGATGATGTCGATTTCACGTAAATCTGAACCATCGAATATCTTCTCCATCTTCTATTCGAATAAGGTTCTATCCACTATTCCTTTAGTGAATCCTTTGTCTATCAAGAACCGAGAGAGTGTATCATACCAAGCTCGAGGAGCTTGTTTGAGAACCATAAAGAGCTTTTTCTTAAAGCGGTACACTTGGTTGCCTTTTTCAAAGCCAGGAGGTTGTTCAACATAAACTTCCTCTATTAGTACCCCGTTTAAGAATGCACTCTTTACATCCATCTGATACACAATGAACCCTCTCGTAAAAAGATATTTAAGCTTGACCGAATGGCTTCAAAGGGCAACCGGTGCAAAGGTCTCATCATAATCAATTCTTCCGATTGTGAATACCCCTTAGCAACAAGTCTTGCCTTATTCACGGTTATGACATTATTCTCATCTCTCTTGTTCTTGAATACCCACTTCATGCCAATCACGTCTTGATGAGTTGGGTACGTCCACCCGGTTTCAAACTTGATTCCTCTCAAACATATTTCGGCTCCTCTTGCATGGCTAGATTCGACTTTTGCGTCTTGTAGAGCTTCTCTCTTTGTAGTTGGTTCCTTCAAAAGGCAGATAACAACAAGACATGGCACTTTTACCAATCGATGTCTAGTTTTGACTCTATCGGATGGGTCTCCGATAATCGATCGGTTGGATGGTGGTAATTCAGTCCTTCTATTACGATTTGCGTCTATTTGGAGAACATCATCCACTACGATAGTAGTTCATTACTAGTGATTGGGAGTGGTCGAATTATGATCCACTTGATAAGAACATGTCTCGGTGATGTTGGACTCATCATGTCGATGATGTCGTTAAGTAGGAACTTCAGAGTTCCCCCGAACCGGATGGTTCGATTGATACTATCTCCATTTTGTGCGAACTTCTTCTTCGGCGGTTATGCGTACCTTAGGGTCCGATTGACTGTTGAATCGGCAAGATCAAGTTCGGGATATACATCATTACGTGTTAAACTTCTTTCTCCTTGATACTTAGCCGATCCATTTAAGCGTGTCGTAGCGGTTGATCCGGGTGCGGCTTTTGTTACGAGGCGACTTTCTCTTGTTCAGAAGATGTCTCATCAAAGACCACATGGGGTATTTCTTCCACAACTAGGGTTCATTTGTTGTAAACCCTGAAAGCCTTGCTGGATGAGGAATATCCTAAGAATATACCCTCATCTGACTTTTCCCATTGTTGTGAATGAAACACTTGCACCCAAAAACATGGAAGTAAGAAACACGAGGTATTCTGCCCTTCCACAGTTCATAGGGTGTTTTGAAGTGAGTCTTTGTCGAGAACATCCGATTACGAGTGTGGCATGCAAGATTGATGGCTTCTACCCGTAAACGGCTTGGTGTCGCATGTTAAATTTAACATAGCGTGCGAGCTTTCCTTGAGAGTTCTGTTTTCTCCGCTCGCTACTCCATTTTGTTGTGGCGTTCTTGCAGCTGACGTTTCATGTTGTATACCAAACTCAGTGTAAAAATCAGTAATAAAAGAATTCAGAAATTCTGTACCTTTATCTGATCTGATTTTTACTATGCTGACACCATTTTCGTTTTGTAGTTTCTTGAGCAGCTCGGGTATATTTGTCATTGTCTCGTTCTTCTTGTATAAGAATATAACCCAAGTAAACTTGGAATAATCATCCACGATTACCAGAGTATATTTGCGTCCACTGAGACTGACTGGTGTAACTGGTCCAAATAGATCCATATGAAGCAGTTGCAATACTCTACTGGATGCTGGTCCAGGTATTCCTTTGAATGAAGCTTTAACTTGTTTTCCCTTCTGACATGCGGCACATGTCTGATCCTTTGAGAATACTTCATTCGGAAGTCCCTCAACCAAAGGCACCCTAGCTATCTTGTTAAGAGTCTTAAAGTTCAGATGACTCATTCTTTTGTGCCAGAGCCAACTGCTACTCTTTGAACTCTTAACAATTAAGCATGCATTTCTTGGGCAACTGTTCCAATCTGTTGTGTAGATCGTGCCTTTCCTTCAATCAGTTAGCAAGATTTGTTGAGAGCTCGATTCCTAATCGTACACTTATCACTCGAGAACTCAACGCTGAATCCGTTGTCGTAGAATTGTGATACTGATAGTAGATTGTGCTTTAATCCTTCGACATACGAGACTCCAGTTACTTGTACATCATCATTCTCTAAGGTTCTGAATCCTTTGGTAAAACCAAAGTTATCATCACCGAAGAGTACACGTGGGCCTTCTTGTTCTCTGTATGAGCTAAGGAGATGTTTTCTTCCAGTCATGTACCTTGAGCATCCACTATCGATGTACCAGATAGTTGCTTGTACACCTCCTTTGTTGGCCAGTCCCACGCGAACCTGCAATCGAATCAGGCTTTAGGTACCCCTTTGGAATTGGGTCCTGAGGGGTTAGTGGTGAATTTAGGGATCCACACAAATAGGGCACTTCTATTGTAATCATATAGATCAGAATGCCTGATTTGTCTCCCATACATATCAACATAATCAATACGTCTCTTTATATGCTTTCTGATTTGTATGATTATTCGTGTGAGCCTTGGGTGAATCAGAAGACTTGGGATTTTTCTTTATATTTTGTCTTCCTTTAACCCAGTGGGGCTCAGGTGCAGTAGCCCTAGGTCTCTGGTTATAAGGGTAGGTACGACTGCTACCATTAAAAGATTCATATCTCTTTGGCATAGATGGTCTTTGCAGTTTACCTATAGCTTGCTTATTAGGCAGCTGACCTTGATTGGGTCTCAGATTAGATTTCCTTTTTACAGGTTGTTTCTTCTGATACCTAATATGCTGATCAGGTTGAGGTTTCTTCAGAAGAACTGGGTTCTTCTGAAGTGAACCAAACAGGGCTTTTGAGGATGTAGAAGGGTTCTCATACCCAATTCCCTTCTTGTTAGTCGGCGTTCAAAAATAGGTGTTCATATCTTGAACGGTTTTTGATGACTTCGTGAAAACCTCTATTTTCTTGCGCAAACTATCCTCAGTAGATTTTAGACTCTCATGTAGTCGAAATAGCTCCTCAAACTTAGCTTGTAGTATTTTGAAATCATCAGCTTGTTGTTTGTTGATTGCTAGCTGATCTTTGATCTGCTTCTCCTGATCAGAAGATTTAACCTTCAGAACGTTAAGTTCCTCAGTTACCTTCTGAGCAGTTTCAGCTAATTTCAGTTCAGCTGCTTTACTGACAGCGTTCTCTTTAACAAGCTGATTAATTCTGATCCTTAGCTTGTCATTTTCAGCTTCCACTATTGTATAAGTGTCTACTGCATCAGAGAGATCATCAAGCAATTGCTCAGAGTAGAGCTGCAAGTCAATCTCTCCAGCAGGTGTACTAATAATAGCTGGTGTGGAAATTGAAAAAGCAGAAGGTTTGGAGGTTACCTCAGATTGGTCTTCCTCCCTGGCCATCAGGCAGATTTCATCGTCATCTGAAGAGAATATCAGATCTTCATGGTCGAGGAAATTAACAGCACTGCTTATCAGACAGAAATCTTCTACAGATGAGTAGCCAGAATCCTCAAAATGCAGATAGGAATCATCAATTCCTGATGTGCCAGCAACCATGGCTTTTCTGTCTTTGAAGCGTAGCTCTCTTTTGTTCCGCTTCTTTTCTATTCCTCTGGGAGTGAGGTCTGGGCGGTCGGAGCTGTAGTGACCTGGTTTCAAGCAGTTTAAGCATGATCCACGATCCACGGAACTTCCTCTGCCAGGTGAGACACTTCATCTGTAGGATCTGTCAGGTGACTTTCCTTTCTGATTGTAGTCTGAACTCCTTCTGTCAGATCTGTTATCACTTCTCTCGTCTGACCGATCATCTCTTTTATCATCTCTGTGATCCCTTAAGTCATCAGATCTATTCCTTTCTAGTGATCTGTCAGTTGGCCTCCTGTTCCTTCTGTCTTGATAATCCTTGTAGAATCTGCGATACTTACCGAGTTGAATATTTGATCTTTCAAGTTTCCTGGTAAGTAAAGCGATATGTTCAGCTTGGCTTATGATGTTTCCAACAGGTTCAGTGGCCTTTGATTTGCTGTTAGTTGCTTTGAATGCAACTGATTTAGATGTGGAGGTTGAGGCTTCAGCAGGCGTCTCGTCTTCATCTGCTTGCCCTCTTTCGATTAAATCGAACTCATGGGCTTTAAGGCTTAGGAACAAGCTACTCGCTTCATCTTGGCTATGTCTTGGCAATCCTTGATTACCGTGACTTTCATGTCCCACTTCTTGGTGAGAGATCTCAGGATCTTGTAATTGATGTCTTTGTCTGACATCTCTCTTCCAAGTTCTCGTAGCTTGTTTACTGACATGGTGATCCTCCCGTCGAGCTAGTTGATGGTCTCGTTGGGCAACATTTTGAGCTTTTCGAACTTCACCAGTTCAGCTTGTAGTCGGCTGTCTTTGATCTGATCATTTCCTTCGCATATCTCAGCAAGAGTATCCCACATTTGTTTCGCAGTCTTGAGATACTTTATCTTCTCTTTGGTGACTTTATCCATCGTCTTCATGATTATATGCCTGGCGATTGTATCTAGAGTATACAACTTTCTTTCTTCTGCATCCATCAGGGCTGGACTTTTTCGAACAAGACATCCAGGTGCATAATCTGGATCTCCTCCAACCGCTGGGTTGTCGTGATATATGATGATGGGTCCTCGTTCAATGACTTCCATCACTCTGCCGCTTATCGATCCCAGATGATTGCACATGTATATAGTTCAATCTGCATACTCATCAATTGAAAACTTAGGCAAATCATGATACATACCAGAGGTATTATCCATGCTGAGTGATTTTGAAAACGATTGAGTTTTGAAAACGGTTTTTCAAGATCTGCTCAAATGACCACAAAGATTCTTCCTCAAGAATCGATGATACTCAAAGCCGATGGTGCGTAGAACCTTTGCTCTAATACCACTTGTAGGTCCCGAACGGGTTTGTGAGGGCGTAAGTCTAGAGGGGAGGGTGAATAGACTTAAAAACTTTTCGTCTTGGATCGGTGTGATTTGGTGATTACTGTCGATCAGAGTAGTAGTGAGTCGATTTGGATCGATGTTCAATCTTCTTGAGTGCCCGAGGGCAGATCGGTTTGATATCTGTCGGTTTAAGCGAGAGTCAGGTTTATAAATACCCGTGTGAAAAATCGGGTTTTATCAATTGATTCTCAAAGTCACTTTTCAATCGGTGACTAAGGTGTCAACTCGATCGGATCGATTGCTTGGTGCGATCGATGTTAACTTAGAATATGTATACAATTTTAAGCTCGGCCAGTGTGAATAGTGTAAAAAGCAATAAATAGCAAGTAAATGCACACAAGATTTTATAGTGGTTCGGAATGAAGAAACCCGTCTTTACGCCCACTCTTCCCTTAACACAGTGGGGCACCAACTTAACCAATCTGGACTTAGTTTTATGTGTTAGTCCAACACCCAACAGATGTTTGTTTGAGTTCACACTCAACCGAACCGTAAATCGAAACTAGAATCCCTGATGCGAAATCTTTTACAGAACAAACTTAACCTAACTTTGAGTTTGGGTAAAGGTTTGTTGTGGTTCCAACCGAAATCTATCCTAGTGTTTATGTAGCCAAATCTTTAGTGGATAGGATTTCTTGCTAAGAACTATGGGATAAACACTCTAAGAATAATCTTCAAATATGGTGTTCTTCGAGCGGAGATTTTGCTGTAGTTTTTGCTTCTTTTGCGGTGTCTCCGTGTTTGTTCTTAGTCTTCTTCAATTTTGAAGATCGATCCCATTTTATAGACCTCGAAATCAAAGAGTCGTTGGAGAGCAATTTGAATTTCGGGCTATATTAGGTAGGTCAGAGGATATGATTGTGGCGTGCTGTTCCGAATATTGGCGTGGTCGTAGGCATGATTAGCGTCATTTATGTCCGCAGTGTCGAATCCCGTATTGTTAGCTCTTTTTGTGCACGTGTCGCTTTCTCCTTGGCTTTGCGAGGCGGCACTTCAGTAATTTGTCCGTTAGACGATTGATATTCCTTTTGTAGAATATTCATCTTGTCTGGTGTACCATTTTAGTTGACGCCAGGTGCGAGCTGACTTGATCAGATAACTGATAAGTCTACCTTGTAGAGTCTTCTGATGCAGATTGTCTTAGCACAATATGGAACCCTACCGATATAGGTCTTGGTCTTCCGAAGTCTTCTAATCTTTAGGTGACTTCGAGCCTCGGTGTATTCAAATCATCTTGAAGTCTTGAGGTTTATTCTTGAGTCTTCGAGTTCATCCGAGTCTTGATGTGTCTTCATCTTCACCGATCTTCGACTTCTTTTCTTCGATTTGTTCTTAATTTTCCGATCATCGACCTTATCTGGGTCATCCGATGCTTCGACACAGCCTATACATATTGAGTTCCCCCTCAATATGTGACCTATCTTTACATCGACTATCTATACATTTAATTTGGTCATCTTAATCGATTCTAAGTCATCAATCCTAATGTGTCCGATTTGGTCCTATTACAACCTGCTTTGGAACTTCCATCAAAACTTAAATACAAATTTCCCAACAGTATATGCCTAGAAGTCTAAGTTGTTCGACTTTTTACAGAGGTGGTCGTGGTGGCCTATTTATACTATGACTCCCACCCTTTGGGTGGGAATTTACATAAGGAATAATGCCTATTAAAGGGCTACAATATCGGGAACCATTAATCTCGCCTTGACAGGTCAGAAATCATCCATCTTCAGCCTGCGCCAATCGTGGAGAGGATGTGGAGGGCGGATTAGTGGCGTGCCGGGGGCTGTCATTGACCACGTGAACTGTATAGTTATGGCTGGTGCAGGTCGCTCCCGACTTGAGGATATAAAGCGGAAATCGCATCGTGACTTCCCAAACTGCCGACTACCCGAGTTGCCGACCTTTGCGACTTGAAGGTTTGGTCTTGTGGGAATTACGTGGGCTAATCCCTTGGTCCCCTTGCCGAGGTTGCTTCGTGCAGTCTTTGTTAGATTGTTTATGATCCTTCGTGCCCAGGTGGGAGGTCGGGTTTATCCATGCTACAACAGATGTCTTTATATCCGATAAACTGTGGATGAACTATTGGAATTTACAAGCACGTAAACAAATAAACATGCGTAGCGGAATTAACAATTCACCAACAACAAATTATAGATTGCATAGTTAAATAACAAAATACATAAACGGAAATCTTACAGTGCTTCGTAAGCTATTCCCTCCACTATGGTATCCACATAATTCTCGTTCACAGATTTGCCAGCGTTGAATCCCGTGTGAGTTTGCTAGGAAAATTCTACACTAGAGATTTTGTGGAGAAATATTCAAGAGTCAATAATGAATCCCCAAGGACTCATATATATAGGGGAAGCCCAGCTTAAATCTTAAGCTATCTTTATTAGGAAATAAAATCCCTAATCTTGCAAATCAAATTCCATAGATTTAATTTCCCTATATATAAAATCCTACGATAATATTCCATATATTTTTCTGGGATTCCTATTTAATTAATTCCAATTTAATTAAATAGTAATAATAATTAATTCTATTAATATATTATTAATTCTTCATAAATTAAATATTAAATCCAATTTAATACTTAATCAACCAACTTTAATCTGTAAAGGGAATTACTTGTAGTGTGACCCATAGGCCCTTATATATCGAGCGATTAATCAAACTAACGGTCTTAATTGAACCCTAGACAATAAATCAGACATTCTCAATATATGAGGTACGTTGCGAAGAAACATGCAACTACCTATAACTGAAACGTGGGCTATTGTAATTGTTGGAAAATTTGTAGTTTTGATAGAAGTTCCAAAATAGATATAATAGGACCAGTAAGACCTGTTAGCTGACTGATGAACTAGAAGTCTGAATAGTATGACCAACTGAGATGTATAGACAGCTGATGTAATAGATAGGTCACATATTGAGGGGGAACTCAATATGTATAGGTTAAATCTTTCAGAAGATCAAAAGATCAAAAGATCAGAAGATATCAAGACCAGAAGACCTTCAGATGACCAACATCAGATAACAGCAGAAGAGTCAGTAAGTTGAGCTAAGACAACTTACATCAGAAGACTAAACAAGGTAGACTGGTTTATCTTAACTGATCAGGTCAGCTCAAATTAGGTGATAACCAAGTGTCCACCTAAGACATACAAAGTAATCAGACAAGAAGAATGTCAACCTAAGTTGGTGAATCAAACGCCGAATAAGTGTACTTGACAACCAATAAAAGCGAGACACGTATGTACAGAGCTGACAGTGCAGGACAAAGTGGTTCAGAGTCAAACGGCTAGAAAGGACGAGTTAACACGCATTTGTCCATGCCGTCTCTGAGCACATCAAATCAGCCCTATAAACCAACCTTAAATAGACCGAAATTCGAATTTCTCTCCATCGGCTAGTTCGATTTCATGCCTATAAATATTGGATCAACTTTTAGAGTAAGGGACGGAAATTCTACAAGCTTAAACACATCAAACATTTTCCACAAGAACACCAAGAACTCAAGCAAATATTCTAAGTGTTCATCCCATTGCTTCTTAGCAAGAATTCTTATCCTTTAGCTTTAGGCTATTTAAATACTAGGATAGAATTCCAGTTGGAAACCATACAAATCTTACCCCTAACCGAGTGTTAGGTTAAGTTTGTTTAGCAAGATTTCATGCTAGGGTTTCTAGTCTTGATTTCTGGGATTGGTTGAGTGAGAACTCCATAAACATTTGTTGTACTGTGTTTGGACTAACATATTAAACTAACTCTAGTTTGGTAGTAAGTGTCCCTGCTGATAAGGAAGAGTGGACATAGGACAAGTTGTCCGAACCACTATAAATCTTGTGTGCTTACCTGCTTTACACTATCTGCACACTACTCTTTTGATAAGTTAACATGCATATTCTAAGAAGAGATCAATTATGCATCAAGCAGCTGATTTGATCAGTTTGACATTTGGTCATTTGATCTGATTCAAAAAGACTTAGAATCTTATTTATATAAAACTGGATTTTCACACGGGTAAACTTAACTTCCACACAATCAGTTAAACTGATAAACACCAAACTAATCAGCTCACCAGCGATCAGTAGGTTGTATATCAATCTATACTGATCATCTGCACTCTGATAAGTTAACTTTCCAATCACACTGATCACACGAAAAAGTTTCAGAAGTCTATTAACCCTTCCCCTCTATACTTCTGTCTCACTGAAACCCGTTCGGGACCTACAAGTGGTATCAGAACAGTGGTTCTACGGACCACTGGCTTTGAGTATCATTGGTTCTTGAGGAAGAACCATTGTGGTCACTTGAACAAATATTTGAAAAACCTATTTTTAAAACTCATTTGTTTTACTCACAAAATTCAGCATGGATACCACAGCTGGTATGTACCATGATCTGCCAAAGTTCTCTGTCGATGAGTATGCCAACTAAACCATTCTGATGGGGAACCATTTGGGTTTAATCAGTTTCAGAATAATGGAGGTTATGGAACGAGGACCCATCATCATATATCATGCAAATCCAGCTATTGGTTGTAGGAGAACCAGCTGGAGCTATGGTCCAGAAAAGTGTTACTCTGATGGATGCTGAAGAAAGAAAGTTGCATAATCTGGATACTGTTGCAAAGCATATCATCATGAAGACAGTGGACAAGACAACTCGAGAGAAGATCAAGTATCTGAAGACTGCCAAGCAGATGTGAGTCAATTCCTTCTGATTGTGAATACCCCTTAGCAACAAGTCTTGCCTTATTTCTGGTTATGACATTATTCTCATCTCTCTTGTTCTTGAATACCCACTTTGTGCCAATCACATCTTGATGGGTTGGTCTGTCCACCAATTTCCAAACCTGGTTCCTCTCAAACTGTTCCAGTTCTTCTTGCATGGCTAGAATCCAGTTTGCATCTTGTAGAGCTTCCTCTACTTCAGTTGGTTCCTTCAAAGACAGATAACAACAATACATGGCACTTTCACCAATCTGATGTCTAGTTTTAACTCTATCATATGGGTCTCCGATGATCAGATCAGTTGGATGACTGGTTACCCAGGTCTTCTTTTCTGATTTGCATTTGTTTGGAGAACATCATCCTCTTCTGATAGTAGTTCATTACTAGTAATTGGGAGTGGTGCAGAATTATGATCCACTTGACATGGACAAGTCTCAGCTGATGTCGGACTCATCATGTGCTGATGTCTGTCCGTAAGAACTTCAGATGTTCCCTCTGAACCAGATGGTTCAGCTGATACTGTCTCAGCTGTACCAGCTTCTTTATTGACAGTTGTACGTACCTTAGGGTCTGATTGACCTGGTGAATCAGCAGGATCTGGAATATACACTGTTACGTGTTCTGATCCTTTTTCCTTGATACTTAGCTGATCCATTTTTTGTGCATCAGGTACCGGTTGATCTGGTACTTCTTGTTCTGAGGCAGATTTCTCTTGTTCAGAAGATGTCTCATCAAAGAAACATGAGGTGTTTCTTCCACAACTAGGGTTCGCCTGTTGTATACCCTGAAAGCCTTGCTGGATGAGGAATATCCTAAGAATATACCCTCATCTGACTTGGCCTCAAAAGTCTTCAACTGACTCTTCCCATTGTTGTGTATGAAAAACTTGCACCCAAAAACATGGAAGTAAGAAACACGAGGTTTGTAGTGAGCCTTAGTCAGGGAGCATCTGTTCTGAGTGTGGCATGCAGTTAACAAGATCTGTTGAGTAGCTCAATTCTTAATAGTACACTGATCAGTCGAGAACTCAACACTGAATCCGTTGTCGCAGAATTGTGAAACTGATAATAGGTTATGCTTTAAACCTTTGACATACGAGACTCCAGTAACCTGTACATCATCATTCTCTAAGGTTCTGAATCCTCTGGTCAAACCAAAGTTATCATCACCAAAGAGTACACGTGGGCCTTCTTGTTCTGTGTAAGAGCTAAGGAGATGTTTGCTTCCAGTCATATGCCTTGAGCATCCACTATCGATGTACCAGATACTTGCTTGTACACCTCCTTTGTTGGCCAAACCCACGCGAACTTGCAATCAAATCAGGCTTTAGGTACCCCTTTTGGATTGGGTCCTGAGGGGTTAGAGTTGGTTTTAGGGATCCATACAAACAGAGCACTTCTATTGTAATAAGATAGATCAGAAGGCCTGATTTGTCTCCCATAAATATCTACATAATCATACATCTCTTCATATGCATTTTGATCAGTATGATTATTTGTGCGAGCTTGAGTGAATCAGAAGACTTGGGATTTTTCCTTTGCAGTTTGTCTTCTTTTAACCCAGTGGGGCTCAGGTGCAGCAGCCCTAGGTTTCTGATTGTAAGGGTAGGTACGACTACTATCATTAAAAGATTCATATCTTTTTGGCATAAATGGTCTTAGAAGTTTACCTTTAGCTTGTTTGTTAGGCGGTGACCACGATTAGGTTTTGATTAGATTTCCTTTTGTGATTGTCTTTTCGATACCTAATCTGGCCGATCGAGTTGAGGTCTCTTCCAGAAGAACGGGTTCTTGCTTTTATTCTCTACTGATGCTTAATCGGTTGGGGTTCATTTCGCATTCCCTTCTCGATTGGGCACTTGCCTTACTTGTTCAGCAGGTCTTTTTCCCTTATCAGATACATATTTTGCTTTTTGTGTATCTATATCAGAAACTCGTTTGATTACACCATTTTGAAGTGAACCAGATGGGGCTTTTGAGGATGTAGAAAGGTTTTCATACCCAATTCCCTTCTTATTAGTTGTCGTTCGAAAATAGTTGTTCATATCTTGAACGGTTTTCTAAGATTTCGTGAAAACCTGTATTTTCTTACGTAAACTATCCTCAGTTAATTTCAGACTCTCATATAGTCGGAAGAGATCATCAAAATTGGCTAATATGATTTTAAAATCATCAGCTTGTTGTTTATTGATAGCTAGTTGTTCCTTAATCTGCTTCTCCTGATCAGAAGAGTTAACTTTCAGAACTTTCAGTTCTTCAGTTATCTTCTGAGCAGCTTTAGCTGATTTTAGTTCAGTTGCTTTACTGACAGCATTTTCCTTAACAAGCTGAGTATTTTCAATCCTTAGATTATCGTTTTTAGCTTCCACTATTGTATAAGTGTCTACTGCATTAGAGAGATCATCAAGCAATTGCTCAGAATAAAGTTTCAAGTCAATCTCTCCAGCAGGTGAGCTAATTATAGCTGATGTGGAAACTGAAAGAGCAGAAGGTTTAGAGGTTACCTCAGATTGGTCTTCCTCCTTAGCCATCAGACAGATTTCATCATCAGAAGAGAATATCAGATCATCGTAGTGGTAGAAATCATCAGCGTTGCTTATCAGACAAAAGTCCTCTACTGATGAGTACTTTTGAATCCTCTGAAAAGGCGATAAGAATCATCAATTTCGATGTATCGACAACCATGGCTTTTCTGTCTCTATAGCGTTGCTCTCTTCATTCGCTTCTCTTCTCTTTCTTTTGGTGTCGTCCAGCAATCTGCGTTGTAATGACCTGGTTTCTCCTGATTGAAACACGCTTCCATGATCCACGGAACTATTCGCGCGGGTGAGTCATTCCGTCTATAAAATCTGTCGGGGTGACTTACCATGTCGATTATGTCAATTTCTTCTCTCGGATCTGTTGTCTCTTCTTTCATCGGTGATCATCTCTTTTCTTATCTTCTCTGCGATCCTTTCTGTGATCATCTCTTCGATCATCGATCTGGTCCCTTTCTAGAGACCCTGTCAGTTGGCCTCCTATCTCTTCCTCTGTTGTTTTGATAATCCTGTAAAATCTGCGATACTTACCAAGTTGGATGTTAGATTTTTTCAAGTTTTTCAGTTAGCAAAAGCAATCATTCGATTTGGCTTATAATATTTCCATGAGTTGATGAGACTTTGAGTTCTTTCTTTGAATACTTTGAATCTGTTGATTTTGATGTGGCAGTGTGGCTTCAAAGAGCGACTCGTCTTCTTCTTCTTGCCCTCTTTCGATCGAGATCGAACTCATGAGCTTTAAGACTCGGGGAGCAGGTTGCTTAGGTTCATCTTAGAAATATCTTGACAATCCTTTATTACGGTGACTTTCATATCCCACTTCTTAGTCGGAGATCTCAAGATCTTGTAATTGATGTCTTTATCGACATTTCTCGTCAAGTTCCGTAACTTGTTGGTGACATGGTGATTCTTCCATCGAGCTTGTTGATGGTTTCATTTGGTAGCATCTTAAGTTTCTCGAATTTCACGATCAAATTTTGCGATACCGCTATCTTTAATCGGATCATTTCCTTCACACATTTAAAAAGCGTATCCCACATGTTTGCTTTTGTCTTGAGATACTTTATCTTTCTCTCGGTTATCTTGTCCATGGTCTTCATGATTATGTACACGGCTATCGTATCCGAGTGTACACTTTCTCTCTCAAAGATCCATCGAGTAAGGGGACTCTTTCGACAAGACTTGAACTGCAAAATCTGGATCACCTCCAACAATTTGGGTTGTCATGATAGATGATGATGGGTCCTCGTTCAAGAACTTCCATCATCCTACTGCTTATTGATCCCATATGGTTGCTCCTGTATATCGTCCAGTCTGCATACTCATCAATGGAAAATTCAGGCAAATCATGATACATACCCTATTATCCATGCTGATCGTGAGTTTGAAACAAATGAGATTTGAAAAAGGGTTTTCAAGATCAGTTCAAGTGACCACAAAGGTTCTTCCTCAAGAACCGATGATATTCAAAGCCAGTGGTCTGTAGAACCCTTGCTCTGATACCACTTGTAGGTCCCGAACGGGTTTCGTGAGGGCAAAAGTCTAGAGGGGAGGGGTCAATAGACTTCTGAAAACTTTTTCGTGCAGATCAGGTGTGATTGCAGTTTGCCTGATCAGAGTGCAAGTGAATCGGTTTTGATCGATATCAACTTCTCGACGCTCGAGGCGATCGATTCGGTATCTATCAGTTTAACTGATTGTGCGAAAGCTAGTTTATACCAATGTGAAAAAACAGTATAACAAATCAGATTCAAAAGTTATTTTCAATCAGATGACTATGGAGTCAATCTGATCAGATCAGTAACTTGGTTCTAGTTGATCCTAACTCAGAATATGTATGCAGATTTAATCAAGTTGTGTGCAATAGTGTGAAGCAGTTAATCAAGCAGGTAAATGCACACAAGATTTATAGTGGTTCGGACAACCAGTCCTACGTCCACTCTTCCCTATCACAAGGGGCACCAACTTAACCGACTTAACCAACTTGACTTAGATTATTGTGTTAGTCCAACACATTACACCAACAAATATTTATGGAGCTCTCACTCAACCGATCCCAGAAATCAGAACTAGAAACCCTAGTCTGAAATCTTACTAAACAAACTTAACCTAACTTTGGGTTTTGGGTAAGATTTGTTGTTTGTTCCAACTTTGAAATATTTCCTAGTATTTAAGTAGCCTAACAGCTAGAGGATAGGATTTATGTGCTAAGAACTATGGTATGAACACTTAGAAAATTAATCTTCAAGGTTGTGTTCTTCGTGCGGAAATTTGGCTATAGTATGAGCTTCTTGATAATTTCTGTGAGTTCACTCTGAAGAGTAATCTCATATTTATAGACCTCGAAATCAAAGAGCCGTTGGAGAGCAATTTGAATTTCTGACTATATTTGGTAGATATGTAGGATTTGATGTGACGTGCTTCAGGGACGGCATGGCCGAAAGCATGAATAGTTTTCTTTTATAGTCGTTTGACCAAGCAGCACCAAATCCCGTATTGTCGGCTCCGTTCATACGTGTCTTGTTCTTATTGGTTAACAAAAGCACTTTTCAGTGTTTGTTCTACCAACTAAAGTTGACATTCTTCTTGTTCAGATCAACAACGTATGACTTGGTGAAACATCAGTTACCACCTGGTGTGAGCTGACTTGATCAGTTACAACTGATCAGTCTACCTGATAGAGTCTTCTGGTGCCAGTTGTCTTAGCTCAACTAGCAGACTCGTCTGATGTAGGTCTTCTGGTCTGATCTTCTGGTAGTCATATGATCTTCAGGTCTTCTGAATTTGGGTCTCAAGACTTCACCTGATTATCTGACTTTATAAGATCGTCTGATCTTCTGCCCTTCCCTTGCCTTCTGGCCTGTCGGACTTCAGCTGACTTTGTTCTTCTGATCTTTAGATCTGACCTATACATATTGAGGTTCCCCCTCAATATGTGACCTATCTTATACATCAGTTGTTCTATATAATAATTATCAACTGGTCATCTTATAACTGGTAATAAAAACATCAGTCAGCTAATAGGTCTGACTGGTCCTATTACATGTGTTTTAGAACTTTCATCAAAACTCTAAATTTCCCAATAATACATGTCGATCTCTAGTTGGTTGACAAGTACACTAAAACGAAACTTATCAGAACCTTTGCTGATCATCTATCTGGTCTGATCCTAGTATGACTTGATAATATATTCTTCATGTGTTTCTGACTTAAGTTTGACTCTGGAACAAGTCAACTTTCCTCGAACCCATCTGATCATCAGATCAGTACCCAAGCTAATCTGATCTGACCTGATCTGAGTTTTATGTAAGATTGTACTACTCTGCTGGTATAACAACAACTGATCTTCAGCTGTTCTTCAGGTCTTGATATCTTCGAGTCTTCTGCTCTTCAGCTCTTCTGATCTTTTGATCTTCTTTGAAACTTAGACTAATATATTGAGTTCCCCCTCAATATATGACCTATTCTAATGCATCAGCTGACTAACAGGTTCAACTGGTTTTCTATCAGATTCATCAGTTGACTAACAGGTTCAACTTATCCTATTACAAGTGTATTTAGAACTTTCATCAAAACTATAAACTTCCCAACAATTTTTCCCTTTTTGATGAAACCAAAACACTTAAAAGGAAAAGCAAATTAGAAAAATAAAAGACACATCAACAAATCAGAAGACAATGAGTAGTTGTCTTAGATAAGAAAACAAATAATTTTTATTTATGATATGAGAAATTACAAGTATATGATTGTTTTCTGACCCTATTCTAGGTCTTCTGATCTTGCTTCAGACTTGATCTCGAAGATTCTTTGGAATCGAGAAGATGTCGTACAACCTTTTCTTGACTTCAACCATCCTCAAGTTCTCAATGATGTTTCCCTTGACCAGGCATTCATTGTAGAGAGCAGTAAACCCGACTGGATCAAATTGGCCATCTGATCGAGTAGGCTGGTTCATGGTCCGGTAAGGAGGGGCCTGAGGATCCATACTCATTAGTCTTGCCTCCTTCATCATGAAACTATAAAACTTCTCATACTTGCTCTCCAACCAATTTAGGAACTCTTCATTCATCTGGTCAGATTCTGGAATGGTTTGAAGGATATAGATATCAAACAACCAAGCTACCTTTATGGATCTCCATTCATACTTCATGTTGTTGTTTGCTTTGATGATATCATCTGTTGGGGCTATACTGAAAAGTATGAATTTTCCAACATCCTCAACTTCAGCTGGTATGAGAGGTTCAGTGAAAGAGCCAGAACCTATCAGACCTTTCTTTTGTCCGGTTGTGTACGTTCTTTTTAGGTAACTGTAACTCAAATTTAGGGTGGACTGCAGGGCGGTGGGAAGCAAATGCAAGCCTCATACCATGCTTAGTAAAAGAAGCCAAGTACTTTACCCCCAACATTCTTCCTGCGAGCTTCTTCATGATCCATGGTTCCAGAAGATTTAGTCAGCACAATGTAGCCAAACTCCGGGTACAACATCAAATGATATTAAAAAGAAAATTGATTCTAAAAAGAAACTCGCACAATATAGAGTTTAATACTAACAACAAACTAAACTTCAATCCTGCTACATGAGGTCATCTATATTGATCATAACTCACCATTGTGTTTGGTTGAAATAGATGTTTTCAATAATATTTAAATATAACAAATCTTTTCTTAAAGTTGATTTCCAAGTCTTAGCAAATCTTTTCTTATAGTTGATTTCTTATACTTTAGATGTGTACCTGTCTTGATGGGAGCAATCTTGCAGTCCATGACTCAATTTCCTTCACACCAACATCAAATCGATGGCTAATAACCCCACATTTGTTCAGCCTACTGTTCAATTCCACCACAATCTTTCCAGATCTGTAGTCTCAAATTCTCCAATGTATCTGTGTTTTTGCATGACGGTGAAAAACTGGATAATAACTTTTGAAGAAGGCCTGATCATAATCTGGCGATTTCTTCTTACATACTCTTCAAAGCATCATTTAGCACACTGATTCTCACCATCTTCTAGCACAATCGGAAAAGCCGCCACCGCCGCTGCTTCTATATAAGAGACATAAGAGAAATGAGAGGTTTAACTGGACGATAGATTTATAAAATTTCACAAGAAATTAGAAATACTACATTGACTTTGCAACCAAAAGAACTGAACATCAGTTGATTCACCAAAACCCAGATTAGTCAATTGATAAAAGACACTCGAAAATCAAATTCATAAAAATAAAAATCCACGAATAATTTATTTCAATTGAAAATCGAAGCATCAACCGCTAGGGTGCACAAGAGTGGCGACGTGAGAAACAATACGGGAAACACCCAAAACAGGTGGCGAGAGGAAAACATCGATCACGCACAGCCATAGAGAGGGGCTCGATAGTTGTATAATACTCCCTCCGTCCCATAGTTTATGTAACTCTTACTGTTCATGATGATTTTGTGATAAAGTGATAAAGTGTTGGGGGTAGAAAGGGGAAATCAATTTTATTGAAGAGTAGAATAATATTTATTAAAGGTGATAAAGTGTTGAGGGTATGAGAGAGTGGCATATAGTAAATAAGTGGATGTTTGAAGGGTGTGAGTTAAAGTGGGTATTTCCATTTTAGGAAAGGTTACATAAACTATGGGACAAAAAAATGGAATGAGTAACATAAACTATGGGATGGAGGGAGTAGATCATAAAATATGAGAAGAAAAATTATTAGAAACACGAGGAAAGAATCGAAAATCAAACGAAGAATAAAAACGCAACAATTACGTGGTTTGATCGAATGATCTACGTCCACGAGAAATCAGAACACAAGCTCCACTATACTTCGATCAAAGACACAGATTACAAGAATCAATCACCCAGAATTCCAGAAATCTCACCAAATTGATAAGAACCCTAAATCCCCAAATTGAACCCCCCTTGAATCGCTCTCTCTCTACAATGAAAACTGAATTAGTTAACGCAATACTCTAACTGACAATGCCCAGAGGTAGAAACGCATCTCAAATACTCCGTTGAAGCCCAATTAATTCAGTTAGAAGATAACGCGTGCGCCGAGAGGTATCAGTTGGTTCCCCAAAAGGCATTACTCGAATATGACTGGCTTCTATAGGATTAGTTGCTCAATAGGATGGTATAGTAACTGAAAATACTTCTGTTACATGCATTTAGGAGCAGTTGCATTCAACCTTCACAATTCTCCACCTTAATGCAATCTGTGTTCATCATTTTTCCTTAGTACACTTGCCTAATTAGTGTACTATCCACTGCTCAAGCTTAACCAGCTTTGAACAGTAATTAAACTTAGCACTTGGTAGAGACTTGGTTATCATATCAGCAGCATTATCTTTAGTGCCTATTTTCAATACTGAGATGATCCCCTTCTCCACTATGTCCCTTACAAAATGTAGCTGCACACTGATACGTTTGCACCTAAGTTTGATGCCCCATTCAAATATCTTATAATACACTTCAATCCATCCTAGTGAAACTTACCAGGATCACTCATGAACCTACTCACCATGCTTACAACATAAGCTAGATCTGGCCTGGAGCACACCATGCCATACATTAGGCTACCTACACCACTAGCATAGGGCACACTGAGCATCTCTTTTCTTTCTGCAGTAGTTTTTGGACAATGCTCTGTTGATAGCTTGAACTGTTGCCCCAATGGTGTGTTGATCGGCCTGCTTTGATGCATCAGAAACCTCTCTAGTACCTTTTGTACATAGTCTTTCTGAGTTAGAAACAACTTCCCTGCCTATTTGTCTCTGATGATATCCATCCCTAAAATCCTTTTAACCTCACCAAGGTCTTTCATCTCAAACACAGAACTCAACTTAGCCTTTAGTGACTGAATTTTAATCTTGCTCTTACTAGCAATGAGCATATCATCCACATAAAGAAGTAAGTAAGTCACAACTTCATTTCCCTGTCTTTCTAAGTACACACAACTGTCATATTTGCACTTAGAAAACCCCACAGACATCATAAATTGGTCAACCTTTTTGTACCATTGTCTTGGACTCTGTTTGAGACCATACAATGATTTCTTCAAGAGACAGACTTTATTCTCATTTTCTGGTGAAACAAACCCCTCAGGTTGACTCATATAAATGGTTTCCACTAGATCTCCATGAAGAAATGATGTCTTCACATCTAATTGCTATAACTCCAGGTTTTCTCGTGTCACTGTTAAAAGTAAGAGCCTTATAGAGCAATGTTTTACCATTGGGGAAAACACTTCATTGTAGTCTATGCCCTCTCTTTGAGTAAACCCTCTGGCCACAAGTCTTGCCTTGTACCTAATATGCTCCATAGTTCCCACTTCAACTTTCTTCTTAAAAATCCATTTACAACTCACCTATTTTTGTTTCAATGGTTTCTCCACTAGAATCCAGGTCCTATTCTTCTCTAAGGACTGTAATTCCTCTGTCATGGCCATTATCCAGCTATCCCTTTCTTTTCTGGTTATTGCTTGAGTGAATGCCTTAGGCTCACTGTATTTCTAGACTCTCAGCTGTGATCAAAGCTTAAGAAACAAGGTCAGCATGACCAAATCTTGTTGGTGGTTTTGTTTGTCTTCTCAACCTATCTCTAACCAAGTTGTAATCACTCAGATCTTCCATCTGAGCACCATCATTTTCAACATCAGGTTGGGCATCATCTGCAGCCTGGTCTTGATCTTCTTCTGTGTTGGTGTTTTGTTCATGGACATTTTCTGAACTAGTACCAGATGGCTCCACCACAAGTGTAACTGTCTCATTTGAGATATCTCCATTCAATATTGCACATTCCCTCTGTGTTTGTAGCCCATCTCTTGCTCATTGAAAGTCACATCTCTACTAACTAAACACTTCTGATTTCCAGGCTCTATGTACCATAACTTATACCCCTTCACTCCCTTAGGATAGCCAATAAAAATTTACCTTAGAGCACTGGGGTCCAACTTCTCTTGCCGTATGTGTGCATAAGTTGTACACCCAAAAATTCTTAGTCTAGAGTAGTCTAATAGTCTTCCATACCAGAGCTCATCTTGTGTTTTTAATCCTATAGCTGTAGAGGGAGACTTGTTAATCAAATAACAAGTTGTACTCATTGTTTTCCCCCAGAAAGATCTAGGTAACTTAGCATCTGAGAGCAAACACCTTACCCTCTCTAGGATGGTCCTGTTCATCATTTCTGCAAATCCATTTTGTTGAGGATTTGCAGGGACTATTTTGTGTCTTGTGATACCTCTGTCTCTACAGAACTTTTGAAATTCTTCAGACAAATATTCTAGCCCATTATCAGTCCTAAGGTGCTTTAGACTCTTTCTTCTCTTGTTTTCCTGCTCAGAGACCATTCTTTGAACTTTGAGAAGGCTTCTGACTTGTGCTTTAGAATGAATACCCATACTTTCCTTGTATGACCATCTATAAGGGTCATAAAATACTTCCCTCCACCATAAGTCTCAACCTTTGCATGCCCCCATATGTCAGAGTGGACATAATCAAGAGGCTCCTTTGTACAATGAACACCCTTAGCTGGGAATGAGTGCTTCTTTGACTTCCCTAGGATACACTGTTCACAAAATTCCAGTTTGGCTACATTCTTCCCAAAAAATACACCCTTCTCTGATAGAACTTGCAGCCCCCTTTCACCAATGTGGCCTAGCCTTAGTCATTCCCACTCATCACAACCTCTGCAAACCCAACTATAGTTTTCCCAATCAGAGTGTAAAGCCCATTAACCTTTTCTCCCTTCATAATAGTTCTATCTCCCTTAGTAACTAGGATGAGCCCTTTTTTCTGTCTTGAATTCATAACCTAGAGCATTTAGAGATCCAAGTGAAATCAAGTTTCTTTTGAGATCAGGGACAAACCTCACACATGGAAAAATCTTGTGTTTTCCATCATACATCTGAATTTTTATTGACCCTTCCCCTTTTACCTGACAACTTTCATCATTTCCAAGTAGAACCATCCCCCCATCTGATTTCTTGAGATCAAGAAACATATTCTCCACGGGACACATATGGAATGAGCATCCAGAATCTAGTACCCACTCTTGACTTAGTCTGTTATTTGTCACAGCTAGTGCCTCTGCACTTTCATAACCACCTTCAGCAATAACTACTTCAGCTGGAGGTGTTTCAGGTGGTTTCTTGCCTTTTTCAGGACAATTTTTCTTTAGATGACCAACTTTTTGGCATTTGAAACACTTCCTCTTCTCACTAGTGTCACCAGGTTGCTTCTAATCCTCCTGGCCTTGTTTCCCTCCCTTTTTCTTGTTCTGCCCTTTTTTGCTTCCAGCCTTAAATTTTACATTTAGGTCTTCAACTTGGCTTTGAGGTTTCTTCTCACCCAGGGTAGTATTGAGGCTCTTAGTCTTTAAGGCTATTTGAATCTCATCCAAACAGTAAAGTGTCTATTTTCCAAAGATTTTGGCAAGGCATTGAGAAGCATAAGATTGTCTTCATCTTCAATCTTAACATCAAGATTTTCTAGACCATCAATCGCTTGATTAAACTCATCAAGCTGATCTCCAAGAGACTTTTCTTCAGTCATCATGTATGACATCAGTTTTTGCTTCATGAATAATCGGTTAGAAATCGATTTTGTTAGATATAGACTATCCAACTTTGCCCACACATCAGTCGCGGTCTTCTCCCTTGCAACCTCCCTGAGCACCTTATCTCCGAGGCACAATATGACCGTACTATGTGCATTTTCAAGCATCTCTTCCTTCTTGACCTTATCAGCACCAGAAGCTTATGCTCCCACAGGTTTCAGAGCATCACCAAGGCCATGATGAGTTAGAAGTGCCTTCATCTTAATCCTCCAGAGCGCGAAATCTATTTTCCCATTGAAATTTTCCACATCCAACTTGAACAATGCGATGGCTTCTTGGTTTGATTCCCACAAACGGTGCCACTTGTTAGAAACATGAGCAAAGAATCGAAAATCAAACGAAGAAGAAAAATGCAACAATTACGTGGTTCAATTGAATGATCTACATCTATAGGAAATCAGAACACAAGCTCCACTATACTTCGATCAAAGATACAAATTACAATAATCAATCACCCAGAATTCTAGAAATCTCACCAAATTGATAAGAACCCTAAATCCCCAAATTGAACCCCCCTTGAATCGCTCTCTCTACAATGGAAACTGAATTGGTTAACGCAATACTCTAACTGACAATGCCCAGAGGTAGAAACACGTCTCAAATACTCTGTTGAAGCCCAATTGATTATGTTAGAAGATAACACATGCGTCGAGAGGTATTAGTTGGTTCCCCAAAAGGTATTACTCGAATATGACTGACTTCTGTAGGATTAGTTGCTCAATAGGATGGTATAGTAACTGAAAATACTCTTGTTACATGCATTTAGGAGCAGTTGCATTCAACCTTCACAAAAATAAAATATTTCATTAACCCTGCACAACCAAGATAAATTTTTAGAAAACTAATGGATGAGATTTAAAGGATATTAGTGTTGGGGAAGGTTTTGCCCGGATCTATTTGAGGTGCAATTTAAATACAAATTTAAATAAATAATTTAATACTAACATGAATTAACCTATTAATTCAAATAGCAAATACCAACAACAAACGTGCGTACAATTTATTTCATGTAAAGTCCTACACATACAGAATCTAGGAGTTTACACGAAACGTACCTCTTGAAGAGACAACCGTTGAGACGATGGATCAACCAAAATGCCTTCTCAAGTATATCCCAAGTTCTTGCTCGTAATCCGGTGGTAGATTAGCACGAACAATTTTAAACAAAGGAATAAAGAAAAAATTATTGCACCACCTTTGTGGATTTCTAATTTTTCCAAGACTGGAATTGTGTAGGGGATATAAAAATCATCCCCTATTCATAAGAGTAGGAGGGGGCGAAAATTTGATGTAATTAGGGCTCATGGGAATTTTTCTTGTATCTTCTCCAAGATACAATCTTGAATATATCTCATATTTTCTATTTTTCCATAAATAATCACAAAAGATCTTTTCCTCCTTACCTTATGGAATTTTTCGAAAATAACAAATAAAGAAACAAGATTTGGGATTTCTTGAATTTATGAGATAATCTTTTATTCTAATAATACTTATCTTTTTTCATAAAATCTTTTCATTGATCTGATCATCATTGATCTGACCATTTCTAAAAGAGTTATGTTTCTTCGTTCTGTTATCCCATTTTGTTGAGGGGTACCGGAAGTAGTTAACTGCGATACAATCCCTTCATCTGATAGGTAGTTCAAAAAATCATCGCTGAGGTATTCGCCTCCACGATCAGATCGTAGAAACTTGATACTTTTTTCCCTATGTTTTTCTGCTTCGGCCTTGAACGCTTTGAATTTATCAAAGGTCTCGGACTTATGGTTCATAAGGAAAATGTATCCATATCTTGAGTAATCATCGATAAAAGTAACGAAATACTCATAATCCCCTCTTGCTTTGATTGACATTGGACCACATACGTCAGTATGAATGATCTCTAACACTTCAGTGGCTCTATTCTCCTTGGCTCCAAATGCCCTCTTGGTCATTTTACCCTCTAAACAAGATTCGCAAGTTGAAAACGGTTCAACCCGGAGAGACTCCAATGACTCATCTTGTATCAACCTTTGGATCCTTTTTAGATTAATATGACCGAGTCTTAGATGCCAAAGTAGTGTTTCATTCATATCTGAAGAACACTTTCTTGTATTCAAAACAGTCGATGTGTTATAGGATGCATTTTGTGAGTGGTGTGAATAATTAATAGTGTAGAGATTGTTCAACAACGTTCCAGATAGATAAACATGTCATTTTGAAAAATAGTAACTCGCTTATTAAAAGAAACAAAATATCCATCCAAAAATAATTTAGAAACCGAAATTAATTTTTTTCTAAAACTAGGAACGTAAAGCACATCTCTCAAAATTAAAACTCTATCTTCAAAAGATAGCTTCACTTCTTCCACTGCTTCAGCTTCCACTCTCGTAGTATCGCCCAGTGTGATGAGAATCTCACTCCCACTAAGTTGTCGAATTAGCTAAAACCCATGTAAAGTGAAACAAACGTGATCAGTGGCTCCTGTATCCACTACCCATGAATGGGAGGCATACGCCGCTAAACAAGTTTCAACAACTAGTGCATGAGTATTACCTTTCTTTACGGCCCTCTTGGGCTTGGAACAGACTGACCTCCAATGTCCCTTCTCACCGCAGTTGGAACACTTTCTCTTAGCAGTCTTCTTGACACCTCACCCTTGGTTCACCTTCTCTTTGCCCTTGGCAACGCTTGGGTTGACTTGGTTTAGACGTTTTGCCTTCTTCTTCTTCTTCTTACCTCCACTTGGCCTAGAAGAAGTGGAATGTCCGATTGCCACCAAAGCTTGATTCTGGCCCCCCCTTAGCATTTCAGTCGAAACTAAAGCTTGCAGCAGATCAGGCAACGTGAACTTTTGATTATTCATCTGATAGTTCAGCTAAAACTGCTCAAAGCTTTTCGGTAGAGAACGGAGTATGAAATTGATCTAGGTTTCCATATCATATTCCGCGCCAAGAACCTCAAGTTTGTTAAGGTGAACCATCATCTGGAAAACGTGCTCCCTTACGGGCGTTCCCTCCACTATTTTCTGTGACAACATATCTCGCATGGTGATCTGTCTAGCCATACGGTTCTGATGTTGAAACATCGCTTTAAGACTTTGCATAATTTTCGCAGCAGTTCCAATGTTCTAGTGTTGGTGATGCAACACATCTGACATAGAAGCCAAGATGGTACACTTAGTCATTTCATTGGAACGCTCCCAGTCATTGTACTATTTCTTATCCATTTTGCCAGAGTTCTCAGTAGGCTTTTCGGGTTTAGGAACATCAAGAACCCACTTGTGTTGTTGTGTAGTTAGTGTTGAGAAATTTAGAGTTTTGATGAAAGTTCCAAAACACTTGTAATAGGACCAGTCAGACCTGTTAGCTTACTAATGATCTAGATATCAGTTTTAAGGTGACCAGTTGATAATGATTGTATAGAACAACTGATGTAGTAGATAGGTCACATATTGAGGGGGAACTCAATATGTATAGGTCAAAGTCTTGGAGAAGATCAGACAAGTCAGAAGATCAGATGATCAGGTGAAGATATGAAGCTGGAGACCAGTAAACCTGAAGATTAGATGACTACCAGAAGAACAAGACCAGAAGGCCTGAAGACCTACATTAGTCGAGTCTGCTAGTTGAGCTAAGACAACTTGCATCTGAAGACTCTACCAGTTAGACTGGTCAGTTTTATCTGATCAGGTCAGCCCACACCAAGTGACAACTGTTTGTGCACCAGATCATACGATGTTAATCTGACAAGAAGAATGTCAACCTTAAGTTGGTAAAACAAACACTGAACAAGTGTACTTGTTAACCAATGAGAACGGGACACGTATGCACGGAGCTGATAATGCGGGATTTGGTGCTGCACTGTCAAACGGCTAGAAAGGAGAAACATACATGCCTTCGGCCATGCCGTTCCTGAAGCACGTCAAATCAAGCCTGCAAATCTACCAAAAATAGCCTAAAATTCAAATTGCTCTCCAACGGCTATTTGATTTCAAGGTCTATAAATATGGGATCAACCTTCATAGTGAAGACACGAAAATTATCATCAAGCTCAAGCACAAGCAAATTTCCGCACGAAGAACACAAAATTTGAAGAATATTTCTAAGTGTTCATCCCATAGCTCTTAGCATAGAAATTTTATCCTCTAGCTTTAGGCTACCCAAATATTAGGATAGATTTCCAGTTGGAACAACAACAAATCTTATACCCAAACCCACAAAGTTAGGTTAAGTTTGTTTAGCAAGATTTCAGACTAGGGTTTCTAGTTTCTGATTTCTAGGATTGGTTGAGTGAGAACTCTGGAAACATCTGTTGGTTGTACTGTGTTGGACTAACACATTAAACTAAGTCCAAGTTGGTTAAGTTGGTGCCCCTGCTGATAGGGAAGAGTGGACGTAGGACTGGTTGTCCGAACCACTATAAAAATCTTGTGTGTTTATCTGATTTACTTTCTTTACACTATAGCACACTACCTGATTTGATATTACATACATATTCTGAGTATGGATCAGTTTTGCATCAAGCAACTGATCTGATCAGCTTGACACTTTGTCATCTGATTGAAAACAGATAAAGCAGAAATTTGATTCTACAAAACTTGTTTTTCACACGGGTTAAAACTTAGCTTCCGCACATCAGTAAACTGATAGACATCAAACTGATCTGCCCTCAGGCGATCAGTAAGTTGGATATCAGTCCAAACTGATTCACTTGCACTCTGATCTGGAAATTTGCTTATCACACCTGATCGCACGCAAAAATTTTTGAAGTCTATTCACCCCTCCAGTTCGGGACCTACAGTTAGGACAATTGATAATTTACGATTCCAATCAACAAAGTTCCTGCCAGTCAATTGATTTTCTTTAAGTATATTAAAGAGTGGATTAAAAGTTTGCGACATGCTGAACTGAAAATAAACATATTTTGTCTTAACGATTTAATCACAAAATTTATCACATTTTTCGATCACATGAAGCATATTAAAATCTCAAAAAAATATGAACATGCATCAGCCAACATCTCAAAACAGTTTAAATAGGTCATGTGGGGTGAACTGTCTATTTAAACACATTTAAGCAGGTTACAAACAAAGACAATTACAAACCTTTAATTCAAAATTCATAGTTGGCTCCCATTTGACCATATAAAATTGACAGGGACTTCGGGGAAGTATATGCATATCAATTTTATACCTAAGTAATAACCATGATTAAATACAGGATTATTATTTCATTTTGAACAAGCCTCGTGGGGAGGGTCATTGTCGCCACTAATAATAATTCACAATCATCCTTTAGAAATTTATTCATGTGAAAGCTATCTTTTAACAGTCCCGTGGGGGAAATTTCTCCAAAAGATTTCACAAATAAATAAATCATGGAGGTCAAATTAATTTAATTTTTCAAAACAAAAAATTAATTAATTATTTAAAACATACTTAGTAATTTTGAAGTTGAGATTTTTAAAGCAATTTCTTATTCAAACACATTAAACAAATTAAACAGAAGAACAAGAAAAAATAAACATAAAACACACACACACACACACACACATTGGGCACAAAATATCCAACTATCATGGTTTAATTTTCTTGTCTTGATCTTGAAAAATTCTCCATCTTGATGTTCTCCCACTCGTTCATCTCGAAAAAAAATTCAGTCACGCTACGCCACGTCCGGACGAAACAACCATAGGGTATTCCCATCTGTGCAACGCCCGGCGCTCGAACATGTTGAGCAGTAGCCTTGCATCGGCATGCACTTTGCATCGAAAGCCATGTCAACAAAGCGTCCTTGAGAGCCCAATCTTAGCGCATCCGCTTTAGCAAGCTTTAGCGTTGTTAAGGCGCACGCATGCGTTCTTGCGCCCGATCCGCCTGGCAGCCTTGCAAGCATCCGTGTGCGGCTTTGCCCATCTTCAGCGCCAAGCTTTCGGCGGCCCGTCGCGCATGTCTAGGGCCTTTGGCCCCGTCTTGTATGAGACCTCTCTCGCGCCCATCCGCATGATCTTTGGCGGCGTCTTTAGCGCTTGACGCCGGCGTCAGCCCGATCGCCCACCGCCAGTTCTAGACATACATCTTCAATTTCCTATCTTCATCTTTGATTCGGTTACAATTTATTTAATGAAAAAATAAATAAACCTTGAATCTATACTAGTCTATTACATTGAAGAAATAAAAAAAAAATCCTAATCTACTCGTGAATTTTCTCATGAGGAAAACGAATTCAAACAAGTCAAATTAAAAACTTTCATACGCATGATATAAATAAAACATTAAATAACCATGGCAATTGAATACCTGCAAAAAAAGATCTAGCAATTCTATTATCCGATTTTAAAATTTAATGAACAACAATTTAAATTACAATTTAAATCACAGAGATCAAAATCGAGCTTCTGATACCAGTTGTTGGGGAACGTTTTGCCCGAATCTATTCGAGGTGCAATTTAAATACAATTTTAAATAAACAATTTACTACTAACATGAATTAACCTATTAATTCAAATAGCAAATACCAACAACAAACGTGCGTACAATTTATTTCACGTAAAGTCCTACACATAAGGAATCTAGGAGTTTACGCGAAATGTACCTCTTGAAGAGACAATCGTTGAGACGATGGATCAACCCAAATGCCTTCTCAAGTATATCCCAAGTCCTTGCTTGTAATCCGGTGGTAGATTCACACGAACAATTTTAAACAAAGGAATAAAGAAAAAATTATTGCACCACCTTTGTGAATTTCTAATTTTTCCAAGACTGGAATTGTGTAGGGGATGAAAAAATTATCCCCTATTTATAAGAGTAGGAAGGGGCGAAAATTTGATGTAGTTAGGGCTCATGGGAAATTTCCTTGTATCTTCTCCAAAATATAATCTTGAATATATCTCATATATTCTATTTTCTATAAATAATCACAAAAGATCTTTTCCTCCTTATGTTATGGAATTTTCGAAAATAACAAGTAAAAAAAACAAGATTTAGGATTTCTTGAATTTATGAGATAATCTTTTATTCCAAGAATACTTATCTTTGTCCATAAAATCTTTTCAAGAAAATTAAGAAAATCTTTTCTCTTCATTTCTACATATTTTTCGAAAAATATAGAAAAAATAGCAATAATATTTTTTCTTTTATTTTAATCACCTTTTCATTAATTGGACTTATACTGGGATACTTGAGAGGCCTTTAGGAGAATTAAGATTGGACCTCCTAATGAGTTCTGAATTCCAATATTGAGCCACAATATCATTTAGTCCATTAATATTAATTTACTCCACTATTAAATTAATATTGCACTATCCATCTTAACCCATATTACGATAATATGGCTCCCGATTATTATTTCTCATCTTTAAGATTATTTAGTCCATTAATTAATTAAGTCACTGAAAAGTTTTATATTAATTAATTTCTTATTCCTTGGAGTAAAGACAGTTCAACATTATTATTCATACCGGAACTTAATCCACTTGCAAGATTTGTATGATAAAACTTCTGAGCCCATCCAGGGGACAAATCAAAAAAGACTTTCCTTGCACACGTTTCTCTGTATTAAATCTTAGCAATTGTCATGTAATTAATAATATTGCCCAAAATACAAAGTATAGAATCGCTCTTTGATTCTAAACCTAACATAGATCAAAGCAATAAATATTAATCACACGCAATCCTATTTAAGTGATAGAGGTTAAGAAATTAACAACCACTGAGGTCTAAGTCTTCATCCCATAAGTCAGTACGGAAGAATTTATCCTCTATGTAGGTCCGCTTCAGCGCATCACAATGCACTAGTGCAATCTCTTGGTCGAGACAGGTCAATCTGAGCTTTTTACTTCAACATCTACCAATGGAGTGTTCAATTCCATTTAGGTTGTGAAGTTGTACTTATTTACAAGGAATATGTTAATGTGATCTTCTGTGATCGGGTATCACCACATTAACTACAATGCAATATGTACTAATATTGAACAGTTTGCAATAAATAAATAGCATTCATTCATATTTAAAGCAATAGTGATAAAAGATTTATATTCAGTAAATAAGAGTACATTAGTCTGTTATACAAATTAAAATCATACTTTCACGTATAACCCCAACAATTAGCATGAGTACGCGGGATTCAAAATATTTTTATATTAATTTTAACTGAAATATTTTAAATATTTAATTAATTTAATTGTAGGTATAATTTTTATATTTTAATATTATTTGCGTATATTTTCATTCACTTCTTATACTAAATTACTTCCTCCCATTAAAATTAGATTGTATACTCATTTCAGTCTTATATATTATTTACATAATACATATCGCGCGTTTTGATATTTCCACCCATCATTATGTCATATATACCCCTAATGATTACTTTTCATGGTTATCAAAATTCTTAATTTTTCTACAAATATGTTGTGTGAATAATTTTTCAGTCAATAGTATTTATTGTTATAAATATTTAATTATAAAAAATTAAGGTTAATTTTTGCATAAGAAAATTTAAATGATCATGAAAATTAATTATTATGGGTATATATGATACAATGAGGGGATAAAATATCAGAATAATATAAATATATTCTAAAAAACTAAAAAGACATTAAGAATAATGAGAGACAATAATTTAGAATAAGAAATAAATGAAAATATGCACATATAATGTTAGAAAAAAAAATTACGTCTATAATTGAATTGATCAAACTAATTAAATATTTGAATTATTTAAAATAAAATTAATGATATAAAAACTATTTTCAATCTCGTGTAGACGTAGTATGTTGGGTTACATTCTAGTGATATTTAAAAAGAATAAGAGGGAGTGTTGGTCCCGGCGGGAAAACCTATTTTGCGCGTGCGGAAGCAAAACGTTTTATTTCGGTGCATATAAAATAGGGGTGAGGGCAGAGTGATACCAATTTGTTTATTTATTTTTTTGGCTCATGTGTTGTGTTTTGCTTATAACTAGATGCATATGACAAGTATAAACATAAAGCAGTAAACAACACAGCAATATATAGTGGTTTGGACAACCGATCCTACATCCACTCTCCTCTCTAGGAAATTCCTTCAAAGCGGGACTTATCACCCTCCACGGGATTGCTATAGATATTTTACCGAGCTCACTCTCGACCTGGACTTATAACCCTCTCTCGGGTTCGCCTGGGACTTATCACCCTCCACGGGATTGCCCACTGAGATGTTTAACGAGTTCACACTCCAACGGGACTTATCACCCTCACTCGGGATTGCCTAACAACTACCTCGGCTTCACCACTGGGTTTGGGTTTGGTGTTGTCTCCAACTATGGTGAGATTTTCCTTACAATGGTTTAGCCTCAATGCTAAGGTTGGGAAAATCTCTCTAAGCTTATGATACATCGTGGGTTGCTTAGGTTGGGTTCTAGAACACTCTTTGAATATATTTGTATATCTACAGACTTGTGTTCTAGGGTGAGAATGCTTTGACTATAACGCTCTTTGGCTTTGTAGCATTTTGTGCATAATCTCCACGCATCCACACATTAGAATGATGAAAGACCTTGTATTTATAGTGTGGATTTGAATGTTACCGATTGAAGAGAATCACATTCAAATCCATACTATTCTTTAATAATCTGGCGACTTCTTTGGTGGTTGTCTTCCTCTCATTGGTCCATGTCGGTGATTCTAACGGCTATATTCCTCAGATTCCTCGCCTTGGAATCATTCAGGATTCTCTGAGTCTCAGTGTCTTCCAGAGACATCTTGAGTCTTGATTCTATCTGAGTCTTGATTTATCGAGTCTCAGATTTCTCATCCGAACCTCGGGTTTATCGAGCCTCGAGGATACTTGATTCGGAGACTTCTCTTGGCGGACCTTATGCGATCGGGCATCCCGACTTTTCGGGATAGCATCAGTCGATTACATCGGGTTTAACATATCGGTTTACTTTTGTCGATCTCAATCACGTCGATCTTGATCATCCGCTCATCTTCATGTCGATCTCGATCACGTCGATCTCGTCGATCTCATCTACTCCTCTTACGATCGCAGCCTTCTCTTCGATCTTACGGTGATTTTTCTTTCGATCGGCTTATGCGCTCTTCGATCACCATATCATTTCATTGTTCCTCGATCATCTGATCGGTCCATTACAGTCATCGATCTTATCGGTCGGTTAACTTTTCTTCTCTTACGATTTTGCACAACTCATCGGTTAACTAGAACTCATCGATCTCGATGGGTCTCGTCTATACCCTAAATCGATCTCGATCATCTACGTCTGATTTCGTGAGTTCCCCTTAATTCCTTCTCTCGTTCCCCCTCAACTTGTTATCTGTAAATTAACTTCAATAACACAAGTTGATAATGTTTTGGCATAATTCATCAAAACTAAAATATCCCAACAGGGAGTATAAATTTATAAATTATGGAGTATGTATTTAATATAAATTAATGTATATGTTTTGAAGATAAAATATTTTAAATATAGCAACCACATAAATAAAGGGTGATTCATAATTAATAGATAAGAGATAGATAGAAGGTAAATATCAAAATTAAATAATGAATAATTGAAATTAAAAAATTAATAATAATACTATAAATAACTTCTCACAAAAATTCAGAAATTTGAAATAAAGTCACCATATGTATTGGGGGTGATTCACCTTTAGTATATAGGAGATAACTCTTAAAATGATACTATTAAGAGATTTAGTTGGCTCTCATGTGTTTAAAAAAAGTAAATATTAATTGGAGGGTGATTAAAAATTTAAGAGGGAAGTAATCTTCTTATTATATAAAAGGAGGATGCTCCTCACATGCTTCCGACATGTGTCAAATTGAGTTTCTCCTCCTTCTGTAATGTGTCACGTATGAAACACCCCTGCGTCTGCCACGTGTCAATATGCCAAGTGTACTATTAAAAAAATTTCAGTTAAAAAAAACTGCAACAGTACTCGTTAACTTTCACGCACTTAAATTCACCATCCTTTTAATTCCTCTCTCCAACGGCCAGCCCCATCGTCTCCCCATTCCACAATATATATGCTTCTCTCAATCAACACTCTCTCCAAGCAATAACACAAAGTGGTGATACAATACGATGAAGTCTGCCTTTAAAAGTTTATTATATTATAGTATTTGGTTACTCAAAAATAGAGAAAAAGAGTAATTTTATTGAGTAAAAAAGGTGTTGTGTGCGAATGACGAAGATGAAATTGTAGAGATGAAAGTAAATAATGTGAAAGTTAACTCACCAATCTTATTATTAGATATACACACTACGTACTCACTAGAATATATCTTTGTATATTTGATCTATTATATTATATGCACTAGCGGAAAATATAAAGATATTTATTTTGATTTAGATCTTAATACAAAAATAGATTTTCTTAAGAAATCAAATCATAAACACGTATATCTGATTCACGCCCCAATCTACTTTTATATATATTCACGCCCCAATTATAATTCCGCATCTCAATATCACTTCACATTATGCATTGTACTCGCATATTCGGTAGTATTACACTTTTTTCTACTTCTGTAATTCTAATTTATTTTATTGCAGTTTTTTTTATTTTCATTACTTAGTGTCCTTGAAATTATTACAGTTTTTACATAATAATATTTGTTTTTATTGTACACTTTGATGTAATATTATCCTTTTATATAATTTTATAAATTTTTTAATTTAATTTTGTGTTGTATATTTAATTTGATTTTATTTTTTGTACTACAGGGAGTATTGAGGTAAATAATTTGAGTTATGAATTGGTTATGTTTATTGCAATTGGGTAATTATTATGTATATATATTGCAGGGAGTTTTTTATATTGCACGAAGTATTGATGTAAGTAATTTAAGTGTGAATTAGTTGTGGACGAGTTTCTTATAATCTGATCATAGCGATTGATATTCACGTTTTGTATATATAGTAGGGAATATTGAGATAAGCAATTTGAGTTATTAATTCGTTATGAATATTTATTGTAATTGTGTAGTCATTTGTATATTGCAGGGAGTTTTATTATATCGCATGAAGTGTTGAGATAAGTAATTTAAATGTTGAATTAGTTGTAGATGAGTTTCTTCTATTTTGTTCATAGCGATTAATATTCACGTTTTGTTTATATATTGCATGGAGTATTGAGGTAAGTAGTTTGAGTTATGAATTCGTTTTTAATTTTATGAATTTTTTAATCTGAATACATTTAATTTGATTTTATTATTTTACATTGCAGGGAGTATTGAGGAAAGTAATTTGAGTTATGAATTGATCATGAATGCTTATTGCAATCGTGCAATTATTTTGTATATTACAAAGATTTTTTTTTTATATTGCACAGAGTATTGAGGGTAAGTAATTTGAATTAGTTGTGGAGGAGTTTCTTCTAATATGTTCTATTTAATTTGATTTTATTATTTTATATTGCAGAGAGTATTAAGGTAAGTAATTTGAGTTATGAATTGATTATGAATGTTTATTGCAATTGTCTAATTATTTTATATATTGCAAGGAGTTGTTTTATATTGCACTGAGTATTGAGATAAGTAATGTGAGTGTTGAATTAGTTGTGGAGGAGTTTCTTCTAATATGTTCATGGCGGTTAATATTCACGTTTTGTATATATTACAGGGAATATTGAGGTAAATAATTTGAGTTATGAATTTGTTATGAATGTTTATTGTAATTGTGTAATTATTTTGTATATTGTAGGGATTTTTTTTAATATGCACGAAGTATTGATGTAAGTAAATTGAGTGTTTAATTAGTTGTGGATGAGTTTCGTCAAATATTTTCATAGCTACTAATATTCATGTTTTGTATATATTGCAAGGAATATTGAAGTAAGTAATTTGAATTTTGAATTCATTTGCAGGAATTTTTTTTTATATTGCACGAAGTATTAGGTGAATAATATGAGTGTTGAATTAGTTATGAAGGAGTTTCTTCTAATCTATTCATAGCGATTAATATTCACGTTTTTTATATTTTGTAGAGAGTATTAAGGTAAATAATTTGAGTTATGAATTCGTTATGAATGTTCATTCTAGATTGCTTTGAGCAAACTTGGCAGACACTTGCCTTCAGATAGATAATTTTTGTATTGGTGATAGCATAGAATGTCTTGCAGGCAACTGCAAACCTCTTGCGCACTTTGATGACTCTATTAGAGTTTTGCCTTTATTTGCAGCATTTTTCTCATCAAACTCATTGATATAACAATCATATCAGCTACAAATCTTTATTGTATTGTTTATCAGGTCACTATATTATATTTATTTAAGGGAAGATGTATTTTTTGTCCTATAACTTTGTCATTTTTTATATTGGTTCTATTGATTTTTTTATTTTGATTTTCGTCCTGTAACTTATAGAATTTTTGTCCAAATCGTCAAACGAAATATCATAATATTCCCAAGGTCCTGAAAATCAAATCTTCCTCCACATGTTAAGCGAAAATAAAGATAACTTTGTCACTCTTTTATTTTGATCCTATATTTATAATATTTATTTTTGTCCTGTAACTTACACACTTTCAGATTTTTTTCTATGGACTTTCCAATCTTGATTTTCGTTCTACCACTTACATAAATTAAACCAGAAAGTGTGAAAATAAAGATAAATTTATCTCCATACTTCCTATTTACTATATAAATTTCTATATGTGTGTATTCATTTACGTAAAGTCAAATATGTCATATTAACTTATCTTTTGCCTATCATAATATGTTCTGCTTATAATATTGAAATAATTTTACAATCTCCCCTATAATCAGTAAATCATGTATTAAAAATCTCAAGTACATTATTTTTGCATGAGGCTATGATTTTTATTTTTGTATACCAATTAATTAGTATAACGATTAAAATTTTCAAAGATAAAATTATATATCAAATCCTGCGTAGATATGATTAGTTATAACTCTTTAAAATTGTTCAAAAAATAAATTTTCTAGAGATTTTGTAAAATATACAAATAATTAGATTTTATTTTCAAAGATTTTGTATAATAAACATTTCTTTGAAAAAAAAATGTAAATATGATTGTGTAGATATGATTAGCTACAACTCTGTATAATCCTTCAAACAACTAGATTTTTCAACATTTTTAAATAATAATTATTTGTCATTAATAATAAAATAATTTATCTTTTTGAATTGCAAAATCAATCATAATAGATAAATTAAAATATTAAAAAAAATTATAACATTAAAATTATTTCAACCCCGCATAATACGCAGGTATACGAACTAGTATATATATATATATATTCTATTTAAAAATACTATCAGTTTAAAGTGAATCAAATTAACTTCGTATGTAATTATGATTTTTAAAAAAAGAAATGCATGAATAGATTGAAATTTACATTTAAAATATTATTGTATATATATTCACCAACAACATTGTAATATATCTTAATATATATCTTTTAAAAATAAATAATTGTATTTCTTCAAAAATCCAACTAACTGTTAAAAAATTGTGTTTTTTTAAGGTCGTTATATTTGCATTAAATATATACCACGAGTATTCCAAATACTATGTTATAATTTTTAGTTAATTTAAAAAGTAAATTTATTATAATTTTTATTACATTTAATGGAAGATCATTTTAGTTAATATTACATTAAATATCGGCATATATATGTTATGCATATTTATACTTCTAAATATATAGAACGTGAACAAAGAATATTACATTTAATATTTATAATTCTTATATTTTTCAATTGCATATATATTCAACCAACAACTAATTCAAAAATATATAGTCACAAGTATAAAAAATAAATAATAGGTTTAAGTTATATTCGAGAGATTGAGTAAAATTTGAATATCCTATATTCATTAAAATTTATAATTTGATTTTTATGGTTAAGCATTCAAAAGTACTCATTTCGTAATAGTCTTAATTCAAGGATCAAATTTTAACTTTTTTTCTCAATTTCAACTTCAATTAAAATTATTTTATCACAATTCAAGGTCCGAAAAAAGAAAAGAAAAACTTTAAATTAAAATCATGTAAGATGGACAAATTTGGAATCAGACAACAAATCAACCTATATAAAGCAACGGAAAAATGTTATTTCAATAAAAATAAAATTGACGATATTTTTTGCAAAATACAAAAAATATAATTACAACATACCCGTGCATTGCACGGGCATGGTCCTAGTTAATTAGAATAAGAGATTAACGTGTTATGGGCGGTCATTTGAATTTTTTAAGGATATAATAGAATTATAATTTTAAAGCGTCATTATAAATAAATTAAATGTATTTTTTTGTTCCCTGGAAATCGAACTCGAGTTTTAAAGAGATGAAAATTATTATAAAGTGTCACAACATGTAATTAAACAATAGGAGTGTCACAATACTTATATAATCTGAAACTTGTTTATAAGCGTCACTATAGGGGGTTTTTTTAGTAGTGAGATTTGCTGATCAGAATAGAAAATATTGTATTTGTAATTTTCTACATGCTTAATGAAATCTTTTCCTTTCTAATCTATATTTCATTATGATTTTTAAGTGTTTTGGTTCCATAAAAATTGGGGAAATTGTTGGAAAAAAATTTAGCTTTGATGAAAGTTAACTAAAACACATGTAATAAGATCACTCGAACCTGTTAGTCAAGTGATGATCAGATAGAAAACCAGCTGACCATGTTAGCCAGTTGATGTTATTAGAGTTAGGTCATATATTGAGGGGGACTCAATATATCAGATCAGTCTTGTGAAGACCAGTAGATTTGAAGAACACAAGACATTAAAGATCAGATGACCTTCCTAATGAAGGAATCAGCAGAGTCTCAAGATTGTTCTAAGTCAATCTTGAATCAGACTCAAAGTTAACAAATCAGCCTAGTTTGATGTTAACCCGGTATTCGATCAGATGACTCACTAAGAGTCAGCTCAGGTCATAATTCATGAAGAATATACGTTAAGTCATACGAAATCAGACCAGAGGAATGTGAAGATAAAGTTCTGACTTAGAGTCGCATTAGTGTACTTGTCAACTAATGGTAGATTGACACATCAGTACGAACACTTACGAGCAAGATATGAAGTATCATCGTCAAACAACTAGATATTTGTATTAAAACTTTTACGTTCGTGGATGATTTTCTATAATTTTTACAAATGGTAACTTCGGAATTTTTTAGTTAATAGACTTTCTGATAATATGTAGAATGAAACCTTAGCCATGAATGCTTTTATCTTCCTTTAAAATTGGGCATTTTTTATTTACTATTATAATGGTATATATAAGTTGTATTATATTTATTCTTCTCTATGTTAGAAAATTAAACTAATTTAATCATGGAGAATACTAGATTTTTTATTGGCATCACGATGCTTCTAGTGTTGATGTTTGCATCATGTATGTTAATTCGTCTTTCTTCTAGCACATAACACTTTAATATTTATACCTATTTAAATGTTTAGATTATTAGTATCATACATTTTGTGATTTTGTGTGTACACGTACATGTTCTTTTTACCCCCTTTCCCTTCCCTTTTCTCTTCCCTTCATTTTGATGTAACTCATTTATTATATGTTTTTGATATATTCATGATAGAAACACACATTTAACATATGAATATTTGGTCATTCACATTGGTACCTAAAATAAATGTGTGTGTATATATATATGTGGTTGTATTTAATGATATGTTTTATAGATGATACAAGAGAGTTATCCATTAATGGTTTAATGAATGTTATTTGACGAATTTGCAGAGGAAAGTTTGGCGAGAATATGTGAATCACCGAGTTCAGTTTTCAAAGGATTATGTTTAAACAAAAACAATTGCAAGGCAGTTTGCGAACAGGAAGGGTTTCCTGACGGCGAATGTGTACGAATTAGGCGCCGTTGTTTTTGTAAAAAGCCTTGTTAAAATCAATTTGTTTCAAAAATAATAAAAGATCATATGATATCTATAATTCCATCAATATAATGCAAAATTAAATTGCGCATTAATTATGAACATGGAATCTTTATTTTGGACAAATTGTTATACTTTTCTTATCATGTAACATGATCTTAGCTGGTTGACAAGATTATATCTAGAGTGGTTGAAAATTAAATACTGGTTTTAATAACTAATATTGTAGGTCCCGAACGGGTTTTGTGAGGGTGGAAGTCTAGAGGGGAGGGGTGAATAGACTTCCAAAACTTTTCGTGCGGATCAGGTGTGAACTACAAATTACTCGATCAGTGCGGTGTATCGATTTAGATCGATGTTCAATCTTCTTGAGTGCACTGAGGGAATCGGTTTGATATCTGTCGATTTAAGCGAATGGTGCGGAAGCTTTGTTTTTACCCGTGTGAAAACCGGTTTTATCAATCAGATTCTTAAGTTAGTTTTTAACCAGTTGATTGAAGTGTCAGACTGAGCAGATCAGTTGCTTGGTGCAGACTGAACTTTAACTTTAGACTATGTATGCAGTTTAACTCAATTGTGTGACTTGTGTAAAGCGATAAAGAAAGCAAGTAAATGCACACAAGGCGTTTTTATAGTGGTTCGGACAAAACCCGTCCCTCGTCCACTCTTCCCTTTAACAGGGGGAACCTTAACCCACTTTAACTGCGGGACTTATATCCTTTTCGGGATGGCGAGATGTTTACCGAGTTCCCACTCAAGCTTAACCTCACGGGACTTATATCCTTTTCGAGGATAAGTAGAGATGTTTATCGAGTTCCCACTCTCTACAACGTAACCGCCGGGACTTATATCCTACAAAGAGGATGGCGAGATGTTTAATGAGTTCTCACTCTCTGGACTTGACCTAACTTGCGTTTGGGTAAAGAATGATTGAGGGTTCAACCGAAAATCTATCCGGTGCTTTAGATAGCCAAAATGTTAGTGGATAGGATTTCTTGCTAAGAACTATGGGATGAACACTCTAAGAATAATCTTGGATGTAGTGTTCTTTTGAGTGGAGATTTGTTGTAGCTTTAGCTTCTTTTGCGATGTCTCGTGTTTGTTCTTGCGTTTTTCACTTGTTGAACCTCTTCTTCAAAATGAAGAATGATCCCATTTTATAGACCTCGAAATCAAGAATCCGTTGGAAGCAATTTGAATTTGGGCTATATTAGGTAAGGTCGAGGATATGATTGAGGCGTCTTTGCAATTTTTCGGCGTGGCCGTCGGCATGATTAGCGCCATTTTTATGCGGCGTCGTATCCCGTATTGTCGACTCTTTTTTTGTGCGTGTCGCTTTCTCCTTGGCTTGGAGGAGGCGAAAATTGCCCGTTAGGCGATTGATATTCATTTTGGAAGGATTCCTCTTATGCGGTGTATCTTTTTATTGTCACCGGTGTGGTGACTTGATCAAATGGCGATCGATCTACCATGTTAGTCTTTGGTTGCACATTGTCTTAGGTTCAATATCACGGGACTCTCTTTGAAAGTAGGTCTTGGTCTTTTGATCTTGGTGTCTACGAGCCTCGGTGTATTGATCGTCTTGAGTCTTGAGGTTTGATCTTTGAGTCTTCAAGTTTATCTGAGTCTTGAGTTCATCGAGTCTTGATGTTATCTGAGTCTTGAGTTCATCTGAGTCTTGATGTTATCTGAGTCTTGAGTTCTTCCGAGTCTTGATGTCTTCTTGTCTTCACTGATCTTGACTTCTTATCTTGATTTGCGCTTAGTCTTGAGATCACTGACCTTCTACGGGTCATCCGATACTTGACTGACCTATACATACCGAGTTCTCCTCAATATGTGACCTATCTTTTACATCGCCTATCTATACATTTAAATTTGGTCATCTTTTTTACGAATCTAAGTCATCGATCAATTGCTAGCAGTCCGATTTGGTCCTATTACAACTTTGTTTTGGAACTTCCATCAAAACTAAATTACATATTTCCCAACAATTTCCCCCTTTTGATGGAACCAAAACACTTAACAAAACTTGATCGAGAAAAAGCAGATACCATGAATGGAAATGTAGATAATGCAAATAGTACATACCTCAGAAGACAATGAGATGAATGTCTTAGAATCAGTGGGATGGAAAGTTTTATTCAGATAGGTGTGTGCATTGTAGAATAGTGTAAAGCGTGCCTATCATCGATTCTAGTTGTCTTCTTGGGTGTACTTGAACATTTGCGAGTTCTTTGGGATGCCAAACATCTGTACATCCTTTGCATTAGCTTGTCCATCTCTTCTTTTCTATGGATTCCTCCTTTTTCGGCTAGTCCATAGTAGATGTTCTTGAATTTAACGGGATCTAGCTTGTTGTCTGGACTCAAAGGTGGAACAAGTAGTTCAAAGGGTGGAGCTTCTGGTATGAGTGACATGATCTTGCCTTCTGTCATCCTTTATGCGGTAGAAATGCGGATATTTTGTTTTAACGGTTTTGAAATTCATCATCATTTTTAGTCTGATCTTGATGAATTAGAATCTTCTCCATGATGTAGATGTCACATAACTATTCTCCTCTGATCTGATTCCATTCTGGAAGCAAATATTGGCGTCTTGTGAGAGGATGCCTTTGGTGAGTCTTTGGAAGAGCATTTTTCTCCCAAGCAATCTCCTCTGCTGCGCTGACTCCGGTCTTCCTCTTCCTTCGGATGTAGGCAATGTTCAACCCTTTGCCTCTGCTAACCCTCGCTTCTTAATTGCGGCCTCTCTTATTCTCTGTCTTGTTTGCTCTTGAACTTGTTAGAGTCATCGACTTTTTGGTGGAGAATGTCGGCCTTGTCTACGATCTTCATGATTGCTTTCATCATCTTGCCTTTGCCTTTCTTCCTCCTCGAGTGCTTTCGGAGTTCATCTTGTTCTTTTTCTTGACTAATTTCTTAGCGAGTTCAAGGCTCTTGGCACGATCATCGACTTCCATTCTTTTACGAGCGGATGAAGAGAAGTCTTCAATTTTGTCGACTCTGTTAGTAATCTCGAAGAGTACTTTTACCTTTCGGCGATCTCTTTCTTTGTGTTGCTCCATAGTTTCTTTTATTTCAAGCAATGAGAGATCGGTAGATGGAGTGGCGGCAAGTTAGATCTGATGGTTTTTGGTAGAGATGAAAATTTTACCAAGCGTATGCGAGTCGCTTCTTCTTCCTTCTCTTTTTACGTGAGATGCATTTTTACGTATTCTCTTTTCCTTCGGACTCTTTGCGGACTCTTTTCCTTCCCTTTTTGGTTGCATCAAAGAGGTTGGACATCTTCTTGGTCGAGTTGTTATTGCCATGAGATCTCCTCTCTAAGTTCCTCGACAACAAGAGGAGTGATCGGGCGGTGATGCGAAGGTCGGTGAGTAAAGCGTCGAGAAGCGGTTTCAATTTCTGTCTTGCCTTTTTCGTAGAGAAGCTAGAAAAAAGTTTCAACCCATATCCAAGTGATTTTTGGTTTTGTCGAGGATGCTAGACACTCTCCAAAAGTACGTATGCGATTGAGCATCTACATGCAGGCGAGAGTTTGTCGATTTGGAGCTTGAGCTTCTCGGCAAGAGGGTATACTAGTTGCATTACTTCCGGCAAGGATGTCATTGTGCATCGGCGGTGTGACCGTTCCTTGTCAACTAGTTTTTTTGCTTTCATCTTCAAACCGCTTCATCGGATCTGCTTTGTGGTATTTGGGAATTTGTCTTCAAATGCGGCTTGGATCCCATCTGAATCTTCTTAGAATGATGATCTAGGGTATCGGAGCTCATTTTAGCGATCTGTTGGATGTTGAAGCATTGCCAAATTGGGTCTCATCTGCGGCACCCATTCTTGGTTCATCGGCATTTCCCTCGTGATCTGTAGGAGGTTGAGCGGTTTCTCTCCTGTTATCGATAATCCAGAACCTTTCGTGAATCGGCCATTGGATATCGTAAATGCGATGCTAATTCAACGACACTTTCAATCGACATTGTGTAGAAATTTCAACTCTAAGTCTACAAAAGAAATCGATCGAGTTGTCATTAGAATCGAAGTTCTTCAATGCTCTTGATCGATATCCCTCGAACACTATCTCTTCTTTACATTCTTTGGATGCGGGATGTTGATCAATTCGGGGCATAGATCCAAATAGATACTCTTTGATCTGTTGCTTCATTATTCTTCGATGGGGGGCTCTGCGGGGCCGGTGAAGAAGAAATCGCATTACGGTGTTGAAAGGATTATGAGGCGGACACATGATCGTCGACTCTCTCGGGGTTCTTGGGGATTTGGATTGGGAATTGGGATGTTTGTTGTTGGAGTTCGTTTTCAGCATGTAGAGGGTGTTGGTTTCTGAGCGGGTTCATTGATTGGTGGTGTGGGAGATTTTTTGTTATGAGAGGTGAGGGTGAGGAGAGAGGTTTTTGTGGGGAGAGGGTGGAGGTGATGATTTACGAGGAGAGGGTGATGGTGATTTGGAAGTGGGCGTTGGTGATCTTGCTCTCTGGAAGATCTTGGTTAGAAGGCAGAGAATCGGATGGTGATTCTTCCTCCAGTTGCACTGCTACGTCGCCGATGGATTTCTCTCCTTCTGCTGCGATCATTTGTTCTTCTGTACTTCTCGATAGTTGGCTCGAGCATTTGCTATCTCTTCGTTTGATCTTTCTTGCATCAGATCCTCTGTTATCTTTGGCTTCTTTGGCGAGAACTTGGAAGCGATTTTTAGAGATGAGACTCTCTTCGGCGTTTCCGTGAGCATCTGGTTTCTTGGCGAGATCCTTCCTCTTTATCCTCTTCTCTTGAATGGCCTTTTCTGCATTTGAGGGCGATCGGTTGCCTTATCTTTTCCTTTCTTTTCTCCCTTGGGTTTGGGCACATAAAAGTCGGATCCTCATCGGCTTGTCGAGCGGGGACTCATCTTTGCCCAATATGGCCTTGTGCTTTGCTTGATAAATCTTGGCTCCATTCTCGTTCCATTCATATCTTTGTGGCGGCTTATCGTGAGAATGATAGAATTTTGTGTATGAATGAGCACTTGAAGATAAGCACCTTTGCATTGCTCTGGGTCATTTCGAACTTCGGAGTCTTTTTCTAAGTCTTGCTTTGACCATACCCAACCAATCGATGTACGAAGCCTTCTTGATTATTGCGGCCATTACACTTATCTTGTATGAAGTGACCGCATCAAAGGCTGTAAGTTGAGCACATGATCACCTTACGAGCGATCTCTAGAAAGAAGGCGATACTTTTTTTTTTCGGATAGGAGGCTTTGGCGTTAAGTCGTGTTCTCCTTGTTTCTTTGGTCTCAACATTTCGCCTTCAAAACTCCTTTTCTCCTACTAGCGGTTGTGTAGGTCTACGGATTGATGCTTCCTCGAGTTAGTCCGAATATCCTCGTAGATCGTCATTCATCACTCGGACTTCCATTCCTCCAACGGAAGAAATCAGTCGACATCATTGTCTTCATCCCTCTCTAGATTGTAAAAAAACTCGAGGGCTTCATGGGTGTGAGCGATGTTACGATGAGTAGAGCAATATCGTTTCGATCCCACATTTCTTAAGCACTCGAAATTTCGGCGATTAGGATCGAGGTGATGTTGAAGGCGGCGTACTTTTCATCAATGATGTATTTCTTCATCGATGCAAAATTGCGATACTTTTTCCCTTGTCCGGTCTTGAAACAAGATGTGTCATTTCTATAAGATATCTTGATTGATGTTTAGTTTGAGTAAGATATTTCAATAAATTCATCCAAACTAAAAAAATTCAAACATCAATGTTGCAAATAAGCGTTTAGATCAAATAAATTTGAAATACAACTTGTAAACCTAGGTACCATAGAGAATTCTAGATCATGCAAATGATTTAAGACAAGAAATTACCGATAATTGATTGAAGGATTTTAAAATCGAAGTGTAGAATCAAATGATTTTGAAGGTAATTCTCGAGAGAATTTTAAACAAATGTGATCTTTTAGAATTTTGAGAAGACAAAAGTAGTGGAAAGCGGTTTTACGAGAAAAAAATTGGATTTTGTAGAAAAGCGAGGAAAACCTTTTTGCACAACTTTCCAAAGTACTCAAGTATCCGTGTTTTGAAATCGATGAAATTTGAGATTAATCGGCCAAAAAGTATTTAGACCCGCGGTTGAGAAAAATAGTCTTCGTTTTTTCGGACTCGAAAAAATCGTAATAAAAACATTTTGAAAACATTTTCAGTCGCATTAAAAAGCTTTGCGGGGCATCGTCATGAATAGTGTAAAATAAATCAATTAAAATAAATAGCATATAAAGATATTGAAAGAGATAAATAAGAGGCGTGTCGGTGATTGATGTTGTAATCAATCGGTTACCCACGGTGATCGATCCGGTACTTTGTTGACTTATCGATGTTTGCCTCATGCATTTCCAACAATATCTTTCGCTTATCGATCGATTCTTTGCATATAACGCCGCCACTTATCGATCCTCTTTTAAAAAAAACTTCATCCTTGGTTTTCTTCTATAATCTCGCATTAAGTGAGGTCAACTCCCGCCAAAACTTTAACTTCGGGGAGTCCAAAAATCGCCTCGATTCCCAAATCGGTGCGATTTGACATTCCGTAATAATGGCGTAGATCTGTTTGTGATTTAATCACACCGTTAACTCATCAACCATTATGGCGTGTTCCAAAGCGTTGTCGATGTAAATTTCTCTTAAGATCTTACGAGAGGATAAAATTTGCATTTATACCCTAATTTCCTTCTATAAATAGCTTTGGGGTGTTAGGCGAACAACCACAATCATAAAACATTTCATCTTCTTTAGCATATCCTTCATGCTTTTCCGATGAGTTCCTTATTTCGGTGAAACTTCCGGTGAGAACCTTTAGCCCTTTTCTAATAAAAAAACTTCTCGAGATCAACCCCTTTGTGTTCCTTCCCTTTTCTTTTCGTCGTCATCTAAGATTTCACATACGATCAATGCTAAGCTTCTTTACCACCATGGGCCCGGATCTGCTTTAAGGCAAATAAGAAGGCACTTTCTCTAACAGTATGCACCTTGTGCACCCTATCGAGATAATGGTATTAGCATCAGCAGACTTAATCGAAACAAAACATGAGTTTAATATACACAATAGTGTATCAAATTCAATATTTGCATCGACCACAAGTGTCATTTTGGTCCTTGTGACCAAACCTTTAACCTCAATGCCTCATTTAACATTTGGAAGTCTTGTTGATTTTCGTCGAGGGCTTCGGCTTGGACATCCTTGAGCCTCTCTAGCTCCTCCTTCAGAAGCTTTGAGATTAGCTCAAGTATTCGGGAAAGCCTCTCGGCGCCTCTTCTAGGTGCGAGGAAAATGAGAGCATCATACCTTGAACTCTCTTTCGCGTTCCCCTACCTCGGGTTGTCTTAGGGTGATGGTTTATGTATCGACCTCGGGTCTTCTTGTACTTATAATACCACTTGAAGATAGATGTAGCATTTGTAATCTTGTGATATCACTTGTAACTTATAAATCGACCTTGGTCTTTATCGATGAAAAACTTTGTTCTTCCATTCTTTGTGTTGTTTTCTTCGACTTATGCGATCTGTAGCTTTACTCTTGATTTGCTTGTTATTTGCAACTTTAATCGGCTTATAAAGTAATCTTCAATCGATCGGTTCCCCTTGTCGATATATCTTGGCTGATCGCCCTTTATCCGAACTTCGGATCGGCTACCTTTCGACTTTACGATCTGCTCCTATCGAACCCAGTTGGCTCCTCGTCTGATCGTCGATCGGTTGAGATTCCTAACTCAATGATTCCACTTAACTTTGGTTAGTCTTTTAACCAATGAATCTGGGATCAATCCTTGACCATATCGGTGCATTTTCTCCAAGATCCGAAGCCTAGCTCGTTGCATAACTCTCTGAATCGATCTCGGCTAGTGGCTTGGTTAAGATATCAACTTCGCTTGTCGGTATGGATCTTTTCCATCACGATATTCTTCTTTTCAACATGATCTACGATAAAATGGTGTCGACATCCACATGCTTGCATCTTGTATGTAGAAACGAGGATTACGAGTGATTGCAATAAAGACTTTGCATTTGTCGCGAGAATATAGAATGCGTTCTTAGCTACGATGTTGTAATCCTCACCAAGCATTTGCTTACTTAGCGGGCGATTTTGGGAACAACGACTTCTGTGACCCATATATTACCGCTTGATTGTAGATGTACATGGCCGATGTACCTTCTTCGAAAACCAAGAGATCGGTTTATTTCCTAAAAAGCCGACATGAACACGAGGTTGACTTCCCTATCGATTTTGCAACCTCCGTAGAATCGAATTAGAATACCCACTAAGCTCTAGATTGTCATTTGATGGGTAAAATAAACCAAGGTTTCTGGTCCTTCAGATACTTGAGAATCGCTTAAATTTGCTTCTAGGTGGCTTTGCATTGGATTTGCTTGAAATGCACATACACTTACTAAAAAAGTAATGTGCGGTCTGTTTGGCGCGGTCAGTCTAGTAGAGATCAATTAGAGCTCTATACTCCTTCCGATTCATTTTCGACCATCTTAAATGCGGATCCATCTTGAATCCGATCATCATTGGAATTACGGCTTCCCTTGCGGTGTTGAGCTCGAACTTTGCGATAGATTTCTTGTGTCTTACTTTTGGCGGATGAATATCCGCCGAACTCGCTTGACTTGTAATCCGAAAGTAATTCATCGACCCATCATGGACATCTCGAATTTCCATCAACTTCTTTGAACTTCTCACATAACCTTTTGTTGGGAGATCCGAAGATAATGTCATCCACGAGATCCGAACCATCGAATATCATCTCCATCTTTTATTCGAATAAAGGTTACATCCCATTGTTCCTTTAGTGAACCGGTTTGTCTGTCGAAGCGAGAGAGTGTATCATACCAAGCTCGAGGAGCTTGTTTTGGCCCGTAAAGAGCTTTTCTTAAAGCGGTACACTTGGTTGCCTTTTTCAAAGCCTGGAGGTTGTTCGACATAAACTTCCTCTGCTAGTACCCCGTTTAAGAATGCACTCTTTACATCCATTTGATACACAGTAAACCCTCTGTGGGAGGCATATGCGAACTTGACCCGAATGGCTTCTAGGCGGCGGCCCGGTGCAAAGGTCTCATCATAATCAATTCTTACGATTGTGAATACCCCTTTGCAACAAGTCTTGCCTTATTCTGGTTATGACATTTTTCTCATCTCTCTTGTTCTTGAATACCCACTTTGTGCCAATTACGTCTTGATGAGTTGGTGCATCACCAATTCCCAAACTTGATTTCTCTCGAACTGTTCCGGCTCCTCTGCATGGCTATAATTGACTTGCGTCTTGTAGAGCTTCCTCTCTCTTGTAGTTGGTTCCTTCATAGGCAGATAACAACGGTATATGGCACTTTCACCAATCGATGTCTAGTTTTGACTCTGTCGGATGGGTCTCCGATATCGATCGGTTGGATGGTGGTAATCCAGTCCTACATTACGATGTCGTCTATTTGGAGACCATCTTCCATATCGATAGTTCATTACTAGTGATTGGGAGTGGTGCAAAATTATGATCCACTTGATAAGAACATGTCTCGGTGATGTTGGACTCATCATGTCTTTGAAGTGTGTTCATAGGAACCGAAGTTCCCCCGAACGGATGGTTCGGTTGATCTTTATCTCGGTATATAACTTCTTCTTCAGCGATTTGTGTGTACCTTTGGAGTGCGATTGACTGTTGAATCAGCAAGATCAAGTTCAGGATGTACACTTTTACGTGTTAAACTTCTTTCTCCTTGATGCTTAGCTGATCCATTTTCTGCGTGTCAGGTAACGGTTGATCTGGTACGGCTTGTTCTGAGGTAACTTTCTCTTGTTCAGACGATGTCTCATCAAAGACCACATGGGGTGTTTCTTCCACAACTAGAGTTCGTTTGTTGTAAACTCTGAAAGCCTTGCTGGATGAGGAATATCCTAAGAATATACCCTCATCTGACTTGGCCTTAAAAGTCTTCAACTAATTTTTCCCATTGTTGTGAATGAAACATTTGCACCCAAAAAAATGGAAGTACGAAACACGAGGTTTTCTGTCTTTCCACAGTTCATAAGGTGTTTTGAAGTGAGTTTTAGTCAGAGAACATCATTACGAGTATGACATCTTTGTGTTTATTATACGCCCATAAATGGCTTGGTGTGGCATGTTCAAATTTAACATAGTGGCGGCTTCCTTGAGAGTTATGTTTCTCCGTTCTGCTACTCCATTTTGTTGTGGCGTTCTTGCAGCTGACGTTTCATGTTGTATACCAAACTCAGTGCAAAAATCAGTAATAAAGGAATTCAGGAACTCTGTACCTTTATCTGATCTAATCTTTACTATGCTGACACCCTTCTCATTTTGTAGCTTTTTGAGCAGTTCGGGTATCTTAGTCGTTGTCTCGTTCTTCTTGTATAAGAATACTGACCAAGTAAACTTGGAATAATCATCCACGATTACAAGAGTATATTTCGTCCTTGAGATCGATTGGTATGGCGGGTCCGAATAGATCCATATGGGCGATTCTTGCAATACTCTCTTGGATCTTTGGTCTGGTATTCCTTGAATGAGGCTTTAACTAGTTTTCCGCCGACATGCGGCACATGTCTGATCTTTGGAGAATATCTCATTCGGAAGTCCCTCAACCAAAGACATCCTAGCGATCTTGTTAAGAGTCTTGAAGTTCAGATGACTCAATCTTTTATGCCAGAGCCAACTGCAACTTTTAGAACTCTTAACAATTAAGCATGTATTCTTGGGGCAATCGTATTCCAATCTGCTATGTAGATCGTGCCTTTTCTTGAACCGATTAGCAAGATTTGTTGAGTGGCTCGATTCTTATCGTACACTTCATTTCGAGAACTCAACGTTGAATCCGTTGTCGCATGAGAATTGTGATACGATAGTAGATTGTGCTTCAATCCTTCGACATCTGAGACTCGATTACTTGTACATCATCATTCTCTAAGGTTAGAATCCTTGGTAAAACCAAAGTTGTCATCACCGAAAAGTACACGTGGGCCTTCTTGTTCTTTGTAAGATCTAAGGAGATGTTTGCTTCCTGTCATGTGCCTTGAGCATCCACTATCGATGTACCAGATAGTTGCTTGTGCACCTCCTTTGTTGGCCAGTCCCACGCGAACCTGCAATCAAATTAGGCTTTAGGTACCCCTTTGGAATTGGGTCTGGGGGGTTAGTGGTGGATTTAGGGATCACACAAAGCGAGCACTTCTATGAAAATCCCGAAAGATTAGAAGGTCCGATTTGTCTCCCATACATATCAACATAATCATCGTCTCTTTATATGCTTTTTGATTAGTATGATTATTAGTGTGAGCCTTGGATGACTTAGAAGACTTGCGATTTTTCTTTATATTTTGTCTTCTTTAAATCCAGTGTGGCTCAGGTGCAGTAGCCCTAGATCTCTGATTATAGGGGTAGGTACGACTACTACCATCAAAAGATTCATATCTTTTTGGCATAGGTGGTCTTTGCAGTTTACTTATAGCTTGCTTATTAGGCAGCTGGCCTTGATTGGGTCTTAGATTAGATTTTCTTCTCATGGGTTGTCTCTTCTGATACCTAATCTGCTGATCAGGTTGAGGTCTCTTAAGAAGAACTGGGTTTTTCTGTTGATTCCTCGGCTGATGCTTTATCAGTTGGGGTCCATTTCTGTTCCCTTTCTGATTAGGCACCTGCCTTACTTGCTCAGCAGGCCTTTTTCCCTTATTAGAAACAATTTTATCTTTTAGTGTATCTTTGTCAGAGACTCGTTTGATTACACCCTTCTAAAGTGAATCAAACGGGGCTTTTGAGGATGTAGAAGGGTTCTCATACCCAATTTCCTTCTTGTTAGTTGGCGTTCGAAATAGGTGTTCATTTCTTGAACGGTTTTAGATGATTTTGTGAAAACCTCTATTTTCTTCCGCAGACTATCCTCGATAGATTTAAGACTCTCATGTAGTCGGAATAGCTCATCAAATTTAGCTTGAAGGATTTTGAAATCATCGACTTCTTTGTTTGTTGATTGCTAGCTGATCTTTGATCTGTTTTCTCCCGATCGGAAGATTTAACCTTGAGCGTTAAGTTCTCGATTACCTTACGAGAAGTTTTGATTTCGATTCGATAGCTTTCTTGAGGCGTTCTCTTTCTTGGTGATTATTTCGATCCTTAGCTTGTCATTTTCAGCTTCCACTATTGTATAAGTGTCTACTGCTTCGGAGAGATCATCAAGAAATTGCTCAGAGTAGAGCTGCAAGTCAATCTCTCCAGCAGGTGTGCTAATAATAGCGGTGTGGAATTTGAAAAAAAATTTGAAGGTTTGGAGGTTACCTCAGATTGGTCCTCTTAGCCATTAAGCGAGACTTCATCGTCATCCGAAGAGAATATCAGATCTTCATGCTCGTGGAAGTTAACAAACCTTTGCTTATCGGGCGAAGTCTTCTCTGAGATGAGTACCCGAGTCCTCGGAAGGCGGATAGGAATCATCAATTCGGATGTGCCGACTACGGGGCTTTCCTATCTCTACGAGGCGTTGCTCTCTTTTGTTTCGTTTCTCTTCTCTTTCTATAGGGAGTCAAGTCGAGGCGATCGGTCTTTGTAGTGACTGGTTTCTCATGATTGAAGCATGATCCTCGATCTACGGAACTTCCTCTGCCGGGTGAGTCACTCAAAATGTAGAATCTGTCGGTGACTTCCCTTTTCGATAATGTCAGAACTTCTTGTCGAGATCTGCTATCTCTTCTCTCATCATCGGATCATCTCTTTTCTTTTCTTCTCTGTGACCTCTTGATCATCAGATCTGGTTCTTTCTCGTGATCTGTCCGTTGACCTCCTGGTTTCTTTGATAGTCAATGTAGAATCTCCGATACTTATCAAGCTGAGTATTTGTTCTTTCAAGTTTCTTGGTAAGCGAGCGCGTCATTACCTTGACTTATGATGTTTCCAATAGGTTCGATGGCCTCGATCTGCTTCTTTGGTTGCTTTTCGCAATTGATTTAGGCGTTGAGAGGCTTGAGCGTCTCGTCTTCATCTGCTTGTCCTCTTTCGATTAAATCAAACTCGTGAGCTTTAAGGCTTAGGAACAAGCTACTTGGCTTCATTTTTGAAATGTCTTGGCAATCCTTGATTACCGTGATTTTCATGTCCCATTTCTTGGTGAGAGATCTTAAGATCTTGTAGTTGTTATCTTTGTCGACATCTCTACCAAGTTCTCGTAGCTTATTGGTGACATGGTGATCCTCCCATCGAGCAGTTGATGGTCTCGTTGGGCAACATCTTTAACTTTTCAAACTTCACCAGTTCGACTTGTGGGCGGTGTCTTTGATCGATCATTTCCTTTGAGATCTCGGCAAGAGTAGCCCCACATTGCTTTTGCGGTTTTGAGATACTTTATCTTCTCTTTGGTGACTTTATCCATTGTCTTCATGATTATATACCTAGCGATTGTGTCTAGAGTGAACAACTTTCTTTCCTCTGCATCCATCAAAGATGGGCTTTTTCGCCTAAGACTTCCGTGGCAAAGTCCGGATCTCCTCCATTCTTTGGGTTGTCGTGGTATATGATGATGGGTCCTCGTTCGATGACTTCCATCATTTTGCCACTTATCGATCCTAGATGGTTGCACATATATATAGCCCAATTGAAAATTTAGGCAAATCATGATACATACCAGAGGTATTATCCATGCTGGGTGATTTTGAAAACGAATGAGTTTTTAAAAATGGTTTTTCAAGATCTGTTCAAATGACCACAAAGATTCTTCCTCAAGAATCAATGATACTCAAAAGCGATTGGTGCGTAGAACCCTTTGCTCTAATACCACTTGTAGGTCCAGAACGGGTTTTGTGAGGGTGGAAGTCTAGAAGGGAGGGGTGAATAGACTTCCAAAACTTTTTCGTCTTGGATCGGTGTGAGAAGCTGCAGATTACCCGTCAGTCTTAGTGTATCGATTTAGGCGATGTTCAATCTTCTTGAGTGTACGGCGAGATCAATTTGATATCTGTCGGTTTAATTGAATGGTGCGGAAGCTTGTTTTTACCCGTGTGAAAAAACCGGTTTTATCAATCGATTCTTAAGTTAGTTTTTAACCGGGTTGATTGAAGTGTCGGTGATCGGATCGGTTGCTTAGTGCGGTGAACTTTAACTTTAGACTATGTATGCAGTTTAAACTTCGGTTGTGTGACTTGTGTAAAAGCGATAAGAAAGAAAGTAAATGCACACAAGGCGTTTTATAGTGGTTCGGACAAAACCCATCCCTACGTCCCTCTTCCCTTAACACGGGGAACCTTAACCTACTTTAACTGCGGGACTTATATCCTTTTCGGGATGGCGAGATGTTTTGGGAGTTCCCACTCAAGCTTAACCTCACGGGACATATATCATTTTCGGGATAGCCGAGATGTTTATCGAGTTCCCACTCTACAAGCGTAACCGGCGGGACTTATATCCTACAAAGAGGATAAAGAGATATTTAATGAGTTCTCGCTCTACGGACTTGACCTAACTTGCGTTTGGGTAAAGAATGATTGAGGGTTCAAACGAAATCTATCTGGTGCTTTAGATAGCCAAAATGCTAGTGGATAGGATTTCTTGCTAAGAACTATGGGATGAACACTCTAAGAATAATCTTGGATGTAGTGTTCTTTTTGAGTGAAGATTTCTTTGTAGCTTTAGCTTCTTTTGCGATGTCTCCGTATTTGTTCTTGCGTTTTTCACTTGTTGAACCTCTTCTTCAAAATGAAGAATGATCCCATTTTATAGACCTCGAAATCAAGAAGCCGTTGGAGAGCAATTTGAATTTCGGGCTATATTAGGTAAATGGTATAGGGATATGATTGAGGCGTCTTTGCGATTTTCGGCATAGCCATCGGCATGATTAAGCGTCGTTTTTTATGCTGCTGTCGTCGTATCCGTATTATCGGCTCTTTTTTGTGCGTGTCTCTTTCTCCTTGGCCCGGCGGCACTTTAGAAATTTGCCCGTTAGGCGATTGATATTCCTTTTGGAAGGATTCGTCTTATGCGGTGTATCTTTTTATTGTCACCGGTGTGGTGACTTGATCAAATGGTGGTCGATCTACCAAGTTGAGTCTTTGGTTGCACATTGTCTTAGCTTCAATATCGGACTCTGCTGAAAGTAGGTCTTGGTCTTTTGATCTTGGTGTCTCGAGCCTCGGTGTATTGATCGTCTTGAGTCTTGAGTTTGATCTTTGAGTCTTGAGGTTTATCTGAGTCTTGAGTTCATCTGAGTCTTGATGTTATCTGAGTTGTCTTGAGTTCATCTGAGTCTTGATGTTATCTGAGTCTTGAGTTCATCGAGTCTTGAGTTCTTCTGAGTCTTCAGTGTCTTCTTGTCTTCACCTGATCTTCTGACTTCTTATCTTCTGATTTTCGCTTAGTCTTCAGATCATCTGACCTTCTCTGGGTCATCTGATACTTCGACCTGACCTATACATACTGAGTTCTCCCTCAATATGTGACCTATCTTTTACATCAGTTATCTATACATTTCAGCTGGTCATCTTATTTTGAATCTAAGTCATCAGTCAGCTAATGGGTCTGACTGGTCCTAGTACAACTTGTTTTGGAACTTCCATCAAAACTAAATTACATATTTCCCAACAAATATTCTAATTGTTTGTCTAAAATTATCATAAAGTAAAATCAGCAAGCAAGTAATCGTCAATCACAATTACCAATACTTATGCAAGTAAACTAATAAAATATAAGTTGAACTCATTATTAAAGTAAAAATGGTTCCAAGACAGTTGCAACATATAGAATTCATTTATGGCTAACAATTCGAAGATAGTATCCAAGACACAACCTATTGAGTGTTTAGTACATCTAGGAGCGTGAGGGTCGATACTTTTGGTGTGTGTTGGTCGAATATATTCCAATATTCCTATCAACATTGTGTCTGAGTGGCTTGTATGTTACGTTAAATAAGATCACTAGTCATACATGTGAAAAGACTATTTACGGATGTGTGTTTTTACACTATACCTATTTGGGTCTTGTAAAAGGTCCTTGCTTGTATCATTACTCGTTATAGTGAAGTTTTTAGTCATGAGGCTCGTATAGTCTGAATTAAGACTATACTCAATTTTGAAATCCTTTGCAAAATATTTTTAAGTCCTCGGTTGTTATATGTTGTTGTTTATGTTGCATAATATTTTTAACACCACTCATAAAAACACGCACACACTTTCATAATTTTTCTAAAATTCGTCGAAAAGGTCTTCGCTAATTACCGACGGAAATATTTTCGTCAGTAATTTTGTACTCTCTCCGTCCCGTACTCGATTGACCATTTCACTTTTTGGCTCGTGTTTTATTGAGAGAGTTATGTATAGTATATGAAATGATAAAGTGACGTTTAAGACATGGTAGGATAGATGAGGGGTATCACTATTATATCCCACCTTAAAAATCTCTTTATCATTTCAAATATTAATAAACAACTCGCTCGCTAAAACACGAGTTAAATAGTGAATGTTCAAATGAGTTTGGGACAGAGAGAGTAGTAATTTATTAGTTTTTGCTATCCATCGGTAATTGTGACGGATTTATGATCATCGGTAAAATCTTCGGTATTACACAATTCTTTTGTAGTGATTCCAGTAGGTTAAAATTAAGGACATTTTAAAAAATTGAAGGAAATTTATATTATTAAATGTAATATATTTTAAATTATGTAGCATGTTGACTATTAAAAAATTTAATATTATTTTATAATATAATTTTATTTTTAACCCGCGTAATATGCTGGGTTATAACCTAGTATATATAAACACTAGTCCCTTGGTCCATTTGTTGAAATTAACCACAATGCCACATTGTTAAATTGGACATATTTTAGAAGAATCCTGATTTTGATTTAATAAATCTAGAAAAAAATTATGACATGCAAATCGAGAAAAATATACAAAAAAATACATATATATTAAAATTAAAAAAAATAATGTAAACGAATTAATTTCACACCTCTCTACAAATTCACACTTTTAAATATGAGACAAAATTCTTTCTAACATGCATATCATGGAATTGTGAATTTAAATTTATATATTTTAGATGTCTCACACCATAAAATTCTCATAATATAATTGTCAATATATTATTGTGCATAGAAGATTTCAAGTTACATTTAAAAACACGTACTACCTCCGTATCCAATTCAATTGAACATTTGTCAAAAAAGTCCGTCTCAAAATCAATTAAACATTTTTATAAATAATAATAAAATATTTTTTTTTCTTTTATCTATACCCGTCAAATATCTCAATATTACACCCAATGTCCTATCTTTTTAACACTAAAATCAATTTTATCTCAATTAATTTTCACAAATGCCACTATTTTGCCATTTAACCCCAACTTTATCCCTTTTAATAATAATACTATACAATTATTTTTTCTTTTTTTTTTGAAAAAATAATTATTATTTTTCTTAAAATCCGTGTTTACAATAAATGTTCAATTAACTATGGGATGGAGGGAGTATTATTTATAATTTAAAAATAAATTTGAAATGAAATATATTGCATATGCATATAATTTAGAAAATAAAAGACAAAAACTCATATGAGACAGTCTCATGTGTACACATTAGTCTGAATCAACATTCACTCATTCCAAAGTATTAAACCTGCCTAGTCTCATCATTAGACGTCTCACATAAGTGTGCCTCAAAATAAAAATTATGAGAATGAATTGATTTAACAAATCATTTAAGTATTTAATTATGTAAAAATTATCCATATACTAATCTCTATCAACAGCGTAATATATATATATATATATATATATATATATATTAGTAAAAATGATATTTTACCTTACAAAAGAACTCATAAGTTTCTACATATTAGTTGTGTTCAGATCGCATTTAGACAACTTACCTTAAATGGTTTGCCAGAAAGCTTTCTAGCTTCTCTTAGGGATGGTAGAAATCTTAACTGGACACAATCCTTAATGGGAATTATAGAGTCTAGTTTGGCTTTAGGACCTGTCTATTTTGACGCATATCCTAATTTATCACTATCTTTATCTGATAGTAATATTCAGTTTTAACATTAATATATATATATATATTAATGTTAAAACTTCAAGAATATATATATATTAATGTTAAAACTTCAAGAATATTACTATCAGATAAAGATAGTGATAAATCAAGATACTGTTCCACGTAACAAATTAAGATCCAAAAACATTATTTCAGGGGTACAAAATATCATCTCATTGTTCTCAACCTAACACAAATGAGATTTAGATTAATAGTACTCCATATCAAAAGAGTGTGTATATTTATATATCAATATATGATCCTAACATCGATAAATATTTATTGAACATACTTAGCCTTGTACTCCTTCCAAACTTGATCCAAAGGTTTCCCCAACAAATCAAGAAAATACTCATCCTTATAAACTTCCCTCATCTTGTTATTCAAATCCACAGTAAACCCCGGTCTCAAACTGTCACAATACTCCAAAAATCGGGCCGTCACGCCATAACCCTCGTCCCACGTGTTGCCTTCGCCAGGCTTGGTGTACCCTTCAGGATGATAGTACTTAGCTTTAATCTTAACATATTCCGCAACTCCTTCCGTTAGGCCTCCGGGAGCCGTGCCTTGGCCCGACCACTGGAAAATGTGAGTCATTTCATGGAACAACAACGACGTGAACTCGAACTTGGCCCCGCCTTCCGGGAAGTAGTTCTGGATCGCGCCCGTGTCGATGTACACGGTCGGGGGGTCCGCGCCGGTTTCGCCCCAAGCGCCGTCGTTTAGGATAGTGATGTTAATGTTCAGAACGGGGACGTTTTTTCTTTGGGCGGGAGTGTTTTGTTTGAATAGTTTCCATATGAATTTAGTGATTACTCCGGCTGTTTTGACGGTGAACGGAATGCCGAGTTCGGAGTCGAAGCGGCGGCCGCCGGGAGTGTTGGCGGCGTTGTTGGTGATGTTGTATTCAACGCAAAGGACTCCTTGGAGAAGTGGTGATACTAGGAGGAGTAGTGAGAGAAGGGACATGTTAGGATTTTTTGCCATGGTTTGTGAAATTGTTCACTTTTTTTTTGTTGGGATTGGTAATGTTTTTTGGGGTCATATATAGGCCCTATGACATATCATGGGATCTTGTAACATTATGGATTAGTAAAAATGATGTTATGGAGAACTATTGATAGTTGCTTGCACCGAGGATTTGGGAAATTAGTAGTAATTAGATTTTTAAATGAGACAATATATGATTATGATTAAAATTAGAGGATTATAGTGAAATAATGAGATATTTTACACGAGGGTATCTTGAAGGCATAGTCATTGATTATGTGTTAATCTTGTTAAGGAGAAAAGGAGATTTGATTTAACAAAAAAATCTTGGTAATTAATGTTTGATTTTTTTTTTTTTTTGGTGGGGGGAATAAGTGAATAATGATTACAATCTTTTATTTATTAAATGTGAATCACCCCTTATTAATATAAATTATACATTTTAAAGTTCTGTAATTTTATAAAGAGATGTTTATGATATAATATTTCATCTTCAATTCTATATACGGTTCATTTTTCTTCATTAATTCATCTCTATCTACCTTTAAATTTTATGAGTTTTACTTATTTATGTTATTATTTTTAATCTCATAATTAATTTCTCTAGTGGTTAAAAAATATTATTCATATCTCTAATTTAATTTATATCATTTAAGTTTCTAGGTTATTTTTTGGAATTTTTTTACAGTATGTCTTCCTTCAATCCAACATTTTTTTTTTACATATACATTAAATTAAATACATACTCAACAGTTTATAATTTAGAATTAGACATGATTGAAAATATATACATACAATATTAGAAAATAAATATTAAGGCTATAATTAAATTAATCAAATTAATTAAATATTTAAAGTATTTAAATCAAAATTAATAATATAAAAATTACAATAGGCAAGCTACTCCAGCAATGCATCGCATCAAATGAAGATGGATGAGGTTCTTTCAGCATAAGGTAAAGCCAGGCGAACAGTGTCTCACAGCAGTGATAACTGATAACTGATACAAGAACCTTTGTGCTGTAAATATTAATCATAAGTTCGTCCAAAAATGCATTGCATTAAATAATGTAGCACAGACTTTCTCAAATAATTCCAGCACAGAAAACACCATACATGCACAAAATAAATAAAGTGGTTACTTCAGGTAAGTTACCACGCCAATTGGAGAGCCTAAATTTGTAGCAAAATGCCAGAGTAGGAAATGTCAAAGCCTGCACAATACCCCATCACATTAACGTTATTTAATACTCTCTCCGTCTCATTCTTTAAGTCTTTTTTGCCATTTTTTTTGTCTCAATCTTTAAGCAATATTTCCTAAAATGGAAATACACTTTATCACATCACTTTATTACATAAAATACTAATAAACAACTCTTTCTACACCCAACTATCCATCACTTTATCATATAAAATACTAATAAACAATTTTTTCTACCCCCAACACTTTATCACTTTATCACTATTCCCATAAATCCTTATGAACAGTCAAAATGGCTTAAAGAATGGGACGGAGGTAGTAAATGAACTAAAAGTTCAGATTAAAAAAGGCACAAAGTCACTAAAAAGAAAGCTAACAAGAGTTGCCAATTATGCAGAAACTCAAACTAGAATACGCATGAAACTGCTTAAATGTGGATCTAATCGCCAGAACTTTGCTATGCATGAAATTGAATATGAACCATTTTTTGACATCCTGTGTTTTCATCTGTATTTATAAGAACAAGGAGTCCAACATTTTTGTTCCTGAATTGAGATAGAATGCAACTGATAAATAAAATTGCAACTAGAATAATGAATTCAGGAACAAAGCCATACAACTGCATTGTTCATCGTGAACAGCTGCATATAAAACCAAAGGAAATTATATTATAACATATAGCCACACATATGCTGAGACGCTGGTAATATTCAAAATGTTTCTCTTAATATATTTCACTCTGTGGCACAAAGGGAACAATTAGAGTAAACTACTTCTGGAAAGCATAACATGGTGATTCTCTGTCCTTTCGCTTTTAAAAGAAACTAATTTTCTCTCAAAGAACTTAACAAGCATTTATTGAATGTAAAACAGGGTTGCTGGCACAATCAGTATTCTCTCAATCTTTCAATAAATTTAAACGGAGACACCATAGAGATATAATCTTAATGCATAGCATTACCTGTTGAGAAGTCCATGTTGGTGTATCCAATTTCACAAGCACAAGTACCATCTCTAAGGCACCATGGCCACCGCAGTTGTTAGGGCAAGAAACTATAAATGAATCATCCAAACCGATTAGAAAGTTAGGGTTACGACTGCTATTATAAAAGATTTAATTCACTCACGTTGGCTACAATAATGCCCCAAATCCGAGAAAACAATGGCATCTTCCATTTATTCAATCACCATTATAATGAAATGAAAAAAATTAGGGCATTGACAAGATACAGGAACTGAGTCTTCATTATCGATACAGAGTTGGAAATTAGGCACACCTGAGGTCGATATACACTGAGCAATCGAGATTTCATTCTTCTTTTCCACTTATAAATTAGGGCTTTGACAAATACTTACTGGGTGAGGAGGCAGTCGAGTCGAGGAGGTGAATGACAGCGTATGGCGGTGGTCATGAAGGGTGCAATTTATTTGGGAAAGGTGAAAATTTCTAACTCCATTTTACAAGAGAGTCTCGTGTGCTTCCACGTACACCGTGTAGTTATAATGTATATTAAAATTATGCAATTTATTATATTAAAATATATAATTTATTTACATTGAACCGTGCAATTATTAATATGAAATCATAATTATAATATTTCATTTTTGAATTATTATGATATTTTATTTAAATTCGTCGCTACATATGCACAACAGTGACTAATATGAAAATTTGTCACTAAATGATTACCGTTCACAATTTATTCTTATAACAAAATTCAAATTTGTCACGTTTGTATAAAAAGTAATACGAAATTCATGTGTCGCAACAAACACGTTATAGAATATATGACTTCCTTTTTTGAAATATGACAAATGATTATTAATTGTCACTATATATAAATATCGGTGACAAAAGAATATGTCACTAATTACTCTGAATAATTAACGATGAAACATAAAATCGTCATGAAAAATTTATATTATGCGATGAATAAGAACGACATTAATTACTATGAAGATCTTCACCAAATAATATTATGACGAAATGAGTGTGTCACCAATTAATTTGAATAATTAATGACGAAACAAAGTATCGTCACAAAAATATTATTTTTCATGACGGTGAATAGTGTCACCAATTATTATGAATATCGTCATCAATGTTTATTATGACGAATTTTTTGTTGTCGTCATAAAATTTATGAATTAGTGACTAAAAAAATTATTAATGGTGACCAAAAATTTTTTTGTCACATTTTCTACTTTTTCAATGACGAAAATAAATTTTGTCATCTTTAAGTAACCAATTGTGACGAATTTTGTATCGTCACAAAAATATTCGTAAAAAAATGTGTGATTTCCTGTAGTGACACTAGAGATTTTATGGAGAAATTTAATTCTTGTGTGTATAATGAATTCTCAATTACTCATATATATAAGTTAAGTCCAGCTTAAATCTTATGTCATCTTTATTAGAAAAATAAATCCCTAATCTTTCAAATCAAATTCCATAGATCTGATTTCCCTATATATAATTTCCTACAATAATATTTCATATATTATTTTGGAATTCCTATTTAATTAAATTCAATTTAATTAAATAGTAATAATAATTAATTCCAAATATAATTATTATTAATTCTCCATAAATTAAATATTAAATCCAATTTAATATTTAATCAATCAACTATAATCTGTAAAGGGGAATTACTTGTTGTGTGACCCATACCCTTATATTGGTCCTTTAAAATATCAAGTTAAAACCCGAAAAATCTCAATGGAAGGTGACTTTAAAAATTTTCTGAATGTGTGTTATGCAGATTTGCTAAAGTATGTATGACAGTTAATATGAAAGCAAATAAGAACACACGTATTTTTATAGAGGTTCGAAGTCCAACTCCTACATCCACTCTTCCTTTCATGGGGCACTTTCTTAACCAACATATATTTATGGAGCTCTCACTCAACGGGACTTATCTCCCTCATGGGATCGCCTATAGATGTTTAATGAGTTCTCACTCCCTCGGGACTTATCTCCCTCACGGGATCGCCCCTCACAGGATCGCCTATAGATGTTTAATGAGTTCTCACTCTCTCGGGACTTATCTCCCTCACGGGATTGCCTATAGATGTTTAATGAGTTCTCACTCTCTAGGGACTTATCTCCCTCACGGGATTGCCTACTTAACTACCTTACTTAACCACTAATTCTCTCTCAAGAAAGGGTTTGAGTTTGGTGTTATTTCCAACTAGGTGAGATTTTCCCTTACATTGTTTTAGCCTTTAAGCTAAGGTTGGGAAAATCTCTCTAAGCTTATGATATGACATTTATGTTTAGATATGATGAAGAACACTCTTGGGTAAATTTGGATATTTAATATTATGTGTTCTTGAATGGAGATGCTTGAATATTTGACTTTAATCTTCACTTTGCAGCATCTTCCATAATCTTCTTTTGAAGATAGTGCAATGTATTTATAGTGTGGATTTGAATATTACCATTGGAGAGTAAATTCAAATTCATACTAATAGTCATCCAGCTTTTCTTTGTCCTTTTGCACTTTTGTTTGTAGCTTTATGTCACATCCATATATGTGTTGTCATCTTCTCATTGGCCAGCTTTTTGTGTGTCTAACAGATCTGATTAGCTCTCTTGATTTCTGGTGCGGAGATTACGGGATTCTTGATTTCTAGTCTGGCGATTTCGATCTGAAATCGATCTGCTGATTTACGATCTGTTTGAAATCTGATTGATTGAAATCGATCTCTTTGAAATCTGATCATCGAATTCGTCTGCAGAACTGGATCTGCAGATTTCTGGTGTCTTCTTCGATTTACGACTTCTGAAAGAAGATCACCGGATCAATAGCCAGATCAAAGAACATCGACCTTTGGATTTTCAAAGCGCATCGACAAGAAATCGGTAAGATGTTTCTTCTTTTACGCGCTCATCATTTTACATGGAACTCATCAGTCTCGTTTCGTTCTGATCAGCCTCGTCTTCTCTTGATGAGTTTCCCCTCAACTTGTTACCTGTAAAAATAAAACTAAGTCTAGAAACACAAACTTTCTATACAACTTAGCTTGTCCTATTACAAGGTGTTTTGACATAATAATCAAAACTAAAATTATCCCAACACCTTATATATCGAGCGATTAGTCAAACTAACGGTCTTAATTGAACCCTAGACAATAAATCAGACATTCTCAATATATAAGGTACGTTGCAAGGTATTTGCAACAACCTGTAACATTACGTGGGCTATTGTGATAATATCCTTTCATTCGTGAATGCCCGATTAAGTCTTGAACATAATGAAGTGTCTATTCAAATAACTTAATCATATTTTCTCATTACCCTTCACGTATGTCACATTTGGACACCATTCCAAATGCGACTTACATTGGCCAATAACTTAATCATATTTTTTTAAAATCCACATTGAGGAATGAATCATTTCTTGGCTCAACTACCACGCACATGCATTTCGTGATGAACCCAATCCATATCATATCTACCCATTAAGGGTGCAAGCGTCAGTCATGGTCAAAGTTCACAACTCTATACATGTCGTGCGTATTGATCTCAAGTCAGAGGAATATCACATCACTCCCACTAACCGAGATTGTTGGGAAACTTATAGTTTTAATGAAAGATCCAAAACAGTTGTAATAGAGACCAGTCAGACCTGTTAGCTGACTGACAATCTAGAAATTAGGTTAGGATGACCAGTTGATGATTACTGTATAGAGCAACTGATGTAATAGTATAGGTCAAATATTGAGGGGGAACTCAATATGTATCAGTCAAGTCTTGAAGATCAGAAAATACCTGATGATCTGGCAAAGATCAGGTACAGAACAGAGAACAGAAGACAAGAAACTGATTGATCAGTTTCCATCAGATCAGAATCAATCTGAAGAAGAAAATGAAAATCACATATGAAGAATCAAGACCTGATGACCTGCTATGAAGACAACATCAGAAGAACAACAGAAGAGTCAGTAAGATGTGCTAAGACAAATTACATCAGAAGACTCAATCACGTAGACTGATCAGTTTGTGCTGATCAGGTCAGTTCAAAATAGGTAACAACCCCGTTTACCTAAGACGTAAATAAGAAGAATGTCAACCTAAGTTGGTGAATCAAGCGTCAAATAAGTGTACTTGACAACCAATGACAGAGAGACACGTACGTACGGAACTGACAATGCAGGACAAAAGTGTTTCAGAGTTCAAACGGCTAGAAAGGACAAAGAAACACACATATAGCCATGCCGCCTCTGAGAACATCAAATCGGCCCTGCAAGCTACCAAAAATAGCCTGAAATTGAAATTGCTCTCCAACGGCTCTTTGATTTCAAGGTCTATAAATATGGGATCAAACCTTCAGAGTAAAGTTACGGAAATTATACACAAGCTTAAACACATCAAATAATATCTGCAAGAACATCAAGAACTCAAGAAATATTCTAAGTGTTCATCCCATAGTTTCTTAGCAAGAAATCTCATCCTTTAGCTTTAGGCTACTTAAATACTATGATAGATTTCCAGTTGGAAGCCATTCAAATCTTACCCCAAACCAAGTGTTAGGTTAAGTTTGTTTATCAAGATCTCAAGCTAGGGTTTCTAGTCTTGATTTCTGGGATTAGTTGAGTGTGAACTCCATAAACATTTAGTTAAGTTGAGTGAGAGCTCCATAAATATCAGTTGTAAGGTGTTTGGACTAACACGGTAAACTAAGTCTAGTTTGGTAGTAAGTGCCCTTGGACTGGGAAGAGTGGACATAGGACAGGTTGTCCGAACCACTATAAATCTTGTGTTGGTTATCCGTTTTACACTCTACACACACACACCTGATATTTAACTAAACATGCATCTTGTAAGTATAGATCAGTTCTGCACCAAGCAGCTGATCTGATCAGTTTGACATGTTTTCATCTGATCTGACTCACATACTTAGAATCTGATTTATCAAATCGGTTTTTCTACACGGGTTAAAACTTGCTTCCGCACATCAGTTTACTGGATAGACACCGAACTGATCTACTTCACAGCAAATAGTAAGTTGGATATCAGATCGTATTGATCTTCACACGCACTCTATATTAGTTAACATGCCATCACAACTGATTAAGAGAAAAAGTTTTGGAAGTTTATTCACCCCTCCCCTCTAGACTTCCACCTCACGAAACCCGTTCGGAACCTACAAGTGGTATCAGAGCAGGTGGTTCTACGAACCACATGATTTGATTATCATTGGTTCTTGAGGAAGAACTAGTGTGGTCACCTGAACCTGATTTTGAAAAACCTGTTTTAAGATCATTAATTTTCAAAACACACCTTTCAGCATGGATAACACTATAGGAATGTATCACGATCTCCCCAAGTTTGCAGTTCACGAGTATGCCAACTGGACCATCCTAATGGCCAACCATCTGGGCGCCATCAGTTCCAGAATGATGGAAGTCATCGAAAGAGAACCCATAATCATTTATCATGCCAATCCAGCAACTGGAGGTGTCAAAGGAGAGGTAGTTGGAGCCATGGTAAGAAAGAGTGTCTTTCTGATGGACGCAGATGAGATAAAACTTCATAACCTGGATACCATCGTGAAGCACATAATTTTGAAGACAATTGATAAGACAACGAGGAAAAATATCAATTACTGCAAGACCGCTAAGGCGATGTGGGATGTTCTGGCTGAAATGTGTGAGAGAAATGATCTGATCAAGGACAGGAGATTGCAAGCTGAACTGGTCAAGTTCGAGAAACTAAAGATGTTGTCCAACGAGACGATCAATGAGCTTGATGGAAGGATAACCATCTCTGTTAACAAGATTCATGAGCTCGGAAGAGAAATGTCAGATAAGGCATCAAGTATAAGATTCTGAGGTCCCTAACCAAGAAGTGGGACATGAAGGTCATTGTTAACATAGATGGACATAATATCTCAACTATGAAGCCGAGCAAGTTATTTCTAAGTCTGAAGGCACATGAGTTCGACTTAGTCGAAAGATGTTTAGATGAAGATGAAGATGTTCCACCTGCCACCAGTTCTAAATCTATTGCATTCAATGCAACTGGCAGTTCCTCTAGGACTTCTGAACCAGTAGGGAATATTATAAGTCAGACTGAATAGATAGCCCTACTGACCAGAAAACTAGAGAAGTCGAACATCCAGTTAGGAAAGTACCAAAAATTCTACAAAGACTACAGACAAAGCAGAGGAAGAGATAGAAGATCACCTGATAAGTCTCAGGAAATGAATAGATTTGCTAACAGAAGAGATGATCGCAAAGACAACAAGAAAGATGACAGGAAAGACGATCATAAGGATAGCAGACAAGAGGACAAATCAGAACGTAGAGGATCAGATTACAGACAGTCCGGAAAGTCACCTGAGAGAGGATACAGAAGAAGAGACTCACCTAGTAGAAGAAGTTCAGATGATTCTGGTGCATGCTTCAACTGTTAGAAACCAGGTCACTACAGTGTTGATTGTCTTGACCTGACTCTAAAAGAAAGAGATGAGAAGCGAATCAGAAGAGAGCAAATATACAAAGGCAGAAGAGTTATGGTTGCAGACACTTCTGGTATTGATGAATCATATCTGCCATCAGATGATTCTGGATACTCATCAGTTGAGGACTTTTGCCTGATGACAACTTTCGAGGATGTCAACGATCTCACATTCTCATCTGATGATGACATCTGCCTCATGGCGAAGGAAGTTGAACAACCTGAGGTAAACTCTAAACCTTCTTTGTCTTCCTCTATTTCCGCACCTGCTGGAGAGATTGACCTGCAACTCTACAATGAGCAATTGCTTGATGATCTCTCTGAAGCAGTAAACAGCTACTCCATAGTGGAAGCTGAGAATGACAAGCTAAGAACTAAGAACAGTCAGCTTGTAAAGGAATGTTCAGTAAGGAGAGAAGCTGAACTGAAGTCAATTGAAACTGTTCAGAAGTTGACATCAGAGTTGGAAAACTTGAGAGTAAATACTTCTGATCAGAATAAGTTGATTAAGGAACAACAAGCTCTCAACTTGAAACAAGCTGATGACTTCAAGGTTCTTCAAGCTAAATTCGATGAACTCTTCCGAATGCATGAGAGTTTGAAAGTAAGTGAGGACAGTCTGAGAAAGAAAGTAGAGATGCTAAAAAAGGCTTCTAAGAACATTGATGAGATCACCAGTTACTATCGCAAACCAACTGATAAGAAGAGTATTGGGTTTGAAACTCCTTTTGGATCCTCACATGTCCGAATTGGTTCATCCTCAAAATGTGAATCAAAGAAGGTTTCTGGTAAAGATGCACATCATGCTAAATCTACATCTGATAAGGAAAAGAAACCAGTTGATCAGGTAAGGCCAAAGCCTAATCAGAAAGGGAACATAAATGGACCCCGACTGATTAAGTAGCAGCCGAGGAATCAACAGAAGAACCCTATTCTTCTGAAGAGACCTCAACCTAATCAACAGATTAGGAATCAGCCTGAACCTTCTCACAAGGGACAGTCCCAGCTGAAATCTAATCAGGTTAAGCTTCCTAACAAGCAAGCTAAGAGTAAACTTATAAAACCATTTGTGCAAAAGTATGAATCTTTTGATGGTAGCAGTCGTACCTATCCATTTAATCAAAAATCCAGGACACCTGCACCTGAACCCCACTGGATAAAAAGGAGACAAGTTCCAAAGAAAAATCCCAAGTCTCTTGAGTCATCCCAGGTTCACACTCATAACTATACTGATCAGAACGCACATGATAAAATGTATGATTATGTAGATGTTTATGGGAGACAGATAAGGGTTTTTGTTCTTGTTAATTACCATAGAAGTTCCTTATTTGTTTGGATCCCGAAAGGTAACACTAACCCCCCAAGACCCAATCCTACTAGGATACCTAAAGCCTGATCTAATTGCAGGTTCGCGTGGGTTTGGCTAATAAGGGATGTGTACAAGCAACTATCTGGTACATAGATAGTGGATGCTCGAGAATTTTTATGAAAACCTTTCATTTGCTTCTCTTAAGGCACGTGACAGGCAACAAGCATCTCCTCAGTTCATACACAGAACAAGAAGGCCCACGTGTACTCTTTGGTGATGATAACTTCGGTTTTACCAGAGGATTCGGAACCTTAGTCAATGATGATGTACAGGTTTCTAGAGTCTCATATGTCGATGGTTTAAATCACAACATGTTATCGGTTTCACAATTCTACGACAACAGATTCAGTGTTGAGTTCTCGACTGATCAGTGCACCATTAGGAATCGAGCTATTCAACAGGAAAAGGAACGATCTATACTACAGATTGGGACAGTTGTCCAAGAAATGCATGCCTGATTGTTAAGAGCTCCAAGAGTGGTAGTTGGCTCTGGCATAAGAGAATGAGTCATCTGAACTTTAAGACTCTTAACAAGATAGCAAGGATATCCCTGGTTGAGGGTCTCCCGAATGAGGTATTCTCTAAGGATCAGACATGTGTCGCATGTCAAAAGGGAAAACAAGTTAAAGCCTAATTTAAGGGGATCAAAGACCAAAGATCAACAGAAGTATCGCAAAACTCCACATGGATCTTTTTGGACCAGTTACGCCCCTTAGTTTCAACGGACGCAAATACACTTAAGTGATCATGGATGACTTCTCCAAATTCACTTGGGTTGTATTCTTGTATAAGAAGAATGAAACTACAGCAAAGATACCTGAGTTGCTCAAGAGATTGCAGAATGAGAAGGGTGTCAGCATTGTAAAAATCAGATCTGATAAAGGTACAGAGTTTCTGAACTCTTTTATAACTGATTTTTTGCCTTTGAATCGAAGTTTGGTATACATCATGAGACATCACGCCGTAACACCACAAATGAATGGTGTAGAAAAACGAGAAGAAAGTAACATTTGTTGGGAAATGAATTTAATAAAAAAGGATTTTGATTAGATCCCAAAACCCCTGAGTATGACATGTTCAGGAAAATCTTGATAGATGAGTCGATTAGGCTTTTTTAGAGTGTTCAGGATATTATCCGCACCATGTATAGTCGGCAGATATAGAGCGAGTTAGAAATCAAGACTCAGAGAAATCAAGACTCAGAGAACTCAAGACTCAGAGAACTCAAGACTCAGAGAACTTAAGACTCAGAGAAATCAAGACCGAGAGAACTCAAGACTCAGAGAAATATCAAGACTCAAGAATGTCATCAATGCTCAAGATATCCTGAATGTTCCGAGGCAATCAAGCCGTGAGGAATATAGCATGGAATCCAAATCCGGTGGCGTGGACCAACGAGAGGAAGACAACCACTGAAAAAAGTTGCAGAACTTACGAAGAATAGTATGGATTTGAATGTGATTCTCTCCAACGGTAACATTCAAATCCACACTATAAATACAAGTTCTTCCTTCATTATCGGTGGTGGAGTGAGTGTGGATGTATGAAGACCATGCACAAAAATGCTACAAAGCAAAAAGAGCGTTATAGTCAAAAGCATTCCCACCCTAGAACACAAGTCAGAGATATACAAATATATTCAAAAGAGTGTTCTAGAACCCAACCTAAGATGTATCATAGCTTAGAGAGATTTTCCCAACCTTAAGATTGAGGCTAAACCATTGTAAGGAAAATCTCACCATAGTTGGAGACAACACCAAACCCAAACCCAAGTGGTGAAGTGAGGTAGTTGTTAGGCAATCCCGTGAGAGGGTGATAAGTCCCCGTTGGAGTGTGAACTCGTTAAACATCTCAGAGGCGATCCCGAGTGAGGGTGATAAGTCCCGAAGGAGTGTGAACTCGTTAAACATCTAAGAGTTTGAGTTAGTAAAACTGAGAGGTCGTAAAGCTTCGTGGGTCGGGTTGAGTAAGTAAACTACGTGGAGTAGTCGTAAAAACTCAGGGCGAGTTGAGTAAGTAAACTACGAGGTAGTCGTAAAGCTCGAAGTTGATAGTGAATTTCCTCAAGAGAGAGTGGAGAGTGGATGTAGGTTGTTGGGAACCACTATATATTCATATTGTTGTTTACTGCTTTATGTTTACACTTGTCATATGCATCTAGTCATAAGCAAACCACAACACATGAGCTGCAAAGTTTTAAAAAGGAAAAAATTGGAAACACTCTGTTCTCTCCCCTGTTTTATATGCACCGAAATCAAACATTTTGCTTCCGCACGCGCAAAATAGGTTTTCCCACCGGGACCAACAACATTCAAAGAAGTTGCTCGCACAATATTGGCTGAACATGCAACTCAAAACCATTTCTGGGCAGAAGCTATCAACACTGCATGTCATACTCAAAACAGATGTTCTCTGACTAAGATTCTCTTCAAAACACCGTATGAACTGTTGAAGGGCAGAAAATCTCGTGTTTCTTACTTCTATGTTTTTTGGTGCAAGTGTTTCATTCACAACAATGGGAAAAGTCAGTTGAAAACCTATGAAGCTAAGTCAGATGAGGGTATATTCTTAGGATATTCCTCAACCAGCAAGACTTTCAGGGTATTCAACAGGCAAATTCTAGTTGTGGAAGAAACACCTCCTGTGGTCTTTGATGAGTCAACATCTGATCAGGAAAAATCTGCCTCAGAATAAGCCGTACCAGAACAAGATGTTCATGATGCTCAAAAAATGGATCAGTTAAAAATCAAAGAAAATGAATCAGATCATGTTACAATGTATGTTCCTAACTTTGATCTTGATGATTCACCAGGTCAGTCAAACCCTAAGGTACTGTTGGGAGATGAATTTAATAAAAGATTATATGATTTTGATTAAGATCCCAAAACCCCTGAGTATGACATGTTCAGTAATGATCTTGATAAAAGAGTCAGGATTCAGATTTTAGAGTATTGAGGATGTTATCCGCAAAATGTATAGTCACAGATATAGTTCAGAGATAGGTTTCAAGATTTCAAGAACTCAAGATGTTTTCAGAGATTCTCAAGAACTCAAGATATGTTCTCGAAAGATTGAATGCTCAAGATGAACACGAATGTTCAGAGGCACTGAATATATCTATCTGAAGGATGCAAGACTGAGAAAAACGCGATGCCTTAGAAAGATTAGATATTGCCAAGACATTCAAATGCGCATAAAAGGAACTAAGTCGAAGTGTTGTTAAGGTTATATCAAACACGTAGTTTGTAACCAAAAGAGCCGTTGAAGGTGTCTACCTTTAAATCAAGAACAAAAGTCAAAAAAGGAAGACGACATCCACCATACATCTTAATCGACAAAGGACAAGTCAAAAAAGATGTCGGATGTACGAAAGTTCGGATCGCAAAAAGTGAAGACCGGCTACATAAAAGGCTATTGCCTAAAAACGTGTTAGGGAGTATCAAACTCTAAATATAGCCGTTTTCTCACACACCATAAGAGGGAACTCACGGAATATCTCCAACGGATAGTTTTCAAGAGTAACCTTGGTGTATGCCTATAAATCTTGGTGACCTTCTACATTGTAAGGTTACGGAAATTTATACGCAACTCAAGAGCTCAAACTTATTCTTGCAAAAGTTAAAGCACTCGAAATACCTTGAATTTCCCAAGTGCTTCTATATTGAAGAGAGCTCACGAACTAAGCCTAGCTTGATAAGATTTATCCAAAGCTTAGTCGAGATATCCTAACCCTTTGCATTGTGCTTCATTGTAAAGGATATCTCATCGTAGTTGAAACCAACCGAGAAACCCCAAACCCTTGTGAAGGTAGTCGAGTGTGTTTGTTGGTGAGAAGTGTTGTAAAGAGTTAGTAAACTACGCGGAGTAGTCGTAAAACTCTAGAGAAGAAGTTAGTAAGCTCTGAGAGGTAGTCCAAAGCTTGTGTGTGATTGAGTAAGTAAAACCACGGAGGTAGTCGTAAAACTCAAGGCCCGGGTTGAGTAAGTAAACTACGTGGAGTAGTCGTAAAAACTCGTGGGCGAAGTTGAGTAAGTAAACTACGAGGTAGTCGTAAAAGCTCGGTTGATAGTGAATTTCTCCAAGAGTCGTGAGATGGATGTAGGAGCTTGAGTCTCCGAACCACTATAATCGCTTGTGTTCTTTATTGCTTTCCTTATCCGTGCTTAATCGCATTAACTTGATTTCTCGAAAAGCATACTTTTCATCGATATTGGGTTGGAATCAAACCCATGAAGTTGCATAAGTGAATCACACCTAATCACTATTTCATAAGGGAAGGTTTTCAAAGAAAGCTTAAAACGAGTATAAACTAAGGGCCAACCATTTCAAGACGATCGAAAGTAGCTAGAACAGATAGTTACCTAATCGAACTCTCTTCGAGGATTGATTAAGTTAGTTATCCGATCCAAGCAACTCGGGATCTCTCGACACTTGGACTCGGTTGGGATTATCCGAGGTATCCGAAAGACTTTCAGATCATCAGTTTGTCTCAAGAGACTTTGACTCGAGTAACTCGGCTTTCGTAACCTAACCTTCGTGATTATCTCGACCCAAGTCGAAAGAAGAAAAAGTTTTAAAATCTTGAACACGTGTATTCCCCCCATACACGTGTAAGACTCGTTTTCAAGGGACCAACAAGTGGTATCAAAGCGTTGGTTCAACTTGACCACTACTGCAGGTGTTGACCAAAGTTTTTATTTTCAAAAATACTTGTGGTCTATCCGAACCGATCTTATTTGTTGAAATTTTTTTTTTTCTTTTCAAAAGATCGTAAAAATGTCTTCTAAAAACTTCCCATGTTCTCATGAGAGAACTATGATCTATGGAGATCGAGAATGCAGTAACATCTCAGTATTCTAAACATGAGCGTATGTGGAGAGTGGTTTCTCAAGGACCATTCAAATTTCTTGTGGTGAATCCTAATGAAGAAGAGAGAATTGATCCTAGAGCAGATTTCCTAAGTCCGATGACCAACTAACTCGAGGAGAGAAAGTTAGTCAATCTAGACTACATTGCAAAAAGACACACTATACAAAAGACAATTAATGATGGTGTGATGGGAATGATCTCTCATTTAATATCGCTAAAGAGATATGGGATACACTAGTTTGTTATGTGCCAAGACACATATCATATAAAAGAAAACAAACTTTTCGTTGGCAATTGGAAAGTTTGAGTTTTTTTGAAATGGATGATGGTGAATCAATAGACAAATTGGAAGTCGATTCACTAAAGATCATGAATGATCTAAATGCACTTGGAAAGAAATATCCACAAAAGAGAAGTGGCATTGAAAATTCTTAGAGGTCTTTCTAAGAAATGGGATATTCATGCAGTGGTGATTGAAAACACCAAGAACATTAGTTCAATGCCATACCAACAAGTCTTCTCCGAGAAAAGCCTATGAATTTGTAATTGATAAGAAATCCAAAAGGTCGACAAAGAAAGATGATTCTTCATCAAGTAAGAATGTGGCTTTAAAAGCCAAAGATAAAACTCATAAAACTAAAGAGTCGAGAACCCCATGCCAAACATCGGGGATGAGCTTGAGGAAAAGCTAAAGACCGATGGCAAGAAGGTTTACAGACTTAATAATAGATTTGGAAAATACAAAAGCTTTTACAGAACTACTGTGCGAAGAAACCCGAGGACGGATCAACCGAGAAGAAGAAGGACCTAAAAAAGTCGGAAGGATCTTCATCCGGAAAGAAGGACTCAAGTCCAAAGAAGAAAATGATCGGGATGATGATGCCAACAGATGCTATAATTGTCAAAAGAAAGGTCACTTCCAAAGATGATTGTCGAGTTGAGTGCTTAAGGAGAGAAGAGAAAGACAAGCTATAAGAGACCGAAGTTCTCTAGCAAAAAGGCCATGGTTGCGGAAGAAGAACACTCGAGGAGGATCTAGCTCTTGAGGATGAGATATTCTCAGACAAAGGAAAGTGATGACATCTGTCGATGGCCATTGAGGAGGTAAACTCTTCTGTCTCTGTTGTTCCTACACTAGCACAAGAGTTTTCAAGTTCCATCGAAAAAAAGTCTATTTTGACTCGATGGATTCTTTTGAGAATCTAATGAAGGACTATCTTTGTTTTTGCAAGGATCGCTAAATAAAACTCAAGAGCGAATAAAGAATGAATCTTTGAAAATCTAAAATGGAAAGACTTCGGAAATCACTTCTCAATTAATGGGAGCTACCGATGAACCGGATGTTCGAAAATACAACTCTCGAGAGAAAGAAAAGTTGATAGAAACCCTAATCGAAAAAGCTAGAGAAATCCATCAAGAAATTCGGTTAATCGTAACTAAGTTCAATGACCTCTCCGAGAAGCATGAAACTCTACAGAATCGTGTGGATAGTGCATGAAGAAGTTAACTCTATTGAATAATGCATCTAAAGTAATAGATGAAATTCAGAGTTACCAGAGATCCGCCACTATAAAATGCGGATTGGGATACATTCGTGGGGGAACCTCACAAGGTCATCTGAATCTTTGATCAAGTAGCAAGAAGACAATCTTTGTTAAATCAATGGCACCTACACTTCAAAATCAAGTAATGCCCAAAGTTGTAAACAAGGAAAAAGGACCTATAAAAGAAACCGAATGATCGGGTTAGAAAGCCCAAACCTCGGTGAAGGCTAGAAAACTGAAAGCGGATGGAAAATAAAGCAAGTACTTCAAAGCCTCAGCTAAGAATGCAAACTTGAAAGGATCTACTTCGAACTATCGGAGGAATCTTCGAAGAGAAACACTCAAGGAGATATTCTCAACTGAAGAGACCAAGTCCTCAAGATCTTGAAAAGTCCCATATTTCAAAGACAGCAACCTAAACCCTACTTGCCTAAGGGTAAAGGTTATCTCAACCCAAGACAACAAATATTCGAGAATAAACAAGACAAAAAGCCAAAGCAATGGAACAAAAAGGCTTGAACCAAAGAAGAATTCAAAAGCCCATGTTCATGCTAAGGCCAAGACTATACACGTAAAACGCTAAGGCACCCAGAGTAGTAAATGTGTATGTAGATGTTTATGGAAGACAGATCACCACTCTAAAGTGATTAGATGATTTGGATCCCTAAAGGTACAACTAACCTTGTAGGACCCCTACACAAATTGGGTACCTAAGAAGTAATTTGTTTTTCAGAGGAAAACAAGGGCACCGAATCGACTAAAGATCATATGGGGCGATGAGCAGAGATGAAAAAGCTCGATATATGGTATCTTGATGGTGGATGTTCAAGACATATGACAGATACAAGAAGATACTCAAATGACTATGTTGAACAAAGAGGCCCATTGAGATCACTTTTTGGAGATAACTCCAAGCGACGATCAAGGATATGGAACTTTGGAAATCGACTCGATTCATATCCATGGTGTTTCATATGTATCCGGATTGAAGCATAACTTGCTTTCAATTAGCCAATTCTGTGATAAAGGTTTTAATGTTGAGTTTTCCAAGAACTTATGTTTTGTGAAAGATGATACATCGGAAAAAGTAATACCTTCTTGGTACAAGAAAAGGGAATGTGTATCTTGTCGATTGGAGTTCAACTCCTAAAGATACATGTTTAGTTGCTAAAAGTTCCCCGAGATAAGTTGGTTATGGCATAAAAGAATGAATCACCTAAATTTCAAAACCCCGAACAAGCTTGCAAGATTAGCTCTTGTGAGAGGGTTACCTAACTAAGTGTTCAAGAAGGAACATATTTGTGATGCATGCGGAAAAGGCAAAGAGATAAGAGCATCATTTAAAAAGTAAAGTTGAGGTCTCTACGGAAAAGAATACTTGATTACTTCATATGGATCTTTTTGGTCCTATAACACCTGTGAGCACTAATGGCAGGAAATATACATTGGTAGTAGTTGATGACTACTCGAGATATACTTGGGTCATATTCTTACTCAAAGAAGAAAGAGACTTCGAGATAAAGTTTGCCCGGAGTTCTTGAAAAAGGCTCAAGATTGAGAAGAATCGAGTGTGGTCAAAATCATATCTGATAAAGGAACTGAATTTATAAATCATATCATATCGATTATGCAAACAAATGGAATTTCTCATGAAACATCCGCAAGGACCCCTCAACAAAATGGTGTTCTTTGAAAGAAGGAACAGGACTCTCGAAAGAAGTTCGCAAGGACAATGATAATGACGATATTCCTAAAAGATTTTTGAATTTTGAAGTTGTCAACACCGCATGCTACTCTGAGAATAGATCCATCTTGTTAAGAGTCAAGGCAAAACACCTTATGAGCTTTGGAATGAAAGGAAGCCTCTTGTCTCTTTCTTTCGTGTGTTTGGTTGCAAGTGTTTCATACACAATAATGGTAAAGATCAGTTGAAAACTTTTGATAGTAAAGCTGATGAAGGAATATTCTTAGGATATTCTGAAGTCAGTAAAGCCTTCAGAGTTTACAACTGTAGGACTCTTATTGTGGAGGAAACACCTCATGTTGTTTTTGATGAAACTATTTGTGTTCAGAAGAAACAGGGAACATTGATGAACCGACTAAGAGGATCACCAGATTTAGTGCGAAAAAAAAGATAAATTATCCATTTGAATCGAGAAAAGAAGAAGTCGGTCACTATCTATGATTGGGTGACTCGGACTCGAGATAATAAAGTTCGGGATGGAAATCGGGATGGTGAGACTCGGGAAAACCAACACTCTAAAGGTAACCAATCTAAAACAGACACCGATTGGACTCGGGTATGTGATGCCAATGAAGATGTGGTCACAAATGAGGCAAATTCTGAATCTATCAACCAAAGGGGAACAAATGTCTCTGACAATGTTCTGAATAGAATTTCCCCTGAGGAAGATGATTCACTTTCTCCTTTTCTTTTGTTCCCTGAGTTTGCTGATTTAACTGAACCTAACATTTCAAATGTTGAGGATACTATTGAAGGGGAAACATCAAGAAGGAAATGGTTAGATAGTCATCCTACAAGTCGATTGTGGGTGATCTAACCAAGGAGTTAAAACAAGAAGGTTCCATGGTGAGAGTGCACTATTCTGCTGCTTCCTTTCAGAAAAGGAACCTGCTGAGATTAATGAAGCTCTACAAGATTCTTATTGGATTACTGCTATGCAAGATGAGCTGAATCAATTCTCAAGGAATGAAGTATGGGAGTTGGTAGATAAACACGAAAGGCACAATATCATTGGAACCAAGTGGGTTTTCAAGAATAAAAGAGATGAAAACAACAACATTGTAAGAAACAAGGCAAAATTAGTTGCACAAGGTTATTCCCAAGAAATAGGCTTGGATTATGATGAAACCTTTGCACCAATTCAAAAGACTAGAAGCCATCAGATTGTTTCTTGCATATCTTTACATGAAGTTCACGGTCTATCAAATGGATGTGAAAAGTGCATTTACGAGCGGTGTGCTTAAAGAAGAGGTTTATGTGGAACAACCTCGGCTTCAAACAGAATGACCAAGTTTCTGTGCTCGGAAAAAGCCTTGTATGGTCTCAAACAAGCCCCGAGCATGGTATGATACTCTTTCTCGGTTTTCTTCTTGACCATGGTTTTGTCAAAGGAACTGTTGATAGAGAACTGGCGGGGATAGAGGATGGGGAAGATATCTTCTTTGGTTCGGATATATGTTGATGACATCATTTTTGGATCTCAAACCATCATTTGTGTGAAAAGTTTTCAACAACGATGCGAAAGGCAAGTTTGAGATGTCAATGATGGGAGAGATGAATTTCTTTCTAGGTCTTCAAGTGAAACAATCAAAAGAAGGAATATTCATCAACCAGGCAAAGTACACCAGAGATCTGATTGCCAAATATGGTGTACAAAATTGCAACTCAGTTAGGATTCCTATGAATACTAACTACAAGATGGATCCTGATTCAGAAGGCAAATCGGTGAATCATAACCGATTATAGAGGAATCATTGGATCATTGCTCATATCTCATGACAAGTAGGCGGATATAACATTTCTTTGTTGGGATATGTGCAAGATACCAAGCTAATCCTAAGACTAGTCACATGGAGGTCGCCAAAAAGATACTAAGATATCTTTTAAGCATGTGAATAGAGGATTATGGTATCCAGCTGATGATAACCTTGAATTAACTAGTTACTCAGATGCTGACTATGGAGGTTGCAAAATTGACAGAAAGTCCACAACAGGAACTTGTCAATTTCTAGGAAGCAAACTGATATCTTGGTTTTCAAAAAGCAGACCTCAAGAGCAACCAAGATTATGAAGTTGAATACATGGTCGTTAGGAAGTCATTGCGGTTTTATTCTTCGGCTCGGACAACAATTAAGGGATTATAAAGTTGTGGGTTAATGAGGTACCAATATTTTGTGACAATAATAGTGTCATTGCTATTTCACAAAATCCCGATCGCACACCAGATGCAAGCATGTGGATATCGACATCACTTCATCGAGATCATGTCGAGAAAAAAGGACATAAGGATGGAGAAGATTCATCCGATAAGTAAAGAGCCGATATCTTGACTAAACCTTTGGTGAATCAAGATTTGAGGAACTTTCGATTGAATTAGGGATGTTAGAACCAGTGTATAGAGTAAATCGAAAAATTGAAGATTTTCAGATCATGAAGCTTTCTCGATTTTCTTGAGAAAACTCGAGGATAAAATGGAAATCTTGAATCGAGTCTCGTGAAACTCAGTTCTTGAAGGACGAAGATTGTAAATATTTGAACCCTTTTAGTACTCGACATTTTATCAAGGTCGAAGATAAGAAGACCGATGAGGGAAATTAGAAGAAGTAATGACTCATGTGACCCATTTATTGCTTACGTAAAACTCAAAGAATCATTCGCAATAAATACAAAACACCGAGGAATGTTTTGGGCGGGATCGTTTTAAATTCGAAGAAGGTCAATAATCATTTAATGCTCGCCATATTATTGACTAATGAGGATATTTTGGCGCTTTTTACTTTTCGGAGATCGTCGGTTCATATACCCGATTAATCGGAGATTAATCTCAACCATTGCTTTTCACCTAACCAACACGATTCCCCACGATCTCGGTTATTTTATACCTCTTTAAACCATTCAAGCCAAAATTTTATCAAACCCTTCGTTCCCAAATACTCAGAACTAAAATCCCTTTCATTTGAAATCATAAAACCCTAAAGCTTCACATTCTTCAAATCATATTCTAAAATGGCCTCAACAGGTATGCGAGAGATTAGCCATAACCAATAAGCCATGGTACAAGTTCACTATCTCACTTGAGAGCACAACCAACTCAAAGCCAGAAGAGGAGGCTCTGCATATGATCTGACTGGCTAAACTCACCCATCTAGTCGCAAGCCGACTGGACGGGGAGTTATAAAGGAGGTAATCGAATTCATCCGCAATTTGAAAATAGATGAAGAAGATTGTATGCACTCTTCGATTCAGAGTATCTCATCTAGAACACTCATCAAAATACGTCGATTTTGAGAGGGAGTTGTGCATTGTTCCTAAAAATCTGAATGATGTGTTTGAGCTATGTGATAGAGGAGAGGATCCTGCGATGTATATGTCGGGTAAAGAGTAGGAGTACCTAGATAGGATTGCTGAGAATCCTATGAAGTTTGAGGCATCTTTGAATAAGAAGCACCTAAAGCCACAATATCGTGTGCTGATGGATATTGTGAGCAAGAGCGTCATGAGTCTTGCGGGGAGTTTTTGAAATGATTAGTACCCGAAGCTCAGATTGATGGCGGCGATCGAGGCATCTCCCACCAATCGACTTCAAATTAGAAATTCTTAGTCCAGATGGTGTGAGCAAGCCAAGATCATAAAAAGAGTCAATGGGGAAATCACGATGAAAGGCAAGATCCACCATGCCACCAAAATTGCCTATATTTTGGAGACTAGAGGAGGAGGATATCTTCGCCAACTCAACCCCATTCCCTAAAACCAAAATTCTCTTCAAGACCTTCTTTGTGAAGAAGGTGTCATTCGAGGGAAAAGAGAAAAGAAGGTAGAATCACCTTCCGCACCGGCCGAGAAAGAAACTCAACAAAATGGGGAAGGTTCTTGGAAAAAAATGGAGCAAGGAGCAAAACCGATGAGGCGAGAAGAACCTCGCCCAAAGCGCAGAAGATTGGTGGTTCTCACCGACGATGGTAGCTTGATTCCGAGGAGAGACAACCCGAGGGCCAAATCGCTCAAAGTTCACCATTACAAGTCTTGGCTCAAGTTAGCTCAAGGACACAGGATCGATCGAGAGCAGGTCTTCTCCGAGGTGCTCGAGCCATGATTCGGATAAAATTTCTCAGAAATTTTTAAAGGAGCTCAGACCTGAGAGATGCCTACCTCGGATCAAACAAGATCAAGAGATCAGAGTCAATCTAAAGATGTGCAGTTCGATCGACGAGCCAACTCTGACTCATATCGAGGAAATGCCTCGTAACCTCTTCAAACCGAGGACTGAATGCACAAGCTTCAGATATTATCGAGGAAGGGGAGCAAAATTTACTCGATGAACTCCCGAGTGACATAATGCTTGATCCCTTGGCAAGCTTCATCGAACGAGAAGAGATGGAAGAAAAGGGCGATACGAAGAAGGCGCAGTGGAGGAGCAAGGGGAATTGTTCATATTGACCGATACACCGAGCTGAAACTCATACCGACCAAGAAGATATATTCTTTGATTAAGGACGACAAAGCGGTGTATATCCTCAATCAGACTCTACCCGAGATGCTTGATATTCTTTCAGAGGGGAAGATGGTGGAATGAGGAGACTGACCTTCCCGACCGACTTCTCGGGGTTCGTAGGACAAAGCTCGGGATGAAAAAATTCGATTTTGATGATTTGGTTCAAAGGATGCTAGCCGAGAAGAAAGAAACCGAGGTTGGTTGAAAATGGAGACAAATCCAAAAGTGGAGATGGGGACCAACAGTGGAAATCTTTGTGGATCGGTCTCAAATAGAAAAAGAGACTTCATGGTGATCAACCTCAAATCAAGCTAGCACTCTTCGTACCTTTTTGGCACTACTAATAATTATGCGAGTTACTACCTCGGTGGTTTCATGACCAAGATGATGAGAGATGCTTAAAGATGCTCTCTCCGCCGTTTGCCCACATATATCAAGAAGAAGCGTCGTGGCTAAGAACCACATTAGAAGAATGGAAGATGAGCAAGATCAGCTAGCGGGAGAGATCCATTTGTGTGAGCAAAGAACAAGATCACATGGACATGACTCTCTCTGGACTTCTTCCAAACTACGCCAAGAAGAAGGGGGAAAGGGAAAGGTGCAGACCTCGGGAAGTTCATGGCACGACTTTGGAAAAGAAGGCTCAGAAAGATCTTTGAGAATGTACAATCTAGCCCAAGCCTTTAAAGAAGTCGGAGCTACTGAGAAGTTGAAATTTGCTCAAGTGGAGAAGCCTGTCTACATTCGAGTTTCTGAGCAAACCAAGATTGAGGTTGCAAGAGAGAAACTGAGTGCTAGAACTAAGGTTGGAACAAGCCAGGCTGGTGTTGAACTGCCTATGAAGAGGAAAGCCTTGGGCATTGTTCAACCTGTAAACAAGCGTCGGCGAAGGCTTTAAGCCAATCCGAGAGAAAATTGATTATGGAAGATGCGAGAAGAATCGAGTCTCAACCTCAAAAGAAAGTCTTCAACTCCGGAGAGGCTCGATGACACTCCAAAAAGAACAAGCTGTTTACCGCTTGGGTCTCGGGAACCTGTGATCGAGAAAGAAGATTAAGAAAAAAGCGAAGGAGTGACTTCGTGAAGTTTATGAGCAAGAGGAAGGAACATCCCTACTGAAGTGCCCCATGTTGATAAATGGATGCCCATTAAACTCGGCGACATGTGGGAAGAAGTGAAGAGAACCTTCCGTTCAATTATGATGTTCTCGGGGAATGGAGAGGGAAGGCTCAGACCGTAAGCTAAGCTTTATTGAACATCTTCTCACCTTTTATCCAAAGTATCTACAAAAGTGGATTAACCTTGCGGATGAAGGTGGAGATGATGAGAGAGTAGCCCCGGTCCATATTCCTATCCTCCTCCGAGACTTGGTAATGGCTTGGTAAATGAAAAGACCATTACGAAGAAATTGCTTTCAATCTGTTGGTCGGTTGGGCCTAATCGAAACAGATCCGGATATCATCGAGAGAAAGAAATGAGTCAAGAAGAGATTCTTCGAATGTTTGATCTGGAAGTGCCTATTCGATGAAATCGAAAATGAAGCAAACAGAGCGTAAGATCAAGAGCCGAATCAAGACTAAAGATCAAGACTCGAAGATTTTGTAGTCTTTAAATTTTTGTCTTTTTGGTTTTTGTCGATAAATTCATTGTAATCAGAATGGTACACTTATCATCAATGAAGATTTATCATTATGCTCAAAAGATAATATCTCATTATCTTATTTTTTCATGACTTTATATTTGATATGCCCGACATTGTTGTTTGGTGATGAAATTGTTGAGAGATTCATTCTTTGAAGCAATTGTTGAGAGACATAACCAATCTTGTAATAGGATAAAATCAAACACGAGTATAGGTTATATCAGAATAAAGATAGGTTTTGGCATCATCAAAAAGGGGAAATTGTTGGGAGATGAATTTAATAAAAGATTATATGATTTTGATTAAGATCCCAAAACCCCGAAGTATGACATGTTCAAGAATGATCTTGATAAAAGAGTCGGATTGAGTTTTTAGAGTATTAGGATGTTATCGCAAAATGTATAGTCGGCAGATATAGTTCAGGATAGGTTCAAGATTCAAGAACTCAAGATATTTCGAGAGATTCAAGAACTCAAGATGTTTAAGTCAAGATACCGAAGTTTCAAAAGATAAAAATCAAGACTCAAGATGAAGACTCAAAGATATCACCAAGATAAATCTAAAGACTCGAAGACTCAAGACTCGAAGACTCAAGACTCGGAAGACTCAAGACTCGAAGACTCAAGACTCAAGACTTCAATACGCAAAGTCAAGACCGAGAGATCAAGATCAAGTATATCGATAAGACAAGAATTCATCAAGACTCAAGAAAGCATTGAATGCTCAAGATGAACTGAAATGTTCAGAGGCAATCAATATATCTATCCTGAAGGATGTAAGATCGAGAAAAACGCGATGCCTTAGAAAGATTAGATATTGCCAAGACATTCAAATGCGCATAAAAGGAACTAAGTCAAGTGTTGTTAAGGTTATATCAAACACGTAGTTTGTAACCAAAAGAGCCGTTGAAGGTGTCTTTTTAATCAAGAACAAAAGTCAAAAAGAGGAAGACGACATGCACCATATCGAATCGATAAATGGAAGTCAAAAAAAAAAAAGATGTCGATGTACGAAAAGTAATCGCAAAAAGTGAAGACGGCTACATAAAAGGCTATTGCTTAAAAAACGTGTTAGGAGTATCAAACTCTAAATATGTTTTCACACACCATAAGAGGAACTTTGGCTATCTCTCCAACGGATGTAGTGAAAGAGTTAGTCCGAAAAGAGTTAGTAAACTACGCGGAGTAGTCGTAAAACTCTAGAGAAGAAGTTAGTAAGAAAGAGGTAGTCCGAAAGCTTGTGTGTGATTGAGTAAGTAAACTACGAAGGTAGTCTAAAACTCAAGGTCGGGTTGAGTAAGTAAACCACGTGGGAGTAGTCGAAAACTCAGTTCGAAGTTGAGTGAGTAAAAACACGAGGTAGTCGTAAAGCTCGAAGTTGATAGTGAATTTCTCTCAAGAGTCAGGAGAGTGGATGTAGGAGCTTGAGTCTCGAACCACTATAATCGCCGCGGTTCTTTATTGCTTTCCTTATCTTTCCTTAATCCGCATTAACTTGATTTTAAATCGATATTCAGTTGGAATCAATCCACCAAGTTGCATAAGTGAATCACGCCCTAATCACTATTTCATAAGGGAAGGTTTTCAAGAAAGCTTAAAACGCAGTATAAATAAGGCCAACCATTGACGAGTGGCTAGAACAAATAGTTACCAAACCGAACTCTCTTCGAGGATTCAAGATAAGTTAGTTATCCGATCCAAGCAACTCGGGATCTCCGACACTTTCGGGACTCGTGTTGAGATTATCCGAGGTATCCAAAAATTTCGGGATCACTATCTCAAGAGACTTTTGACCAGATAACTGCGGCTTCTCGAACCTAACCTTCGTGATTATCTCACCCAAGCCGACCTCAAGAAGAAAAAAGTTTAAAAATCGAACACTTGTATTCCCCCCATACACGTAAGATGGACCAACAGTACGCATAACCTGTCGATGAAGAAGCTGGAAGATAAATTTGAGATAGTAACAACTGAATCATCTGGTTTAGGGGGAAATCCTGATGTTCCGGCAGACAGACATCAGCCTATGATGATTCCAACATCAGCTGAGATATGTCCATGCCAAGTGGATCCTATTAATGCACCTCTCCCAACCTCTAGTGACTCAATATCAGATGAGGATGACGATATCTAAACTGATATAAATCAAGAAAGAAGGACTTGGTTGACAGACCATCCGACTGACCAGATAATCAGCAATCCTAATGCTCGAGTCCAAACTAGACATCAGGTTGGTGAAAGTGCTATGTATTGTTGCTACCTGTCTTTGAAAGAACCTACCACACCAGAAGAAGTTTTGCAAGATGCCAGCTGGATTCTAGCCATGCAAGAAGAATTGGAACAGTTCGAGAGGAATCAAGTTTGAGAACTTGTAGATAGGCCAACTCACCAAGATGTGATTGGTATTAAGTGGGTTTTCAAGAACAAGAGAGATGAGAACAATGTCATAACCAGAAATAAGGCAAGACTTGTTGCGAAGGGTTATTCACAATCAGAAGAAATTGATTATGATGAGACCTTTGCACCAGTCGCTCATCTGGTAGCCATTCGGCTATTTCTGGCTTATGCTGCCCACAGAGGGTTTACTGTGTATCAGATGGATGTAAAGAGTGCATTTTTAAATGGGGTACTAGTGGAGGAAGTTTATGTTGAACAACCTTTTGGCTTTGAAACAGGCAACCAAGTGTACCGTTTAAATAAAGCTCTTTACGGACTGAAACAGGCTCCTAGAGCTTGGTATGATACACTATCTCAGTTCATGATAGACAGTGGATTCACTAAAGGAATCATAGACAGAACATTGTTCAGAATAGAAGATGGTGAAGACATTCTGATGGTTCATATCTATGTGGATGATATCATCTTCGGATCTCCCTACAAGAGCTTATGTGAGAAGTTCAACAAGTTGCTACAAGGGAAGTTCGAGATGTCCATGATCTGTCAGATGAATTACTTTCTAGGCCTTCAAATTAAACAGAGTACAGAAGGAATATTCATCTGTCAGGCAAAGTATACTAGGAATTTGTTGGCTAAGTTTGAAGTACAGAATAGTAAGGTAGCCAGAATTCCTATGATGACTGGATTCAAGATGGATCCAGATGAGAATGGTCAGAAAACTAATCAGAAAGAATATAGGGCTCTCATTGGATCATTACTATACCTGACTACCAGCAGACTTGACATAACCTTCGCAGTAGGTGTATGTGCCAGATTTCAGGCAAATCCAATGAAAGCCACCTGGAAGCAGCTAAGAGGATTCTTAAGTATCTGAAAGGGATAGTTAACCTTGGGTTATACTATCCATCAGATGATAATCTAGAGCTTTGTGGGTATTCTGATTATGATTATGGAGGTTGTAGGATTGACAGAAAATCAACCTCAGGAACCTGTCAGCTCTTAGGTCAGAAATTGATCTCTTGGTTCTCAAAGAAACAGACATCTGTCGCCACATCTACTACTGAAGCAAAATACATAGCCGCAGGAAGCTGTTGCTCCCAACTGCTCTGGCTTAGTCAGCAGTTGAGGGATTATAACATTATAGCTATGAATGTGCCTATATTCTGTGACAGTAATAGTGTTATTGCAATCATTTAGAACTCAGTTCTGCATACAAGGTGTAAGCATGTGGATATCAGACATCACTTCATCAGAGATCATGTGGAAAAGAAGAACATCAGAATGGAAAAGATCTATACTGACAAGCAGAGAGCTAACATCTTAACCAAACCTCTAGCAGAGACCAGATTCAGAGAACTATCAGTCGAGCTAGGATTACTAGACTTAGGAGAAGATGCACCAGAATTCTTCGGTGGATTGGTCTCCAAGACCAGTTGGTTAAGAATCTAACCAAGTCAGAGAAATCAATTGAAGGGGGAACTTCAACTGATAAGAAAAGATCAGTTGAGAACTGATCAGATAAGGAATGACAGTTGAAGGGGGAACCTCAACTGTTTGGGAATAGATCAGTAGGGAACTGATCATAAAAGTAAACATTGTTGGGAAAATTGTCAAGGATTAGGCAGAAATTAAGATCAACAGATATCAGTCAGACCTGAACAAACTTCATGTGGTATTGACTTATTACGATATCAGTTAATCAGATACACATTTCTATTCTTTTGTATTTCTGTTTACCTATGTGCAAATTATCTGATCTTATTTGCTTTTATTGTACACTGTATATGTGACGCACGCCTTACAATGCATTTAATGCGGACGTGAGGAATGTGTATTAATTGTTATTTATTGCAATTTTTAAATCCAAAAGCTGCCGCAATAAAATCCTTGAGCGCACGATTACACCAAACTATAAACCGCCTAATCTCGACCGCCCATTCTGATTAGACTCTTGGTTTTCCAACATTGATTTTATAAAATTGTATTTCCCTCCAATTCTTTATATAGTAGTTCTTAATCTTTCAAAACCTTCTTGCCCTAATTTTCAGAAAAACGCTTAACACATTTCTCTGCAAATAATTTGTGCATTTACGATTCAATACTTTTCGATCTTCAAATTCTTTTCGCAAAATTTCAAGTAAATGGTTATGCTTAGTGTTTGATCTCTCAATACATTTTGGGTATTTGATTGTTATATTTGTTATATGATGGAACGACTGCAACATGCCGATTAGATCTATTCCTTTGAATATACGCTGTTGTTAAACATTGATTGATATGTGCTAGCTATATTCTCTGTGATTCTCTGTGTATATGCAAACTATATTTGATACTACTTGTAGTTCTGCATCTCTTGTACCGCCAATATAGATCTAATTCATTGGTAACATTGCAGAAATGACTGCCCGTGGTTCTGGTAAAATTATTTGTGACTATGCCTCTCAAACGAATCAAATTGTAGAAGACAAGTATGTTGTCTTCAATACAACAACGGATCCAGAATCCATGGAAATCTTAAACCTCCTAAGGGCGTGCAAACTAGAAAAGTTTTGCTCTGCACATGCCAATCTTGTGATGCAGCATGAGGCATTGAAATTTCTGCACCATCTAAGGGTTAAATCTAATCAAGAGCTCAAATCGACGGTTAATGGTGAAACCTTCGACATTACGGATGCTAGCCTGATCCAACTATTTGGGCTGTCTAAAGGGAAGATCTCACCGGTGATATACAGAGAACATGACGAAGCCCAAATACGAGCAAAACTCTTCAGAGAAGCAGATAAGTCCCAAACGACAAATTTTGTCAAACCAATGTTAAAGCGCAAGTACAAGCTACTCTTCGATATCGTTTAAAAAATGATAATGGGAATTTTGTTCAGCCCTGATGGTCTAACTTATGCAAAATTGCATTGTATGGCTGCCATAGTAGACAATGCACCGAATATCAACTGGCTATGCTATCTAAAAGCAATTCTTGTGCAAGAAAAGGATAAGTTCCAAGAAGTGAATTGGGTTATCACTCTGACTAAGCAGATTAGCAATTTGAACAAAGTCGCCGTGATTTTGAGAGACAAGTTTCCAAATGCCCACTGGGAACAGGCCGGACTGAGGGCTTACAAGGGTTTCCTAACAGAAACATCCCTTATCTACGGTCCACCAGATGAAGACATGACCCGGACTGAGAGAAAGAAGAGAGCCGTGAAAGAACAGGTGGAACCTACATCAGTCCATCCACAGAAGAGAAAAACTCTGACAAGAGAGTTAACTAAGAGGCTGAAGAGGATGAAGCAAGCTCTCATGACTCTTTTTATGGATAAGGAGTCAGATGAAGAAGCAGAGACAGAATAGACTGATGACCAGGAAAAGAGTGGTGCTGGTAGTAAATCTGCCGCATCAGGGAAGAAATCAGTTGTACAATCTGGGAAGCACGAATCTCAAGTGGAAAGCTCACCTGAGTAATCAGAAGGAGAGCAAGGAAAGGGAAAGGAAAAGGCAAGATCATCTTCGCCTCAAACTCGCGCTGAATCACCTGCCCGATCACCACCTGCCGAGCACATGACACCTTCTCCATCCCCATATCCAAGAGCTGAGCGAATCAGATCACCTTCTGTTCAACCAGTCCACCAGCAACCTACTCATCTGCCTCCGCCAGAAACCTCTTCAACACATCAACAGACTAATCAGCCAACTGTCCAAGAAAAATCAACTACTGATCAACCTACTGTTGAAGTATCTCAACCCACTATCTCACCTGCTCAACATTTACAACAATCTAGAGCACAATCTGAGTCTACCGTACCTGAATCTAGATCATCTAAGACAATCACTAGAAAGATGACAAGGATGCGAATTGAACGAGAAATCGATGTTCTGTATCCAGAATTGGAAGCACATCCGGTGATTAGGGAAGATGTGATGGAAATCCTCACTTGGAGAGATATGAGGTTGAAAAACATCTCCGATTTCACAATACTAATCGAACAGATGGGTGGAGTTGATGAATTTGTAGATTTTAACTTCGATATGAAGAAGTCCGCAGGCGTTGGGTCACCAGCTGATTTGATATCAGATGAGGCAGTTAGGGCCTTGGTTTACAGGAAGTTGGGTAAGCCTTTGGTGATCAATCTTGAAAAGGATGGAGGGACATCTGCAAAGGATATTGAAATGACTGAGGCAGGAGTTGTCGATGATGGTGGTCAGGGTGATGCAGCTCTTCACCAATCACCGGAGGCACAAGAAACTGCTCATTAACAAGATACAATTCAAACTGAGGCAACTGGACATGAGACAAATCTAGATCCTTCTCCACCAACAGGCCAGGCAGCGCAAGTCATACCAGCTACCCATATTACCTCTGATCAGCTACGGGAAATCAGATCATGCTTTAAAGATCTGCTAAAAGAGGAGGTAGAAGGAGTACTGACAAACTTAGTCAGCAACACCATCAATGAGCAATTCCAATTCTGCATCCGATATTTGAGAGAACAAAGGGATTACACTATTTCTCAGATTGACTCATTGAGGGAACAATTCAAGAAAACGGTGGAAGAACTGACTGAAGGATACAAGAAAGCAGTTGATGAGACCCTTGTTCAAGTAAATAATCTTCAAGTTTCTCTACTTATAGCTACTGAAAAGCTGGACAGAACTGAAGAGAAATTTGACAAGCTAATTCTCACCTTCTCATATGCAATTGAAACTGCGAAATCTGAACTTGTCAACAAAATTCAAGAGCAAACAATTCAGACTCAAGGCATCACTTCAACCGACCTTAATCAGGCCATTGCAGTCAATTTTGGCTCCCTGACTTCCCACATCAATTCTCGTTTTGATAAAACCAAAAAGGGGGAAGGACAGGTCGAGAAACCAACTGACATTATCAAATCAACAGAAGATCTCATTCAGACTGTTGAAGCATATGGTCAAAGGTTGGATCATCAGGATCTATTTGCCGATGAGGTCTCAGCCAAGATGGAGAAGTCCAGAATGAGATCAACTGCCGCAGAAGCTGGACCTTCCAGAATGGCCGGAGGAGCTGGACCTTCCAGAACTGCCCACTTCCTCAACCTGCTCAAACTCAAACCAGGAGAATGACAAGGACTACGATGAGTCAGATTCAAGCTGACAAAGAGCTTGCTGTGAGATTGTATAAGGAACAGATAGAAGAAGAAGCTCGGTTGAGTGAGGAAGAAAGGCGGGCAGATAAACTAACTGAGGCTGAAGGACTGAAAAAGAAATATGTTGCAAAAGTTAAGAAAGGTCAGGATGGGAAGCCGATTGTGGATCCATTGTTACCTGCAAAGGTTGATGACATCATTCCAAAGACTGATGCACATACTGTCAAGTTTGAAGAATGGAGCAAGATCAGAGGTGAATGGTTGTTGGATGCGTTTGTTCTCAACCTGGTGCCGACAGAAGAATCACCAGATGAAGAATTTCTGAATTGGTTGGAGAACAAACATCCAGACTTCCTCAAGTACCTGGAGAATGTGGCTAGGAAGATCAATGTAAGGATCTCCCATCAGGACTACGATGTGATGGACTACACAAGGAAGAAGGATGGCTCATTCGATATATTAGCCTTTCAAAGATTCTACTTTGATCTGCTAAACAAAGCAAGCATAACTGATCCACAGCAGATCAATGATGCCAAATGGAAGCTGTTTCGGATATTCAACATTCCACAAAATCAGAGAGAGATGCCAGATGGTTACATACCCAAAGTTTGATGATTAGAAGATTTTTTTGTTAGGATCAGTTTCTATCTGCTTTAAACTTTTCAAATGTACTCTATAATGACAAAATCTGATGAATGAAAAGTTTACCTTACTAATCCTAAGACAAAATCTCATTGTCTTCTGATTATATGTGTTCTTTACTTCTTTATTAGTTTATCAACTGTTTGGTTTCTCAAATGTTTTGGTTTCATCAAAAAGGGGAAAATTGTTGGGAAATTTATAGTTTTGATGAAAGTTCCAAAACAGTTGTAATAGGACCAGTCAGACCTGTTAGTTGACTGACGATCTAGAAATCAGGTTAGGATGACCAGTTGATGATTACTGTATAGAGCAACTTATGTAATAGTATAGGTCACATATTGAGGGGGAACTCAATATGTACCAGGCAAGTCTTGAAGATCAGAAAATACCTGATGATCTGGCATAGATCAGGTACAGAACAGAGAACGAAAGATAAGACACTGATTGATCAGTTTCCATCATATCAGAATCAATCTGAAGAAGAAGACGAAGATCACGTATGAAGAATCAAGAACTGATGACCTGCTATGAAGACAACATCAGAAGAACAACAGAAGAGTCAGTAAACTGTGAAAATACAACTTACATCAAAAGACTCAATCAGGTAGACTGATCAGTCTGTGCTGATCAGGTCGATTCAAAATAGTTCACAACCAAGGGTTTACCTAAGACGTACGAGGTTATCAGACAAGAAGAATGTCAGCCTAAGTTGGTGAATCAAGCTCCGAATAAGTGTACTTGACAACCAATGAGAGCGAGACACGTACGTACGAAACTGACAATGCAGGACAAAAGTGTTTCAGAGTTTAAACGGCTAGAAAGGACAAAGAAGCACGCATATAGCCATGCCGCCTCTGAGAACATCAAATTGGCCCTGCAAGCTACCAAAAATAGCCTGAAATTAAAATTGCTCACCAACGGCTCTTTGATTTCAAGGTCTATAAATATGGAATCAAACCTTCAGAGTAAGGTTACAGAAATTATACATAAGCTTAAACACATCAAACAATTTCCGCAAGAACACCAAGAACTCAAGAAATATTCTAAGTGTTCATCCCATAGTTTCTTAGCAAGAAATCTCATCCTTTAGCTTTAGGCTACTTAAATACTAGGATAGATTTCCAGTTGGAAACCATTCAAATCTTACCCCAAACCAAGTGTTAGGTTAAGTTTGTTTAGCAAGATCTCAAGCTAGGGTTTCTAGTCTTGATTTCAGGGATTAGTTGAGTGTGAACTCCATAAACATCTGGTTAAGTTGAGTGAGAGCTCCATAAATATATGTTGTAAGGTGTTTGGACTAACACGGTAAACTAAGTCTAGTTCGGTAGCAAGTGCCCCTGGACTGGGAAGAGTGGACGTAGGACAGGTTGTCCGAACTACTATAAATCTTGTGTTGGTTATCTGTTTTACACTCTATACACACACACACCGATATTTAACTGAACATGCATCTTCTAAGTATAGATCGGTTCTGCACCAAGCAGCTGATCTGATTAGTTTGACCTGTTGTCATCTGATCTAACTCAGATACTTAGAATTTGATTTATCAAACTGGTTTTTCTACACAGGTTAAAACTTGCTTTCGCACATCAGTTGACCTTATAGACACTGAACTGATCTGCTTCACAACAAACAGTAAGTTGGATATCAGATAGTACTGATCTTCACACACACTCTATATTAGTTAACTTGCTATCACAACTGATCACGAGAAAAAGTTTTGGAAGTCTATTCAACCCTCCCCTCTAGATTTTCACCTCACGAAACCCGTTTGGGACCTACAGAGACACTCGTAGACACTTAAGTGGAGTAACATCAAATGGTTTCTCGGACGGGTATATCAATACCCTCTAAGGTATCTGTGCATCCATCATGAGATACCTAGTATCTCGTAGTAAGTGAGAACTACTACAATCTCTAAGAGTATGATGCTGATCGCACACCAATCTCAAATGTATCATCAATATCCCATTCTTGATGATCCTTGATCGGGGCTTTTTGAGAACCATGCTTAAGTCATCTGAGGTCTCACATGTTCAATGATAACATTGGTTCATGGGAACACTTACATGAATAAATGCAAACAATCAAACATAATATTCAAGCAAGTGTATTGTCATACATTAATATTAAATGAACTATAATATTAAATCAATCTGAATATCATCGGGTATTATGTCCTTACAAATTATTGTCTCTAGGACACTAATACTAACACTTAGGTCGATCAGCTCACCTATAGTGGAACATCTAATTCCATTCTCAAACTCTTTCAAAATTCAGTCTAGTGATCTGACCAATTAGTTCTTATGATTATCATGTTAATGGACAATTAGTTGATAGGTTTAAATTTTGTCATGTTAAATACTTTATCTATTTTTGAACTTTGTTTGGCCAAAGCACCTCGGTTTTGTGCTTAGTGATTTATGTTATTTGGTCAAGTAATAGTTGTTCTGGGAATGACTATTATTTGTTTCTTTCCTAACACATATTTTAGTTGTTATTTTTAACAATAGGCGTGTTGTAGTAGAAATGTCAAATTGGGGGAGTTTGTTGATGTTGTTTCACATTTTGAAATAACATTCTGGACAACATTAGTAATTTTCCCTTTCTTCTTACACTAACTCCGGTTTGTTAGATGTTCCTTTTTATGTTTCTTACACTGCAGGTTGACGAAATGGTGGTTATTGTGTCAAGCGGTTGCCTTTGTAAGAGTGAGAGTTGAAAAGAACATGGGAAGTTACCAAAAGATCATAGAGCGGTGTGTGGAGATTTTCTAGGCTGTCCAAACCAAGTCTAGTGGATGAGACAATGCGGTTGGGTTCGATGTCTATAAATACATACTGCATTGGACATCAAAAAGTGAGCAAGATTGATATTCCAATTTATATTCTCCAAATTCGAAGATAGTATCCAAGACACAACCTCTTGAGTGTTTAGTACATCTAGGAGTGTGAGGGTCGATACTATTGGTGTGTGTTGGTCGAATATATTCTAGTAATCCTATCAACATTATGTCTGAGTGGTTTGTATGTTACGTTGAATAAAATCTGTTGGGAAATTTATAGTTTTGATGAAAATTCCAAAAAAACACATGTAATAGGACCGGTCGGACACATTGGTGGTCGATGTTTATATTACCTGCTATAGGAGACCAGTTGATAATGATTGTATAGAACAACTGATGAAATAGATAGGTCACATATTGAGGGGGAAACTCAATATGTATAGGTCAGATCTGAAGACTCAAAGGACGGTGATATCCAAGCGGGCCGAATCTTTAGAAAAGAATAAAAGATCAGATCGATCTGATCTAGTCAGATATCTCAGCTGAAGTCATAAAGCTCAAACTCAGTATACTTGAAGATCGGATGACTTCGGAAGATCGGACCGAAGAAGACCTACATCGGTAAGTCGCTAGTTGAAGCTAAGTCGGCCCGGCACTGAAGACTCTATCGGTGGTCGACCAAATTCGATTTCATACCACCGGTGAAATCTGATGTTTCACCTAATCATACGTCTATGATCTGAACAAGAAGAATGTCAAGCGTAGTTGGAAGAACAACACTGAAAAGTGAGTCTGCTATCCAATAAGAACAAGACACGATGATCGGAGCCGGCAATTATGGATTTGATGCTACCTCTCTCAGAACTTGGCTACAAAGTACAAATTCACGCTTTTGGCCATGCCGTTCCTGAAGCTCGTCACATCAAGCCTGCAAGTCTACCAAATATAGCCTGAAATTCAAATTGCTCTCCAACGGCTCTTTGATTTCAAGGTCTATAAATATGGGATCACACTTCAGAGTGATATAACGGAAACACTGAACAATCAAGAAGCTCAAGCTAATATCAGATTTCCGCACAAGAACACGAACAAGAAGATTAATTTTCATTAAGTGTTCATCCCATAAAGTTCTTAGCATAGAAATCTTTTCATCTAGCTGTTAGGCTGCTTATACGCAAGAAAAGATTTCATAGTTGGAACCAAAACAATCTTACCCAAACCCCCAAGTTAGGTTAAGTTGTTTAGCAAGATTTCAGACTAGGGTTTCTAGTTTCGATCTCAGGATCGGTTGAGTGTGAACTCCTTAAACATCTAGTTGGTGTCTTGTGTTGGACTTACATAAAACAAAGTCCAGTTGGTTAAGTAGGTTCCCCTTGTGTTAGGGAAGAGTGGGACGTGGGGATTGGTTTGTCGAACCACTATAAATCTTGTGTGCCTTTACCACTTTGATTAGCGCGATTACAATCGCACACAACCTTTTAAAGCGATACTTATTCCAAGTTGAGATCATTAGCACCAAGCTTCGATCCGATCAAACTCGACACTTGATCGGTGATTAAAAGATTAACTTTGGAATCGATTTATCAAAACTGGTTTTCACGGGTAAAACTTAAGCTTCCGCGACACATCAGTTAAACCGATAGTTTACGAATCGATCCGCCTTCAGCGATCAATAAGTTAATTATCGCCCAAATGATTCACTCACACTCGATCGGGTTAAGCGCCCTCACTTTGATTTGCACAAAAGTTTTTAAGTCTATTCACCGCCCTCTAGACTTACGCTCTCACAAAACCCGTTTGGGACCTACAAGTGGTATCGAGAGCGGTTGGTTCTCATCGACTATCGACTTTGTGTATCATCGATTCTTGAGGAAGAATCTTTGTGGTCGTGGCGATCTTGAAAAACCCTTTTTAAAACTCATTCATTATCCAAAATCACTCAAAGCATGGATAACACCTCGGGGAATGTATCATGATCTCGCCAAAGTTCTCAATCGATGAGTATCTGATTTGGCCATATATATGTCCAACCATCTAGGTTCGATCATTGGCGAGAATGGTGGAAGTCATCGAAAAGAGGACCCATCATCATATACTACGACAACCCTGCAGTTGGAGGAGATCCAGACTTTGCCCCGGGAAGTCTTGTACGTAAAAGCCCAGCCTTGATGGATGCAGAAGAAAGGAAACTGCATACTCTAGATACTATCGCAAGGCACATTATCATGAAAACAATGGATAAGGTCACCAAGGAAAAGATTAAGTATCTCAAATCTGCGAAAAGCAATGTGGGATACATTTTGAAATATGCGAGGAAATGAAGCAGATAAAAGACGGTAGTCTACAAGTTTAACCGGTGAAGTTCGAAAAAATCAAGATCTTTGCTTCAACAAAACCATCAACGAACTCGATGGAAGGATTACAATGTCTATAAACAAGCTTCGAGAACTTGGTAGAGAGATGTCTGATAAAGATATCAACTACAAAATCCTAAGGTCTCTCACCAAGAAATGGGACATGAAGGTCACGGTAATCAAGGATTGCCAAGACATTTCAAAGATGAAGCCAAGTAGCTTGTTCTTGAGTCTTAAAGCTCACGAGTTCGATTTGATTGAAAGAGGATGTTCGATGAAGATGAGGTACCCCACCAAGCCTCAACTTCAAAATCGCTTGCTTTTTAAGGCAACCAAAGAAGAGAACTAAGGCCAACAAACCTATTGGGAATATAATGAGTCAAAGTGGTAACAGACGCTCGCTTACCAAGAAGCTTGAGAAGTCGAATGTCCAACTTGGTAAGTATCAAGATTTTATAAGGACTATCAACATAGCCGAGGGAGAGATAGGAGATCAGCCAACAGATCTCCAGAAAGAACCAGATCTGATGATCGGAGGGATCACAGAGATGAAAGGAAAAGAGATAATCAGACTGAGGAAGGAAGAGATAACCAATCGCATTGAAGAAGCTCGGATTACTATCGAAAAGGGAAGTCACCCGATAGGTCATACAGACGAGTGATTCACCCGGAAGGAAAGGTTCGGTGGATCAAGGAGCGGTTTCAACCGGTGGAGAAGCCAGTCACTATAGCGCAGATCGCCTGCACTCGACGCCAAGAGAAAGGGAAGAAAAGAGGAACAAAAGAGAGGAACGCGTTATAGGGACGAAGAGCCATGGTTCGCGTACGTCGAGAATTGACGATTCTATCTCGCCCTCGAGGACTCTGGATACTTTCCTCAGAGAAGACTTTTACCGTCCGCAGATCTTTGTTGACTTCTATGAAAATGAAGATCGATATTCTCTTGGACGATGATGAGATCTGCTCGATGGCGGGGAGGACCAATCTGAGGTAACCTCCAAACCCGCTTCGTTTCGCTTCTACACTGCTATCATTAGCACACACTCGCTTTGGAGATTGACCTACGGACTCTACTCGAAAGCAATTGCTTGAGGATCTCTCCAATGCGATGAGACACTTATGCTATAGTGGAAGCTGAAAATGACAAGCTGAGAATTAGAAATAATCAGCTTGCTAAGGAGAATGACCTCAGTAAAGCCTCTGAACTTAAATCTGCTGAAACTGCTCAGAAGGCAACTGAGGAATGTAAAATTCTGAAAGTTAAGGCTTCTGATCAGGAGAAGCAGATCAAAGATCAGCTGGATATTAACAAACAGCAAGCTGATGATTTCAAACTTCTTCAAGCAAAATTTGATGAGCTATTCCGAATGCATGAAAGTCTGAAATCATCTGAGGATAATCTACGTAAGAAAATAGAGGTTTTCACAAAATCATCTAAAACTGTTCAAGACATGAACACCTATTTTCGAACAACGATTAATAAGAAGGGACTTGGTTATGAGAACCTTTCCACATCCTCAAAAGCCCCGGCTGATTCATCTCAAAAAGGTGTAATCAGACGAGTTTCTGACAAAGATACACCAAAAACCAAACATGTATCTAATAAGGGAAAAAGACCGATTGAGCAGGTAAGGCAGGTGCCTAACCAGAAGGGGAACAGAAATGGACCCCAACTGGTAAAGCATCAGTCGAGGAATCAACAGAAGAACCCAGTTCTTCTAAAGAGACCTCAACCTGATCAACAGATCGAGAATCGAAAAAAGCAACTTTGTAAAAGGAAGTCCAATCGAGACCCAATCAAGGTTACCGCCTAATAAGCATGCTTCGTAAACCGCAAAAACCACCTATGCAAAAAAGATATGAATCTTTTGATGGTAGCAAATCGTACCTACCCCTATAATCGTAAATCTAGGGCTCTGCTTTTTGAACCTCCTTTGGATAAAAAGAAGACAAACGAAAAAGATAAATCCCAAGTCTTCTAAGTCATCCAAGGTTCACACTAATAATCATACAAATCAGAAAGCATATAAAGAGACGTATGATTATGTTGATAGGTATGGAAGACAAATCAGGCCTTCTGATCTAACTGATCACAATAGAAGTGCTCTGTTTGTATGGATCCCCAAAACTAAACCTAACCCCTCAGGACCCAATCCAAAAGGGGTACCTAAAGCCTGATTTGGCTGCAGGATCGCGTGGGTCGGCCAACAAAGGAGGTGTGCAAGCAACTATCGGGTACATCGATAGTGGATGTTCAAGGCAAATGACAGAAGCAAGCACCTCCTCAGCTCTTACATAGAACAGAAAGGCCCGCGTGTACTCTTCGGTGATGATAACTTTGGTTATACCAAAGGATTCGGAACCTTAGAGAATGATGATGTACAACTAATTGGAGTCTCGTATGTCAAAGGTCTGAAGCACAACCTCTTATCGGTTTCACAATTTTGTGACAACGGATTCAGTGTTGAGTTCTCGACTGATCAATGCACTATCAAGAATCGAGCCACTCAACTGATTTTGCTAATTGGTTCAAGAAAAGGGAGGATCTACTGGCAGATTGGAACAATTTGTCAAGAAATGCATGCACGATTATTAAGAGCTCCAAAAGTAGCAGTTGGCTCTGGCACAAAAGAATGAGCCATCTGAACTTTAAAACTCTTAATAAGATAGCAAGGATGTCTCTTGTGGAAGGACTTCCGAATGAAGTATTTTCAAAGAATCAGACATGTACTGCGTGTCAGAAGGGAAAACAGGTCAAAGCTTCATTCAAGGGAATTCCCGGACCGGCATCCAAGCAGAATCTGCAGCCATTTCTTTGATATGGATCTATTCGGACCCGCCATTGACGGTTAGTCTCAACGGATCAAAAATACACTCGTAATCGTGGATGACTATTCCAAGTTTTACGGGTTATATTCTTACATAAGAAGAATGAGACGATAACGAAGATACCGAAAGCCGCTAAAAAGATTACAAAATGAGAAAGGTGTCGATTGTAGTAAAATCGGATCGGATAAAGGTACATAATTTACGAACTCGTTTATTCTTGATTTTTTGCTCTAAGTTTGGTATCTGACATGAAACATCACCGTAAAGGACGCCACAACAAAATGGAGTAAATTGAAGCGGAGAGCAGAACTCTCAAAGCTGCTTTCGCCGACGATGTTAGTGAACATGCAATACCAAGCCGTTTCAAGGCGAAGCAATCAACACCTTGCATGCCACACTCGAGCAGATGTCTCGACTAAGGCTCACTACAAAACACCCTATGAATCGTGGAAGGACAGAAAACCTCGTGTTTCCTACTTCCATGTTTTTTGGGTGTAAGTGTTTCATACACAACAATGGGAAGAGTCAGTTGAAAACCTTTGAGGCCAAGTCAGATGAGGGTATATTCTTAGGGTATTCCTCATCTAGTAAGGCTTTCGGGGTTTACAATGCATTTAACCCTACTTGTGGAAGAAACACCCCATGTAGTCTTTGATGAAGCATCTTACGATCAAGAGAAATCGCCTCGAACAAAAGCACGATCAAGCGAACATGATGTTGGAAAATGGATCATTTAACGATCAAGGAAAAAGAAAAGAATCGTAAAATTCGTAATTCACGGATCATTCAGATCCTAAGGTACGAAAAAAACTGTCGGTGAAGAAGGCGTCATAAAGGAGATAAGAAGCCCGAACCATCCGGTTAGGGGAACATCAAAGTTCCCCGAGCGGACACCAACACATGATGAGTCCAACATCACCGAGACTTGTTCTTATCAAGTGGATCATAACTTGCGCACCACTCCCAATCGCTAGTAATGAAATTTTATTAGAAACGGACGATGTTCTCCAAACCGACGCAATTCAGAACAGAAGGACCTGGATAACCAGTCATCCAACTGATCTGATAATCGGAGACCCATCTGATAAAGTTAAAACTAGACATCAGATTGGTGAAAGTGCCATGTATTGCTGTTATCTGTCTCATGAAGGAACCAACAACAATAGAGGAAGCTCTAAAAGACTTAAGTTGGATTCTAGCCATGCGAGGAGGAGCCGGAAGTTCGAGAGAAATCAAGTTTGGGAACTAGTGGGATGGACCAAGTCATCAAGGCGTTATTGGCACGGTGGGTATTCAAGAACAAAGAGATGAGAAAAACGTCATCACCGTAAATAAGGCAAGGCTTGTTGCTAAGGGGTATTCACAATCGAAGGAATTGATTATGATGAGACCTTTTGCACCGCCGCCGCTTTAAAGCCATTCATTTGTTTACGCATATGCTTCCCACAGAGGGTTCATTTGTGTATCGGATGGACGTAAAGAGTGCTTTCTTAAATGGGGTACTAGCGAGAGGAAGTTTATATCGAACAACCTCCGGGCTTTGAAAAAAGAGCAACAGTGTGTACCGTCTAAGAAAAAACTCTCTTTGGCACGAAAACAGGTTCCTCGAGCTTGGTATGATACACTCTACCGTTCTTGATCGAAAGTGGGTTCACTAAAGGAACAATGGACATAACCTTATTGAGAATAGAAGATGGAAAATATATTCGATGGTTGATTTCGTGGGCGAAATCATCTTGGATCTCCCAACAAAAGTCTATGTGAAAGATTCAAAGAACCGATGCAAGGAAAATTTGAGATGTCCATGATGGGTCGGATGAATTACTTTTACGGGTCTTCAAGTAAAAGCAAAAGTACTGAAGGGATATTCATCGCCAAGCAAAAATACACTAGGAATTTATTGGCTAAGTTTGGAGTTCAAAATTGTAAGGAAGCCAAAATTCCTATGATGATTGGATTCAAGATGGATCGGATGAGGATGGTCTTAAAACAAATCGGAAGGAATATAGGGCTCTCATTGGATCTCTACTATACCGACCGCCGGTGAAGACGGATATAACCTTCATGATGGGTGTATGTGCGATTTCGAGCAAATCAATGATAAGTCACCTAAAGCGACTAAGCGGATTCTTAAGTATCTGAAGGGGACATAAACCTTGGTTTATTTTACCCATCGGATGATAATCTAGAGCTTAGTGGGTATTCGATTACGATTATGGAGGTTGCAAGATTGAAAATCCACCTCGGGAACTTGTCGGTTCTTAGGAAGTAAACCGATCTCATGGTTTTCAAAAAAGCGGGACATCGGTTGCAACATCTACTCTTGAAGCGGAGAATATATGGTTTTAGGAAGTCATTGTTCCCAATCGCTCTCTGGCTTAGTCGGCGGTGAGGATTATAACATTGAAGCTAAGAATGTACCTATTTTACGTGGTGATAATAGTGATATTGCAATCACTCGTAATCCGTTTCTACATACAAGATGCAAGCATGTGGATGTCGGGCACCATTTTATAAGAGATCATGTTGAAAAAGAAGAATATCGAGAATGGAAAAGATTCAAATCGATATCTGAAAGTCGATATTCTAACCAAGCCAAGCCGAGATCGATTGCAGAATTATGCAATGAGCTAGGGCTTCGGATCTTGGAGAAAATGCACCTAAAATGTTTGATGGAATGATCTCGTAACAATTTGGTTAAGAAACTAATCAAGTCAAGTGAAATCGGTTGAATTTGGTATATCAACTGATCAGAAGATCAGTCAAGGAATTGATATGAGAAGGTACTGATCAGATTTAAAGTTTATCAGATTAAATGAACTGATCGTTTAAAGGATTATCTGATTAAATCTGTTCAGTTATACTTTGTAAGTCGATTAAGCTGAAAATCAACAAGATTCACAAGTGGTATTCACAAGATTAAAGCTTAAAATCGCATAAGGATCTGAGAATTTTACACAACAATGAAATAAATGAAATTTTCATTAATAAAGACCCAAGGTCAGGGTTACATTACAAGATACAAGTACAAGAGGACCGGAGGTCAAAGACATAAACCCTAAACCCTAAACCCTAGACCTTAACACTAAACCCTCATCCTAACCCTTGAATAAGTGGAGAGAGAGAGATTTTAAATCTGATGCTCTCATTTTCCCCCACTTAACAAGGGTGAGAGAGGCTTTAAAGAAATCCTAAAAGCCGCTTAATGAAGCTAAAACCAAATTGGAGCGACAATGCCTTGATAGATTTTTAAGCCAGAGCCCTAAGAAAGAGTCAAATGGGCTCTCCAAATTGTTAAATGGTGAGTTGATATACGGGCATCACCGTTGTGTCGATGCGACCCTACATCAAACTCATGTTCATTTTCGGATCGAGTCTGTTGATGCGGTTACGCTATCTCGATAGACACACAAGGTGCATACGGTTAGGAGAAGTGTCTTCTCGATTCGATAGCGTAACCGCCGCCTCGGTGGTAGAGAAGCTTAGCAACGATTGTATGTGAAATCTTTGATGATGACGAAGACGGCGATAAAGGGACACAGGAGGATGATTTGAGAAGTGAAATCATTGAAAAAAGGGGGTAAAAGTGTTTTTAGGAAGTTTCAGGAAATAAGGGTTCACCGGGATACATGATTCTACAAAGAAGATAAGTATGGTGAATGGGTTATGTTGTGTAAAAACAATTGGTCCAATTTATAGAGACCAAGCAAGGGTGCAAATGCAAATCTGAATTCTCAAAACCTTTTAGAGAAATCAAGACCAAAAAAGGACGTGTAGAAATCACGATCGATAATTGGAGAGATTTAGGGTGGATTGACATATCGAGAGATTCAGACGATAATTACGCATGTCAAATCGCGCCAACTTAGGTAATAGAAGCTACTACTCTAGACTAAGTTTTGGCGGTAACACTTATCCCAAGAATTGGCTTGATCTGAGAAGAATCAGATTAGGTCAACTAAAATCTGATTACATACAAAGCTGATCAGATGAGGAAGATCAGCTGAGCATGAAACTCCAACAAATCAGATACATCAGTCTATGGGAAAAACAGAAATATCAGTTGAAGGGGGAACTTCAACTGATCAAGGAGGATCAGATGCAAGTGAAGAAGATCAGTTAAAAGGATCAGTTGGGAAATTTTAAGGCTTAGGCAGAATACTAAGATCAACAAGTGAAATCAACATGGACAAGTGGTATTGACTGATTACAATATCAGTCAACCAGATACGCTTTTCTTTTCTCTTGTTCTTTGCTTATTTATCGGATCTTATCTGATATTATTTGCCTTACTGTACCCACTATCCTTGTGACGTATTCCCTGCAAATCATTTAATGCGGACGTGGGGAACATGTATTAACTGCTACTAAATGTGCTTTTAAATCCAAAAGGTTTTAGTACGTGCTTTTCCTGACCCTACGATCAAAACCGCTTAATCTGGAGCGTCTAATCTTTTCAAACGGTTGATCTTCCAAATCTTGTCTTCTTTTTCCCTCCTCGTCTTTATAAAGATCATCAAAAATTATACGAGTTTTCCATTTCACAAACTTGCGATTTATTCTCTGAAAACTCCAGATTACTTCTCTCAGATTCAAAGTGTTCTTCCTAAGTTTCAAAATCATCTTTCCGAAAAACAGAATCTGGTAATTTATGTTTATTTGATGTATTCTTTTTAAAATCCATTGATCTTAAATGTTTTTATCCTGTGTTATGCTTTATTGTTTCCTGGTTTCGCTTTATGTGATGTTCTTATATATATATGCACAACTTTAATCGGGTTCATCCCTTTGTAGATGGCCACCCACGGAATGGGAAAGATAATGTGCAATTATGCGGAACTGGCAACAAAGATTGTGGATGATAAGTTCGTACAGTTCAATATCACTCAGGATCCGGAATCCATGGAGGTCGAGCAAATTTCTGAAAAAGAGGCCTTGAGAAATTTTTATACGCTCCAACGCAATCCGGTGATGCAAAGATGAAGCACTAGAATTCCTAAGGAATTTAAGAGTGGATACGGATGTTCGGGAAATGAATCGCTCTCGGCATCAATCGGAGAAGAAATCGATCGACGAATGATGATATAACCCGTCTGCTCAAACCTACCAAAAGGACGGATCTCGCCTTTTGCTCATTACAGGGAGAACGATGATGAGCTGATCAGGGAAAGAGCTCTTCAGAGAGTGACAAAACATCATCATACGCCAGTTTTGTCGCCAATGCTCAAGAGGAAATACCGATTGTTGTTTGACATATTGTCAAAAACAATTATGGGTATTAGATTCAGCCGAGATGCTCTTACATCCGTCAAAATGTACAAAGATGGTGCAATAATCGATGAAGCCAAGAACATCAATTGCACGGGTTCTCGAAGGCCATTCTCGCTCCAAGAACATGAGAAATTTGGAGTCAATGAACCGAGGCAGGTATATCGAAGAGAAAGATCGCAATCTCAACAAGGTTGCAGTTATTCTGAAAGATAAACTGCCTAATGCTGAATGGGAACAGATTGGACTGAAGTCCTATAAGGCTTTTCTAATAGCCACTTCAGCCATCTTTGGGCCACCAGACGATGATATCGCGCCAAGCCCTCCAAAGTCAAAGAAAAGGAAAAAGCAAGGAAGAACTTCGCTTCACACGGTTGCCCCGGAAAGAAGAAAAATAAAACTGGTGAAGGCCGGGAGAAGAGGCCAAGAAGGCGAAGCAAGCCTCCATGACTCGATGCTTGAAGATGAGTCGATGAAGAAAGAGCGCCAGATCACCTGTTGCAACACAAAAAATCAGTGAAAAATTAGACGGGCATGCTTCTCAAACTGAGAGCTCGCCAGATCATTCTGAGGAAGAAGCACAAGCCGATCGATCTCCTTCTCCTCAAGCTCGAGCTGATTCACCACTCAGACTAATGGCTGCTGAGCATATCTCTCCTATTCTTCCACCTGCCGCGAACTCGAAATCGATCGATTCGCGAACCGTAAAGCTTACTCGATGTGGAACTGTAAGAATCGCTTCCACAAAGAGAACCCCCGCAGTCGAACCGTCACCCAACTTCCGCTTACTCAAGCACAACCAGAACCTTCCACATCTCATCAAACCGACCGACAGATAATTCTCGAGTCCGGATCAACAAAGATCATAACGGGAAATTGATCGTAATGCTAATCGAAGAGAAATTGATGAGTTGTATCGTAATCGGGTCGCCCATCCCGCCATAAGAGAGGAAGTAATGGAGATCCACACCGGGAGAGATCTTCGATTAAAAAGCTTCTCGGACTTTATATTAATTATTGAGCAGAGATGGGCGGTGCGGATGAGTTTTGCGACTTTGATTTCGACATGAGGAAATGCGCTAAAGTGGGATCACCGGTGAGTGATAATCGCTAAATCACAAAGCTCGATCCACGGGAAGATAGGGTTGCCGGATCAGATTTAATCGAGATCGGGCGACAAAGCTCCTGGCGAGATGTCATCATGAAGGATGCAGAGCTGCCGATGATAGTGGAACGGTGCCTCAGTTCATGACCAACCATGGAGGCACAAACAATCGAATCCGGATCAAGTGACACCCAACATTCCAACATCACACGCCACTATCTTGATCAACTTCGGAGATCAAATCTTGTATCAAAGATCTCCCGAAGAAGAAGTTGAGGGACCGATAGTTGATCAAAGGCCGATTGCCATCAAAGAAATAATGGATCAAAGGAATTGGCTATTTCCCATATTGGGGCAATCAAAGATCGATTCTCCCCAAATCAGGTCTTCATGCGTCATACCGAATCGATAAAGACCGTTGATGCTAAACCGACTCGGGTGGAACAACAACAAGTTTCTTTTCTGATGCTCACTGACAAGCTAGGATTGACAGAAGAGAAATTTGACAAACTGATTACAACACTCTCTACTGCCATGGAATCTGCCAAGACCGAAATGATATCGAAGATTCAAAATCTAATCGCACAAACTCAAGGCATATTCTTTTGCAGATCTCAAGCAGGCGATCGACTCAACTTTGGTTCTCTCGACCTCCCACCTCAATACTCTTTTTGATCAAACCAAAAGGGGGAAGGATGAATGAGAAACCAACAACATCGGTCTTGAGGGACATCAAAAGATGTGAAAAAGAAAAGAGAATAAGTCAAGAAGCCGAAAAAAGCCAAGAAGAAAAAGAAGGAAAAAAAAAATGGCAGAGGCGTAAAATCTGAAGAAGAGATTCAAATCGAGAGCAAAGAAAGGAAGAAATTTGGAAAATCCGTGCATTGCGTAACCTAAGCCGCCAAAGAAGAGTTGATGAGATCATCCCAAAAACTTTGCTTTCATGCTAAGAAATTTGAGGAATGGAATAAGATCAGGAGTGAATGGCTTCTGGATGCCTTTGTTCTTAATCTTGTTCCACAAGAAGAATCTCCTGATGAATAATTCCTCAACTGGTTAGAAAATAAATACCCGGATTTTCTGAAGTATCTGGAAAATGAGGCCAAGCTTATCAATGTAAAAATAACTCGCCAAGAGTATGATCTCATTGGAATACTCGAAGAAGGCGGATGGCTCATTTGATGATTTGGCATTTCAAAGATTCTATTTTGACATCGCACATAACGCGATATAATCGATCCTCGCCAGATCGATGATGTCAAATGGAAACTTTATCGATTTTCAACGTGCCTCAAGATCAAAAAGAGATGCCAGAATGATACAAGCCTAAAGAGTGAAGAATCAGAAGACTACTCAGGATCAACTGTTCTTATTTTCAAACTTTTCTTATGTAACATGTAATCAACATCTTTTAATAAGAAAAGTTTATTTTCTGATCCTAAGACAAAGTCTCATTGTCTTCTGATTATATGCTCTTAACTGTTCTATTTTTTATCAATTGTATTTGGTTTCTCAAAGTGTTTTGGTTTTTCAAAAAGGGGAAATTGTTGGGAAATTTATAGTTTTGATGAAAGTTCCAAAAAAACACATGTAATAGGACCAATCAGACCTGTTAGCTGACTGATGTTTATATTACCTACTATAGGAGACCAGTTGATAATGATTGTATAGAACAACCGATGAAATAGATAGGTCACATATTGAGGGGGAAACTCAATATGTATAGGTCGATCTGAAGACTCAAAGGAAAACCGACATCCAAGCGGGCGAATGCTAGAAAAGAACAAAAGATCGATCGATCCGATCTAGTCGATATCTCAAATTTGAAGTCATAAAGCTCAAACTCAAAAGATACTTGAAGATCGGATGACTTCGAGAAGATCGTACCGGAAGACCTACATCACCGAAGTCCGCTAGTTGAAGCTAAGTCAACCCAAGACACGAAGACTCTATCGTAGACGATCGATTCCAGATCGATCGGAAATTTCACCAGTGAAATCGATGTTTCACCTAATCATACGCCTATGATCCGAACAAGAAGAATGTCAAGCGTAGTTGGAAGAACAACACCGAAAAGTGAGTCCGCTATCCAAAAAGAACAAGACACGTATGATCGAGCCGCAATTCTTGGATTTGATGCTACCTCTCAGAACGGCTACAAAGTACAAATTCACGCTTTTGGCCATGCCGTTCTGGCTTCGTCTCATCAACATCAAGTCTACCAAATAGTCTGAAATTCAAATATAGCTCTTGAAATTTCAAGGTCTATAAATATGGGATCACACTTTGAGTGATATAACGGAAATTTGAACAATCAAGAAGCTCAAGCTAATATCGATTTCCTCACAAGAACACGAACAAGAAGATTAATTTTCATTAAGTGTTCATCCCATAAAGTTCTTAGCATAGAAATCTTTTCATCTAATTTGTTAGGGTTGCTTATCTGCAAGAAAAGATTTCATAGTTGGAACCAAAACAATCTTACCCAAACCCCCAAGTTAGGTTAAGTTGTTTAGCAAAGATTCGGACTAGGGTTTCTAGTTCGATCTCGGGATCGGTTGAGTGTGAACTCCTTAAACATCTAGTTGGTGTCTTTGTGTTGGACTTACACATAAAACAAAGTCCGGTTGGTTAAGTAGGGTGCCCTTGTGATAGGGAAGAGTGGACGTAGGGATTGGTTTGTCCGAACCACTATAAATCTCGTGTGCCTTTACCGCTTTGATTAAGCGATTACACAATCGCACACAACCTTTAAAAGCGCATACTTATTCCAAGTTGAGATCGATTAGCACCAAGCTTCGATCCGATCAAACTCGACACTTGATCGGTGATTAAAAGATTAACTTTGGAATCGATTTATCAAAACCGGTTTTTCACGGGTAAAACTTAAGCTTCCGACACATCAGTTAAACCGATATTACGAATCGATCGCCTTGAGCGATCAAGAAGTTGGTTATCACCCAAATGATTCACTCACACACTGATCAAGTTAATCCCTCACACTTTGATTTGCACAAAAAGTTTTTGTAAGTCTATTCACCCCTCCCCTCTAGACTTCTGCCCTCACAAAACCCGTTCGGGACCTACAAAATCACTAGTCATACATGTGAAAAGATTATTTATGGATGTGTATTTTTACATTATACCTATTTGGGTCTTGTAAAAGGTGTTGGAATATACAAGCACATAAACACGTAATACATGCGCAGCAGAAATAAACAATTCACCAACAACGAACAGTTAATTGCATAAATGAGTATGAATAATCATAATGAGGAATCTTACAGTAATTCGAAAGCAGATTTTTAACTATGGTATCCACTTAATCTCCTCGTACGGATTTGCACAAATTTGCCAGCGTTGAATCTGAGACGGAATTTGCTAGGAAAAATCTTATTCTAGATTTTATGGAGAAATTAGGTTTTCTTGTTATGTTTAATGAATCCCTAGGATGTCCTATATATAGGGGAAGCCCATCTTAAAAATTAAGCAATATTTATTAGGAAGATATTTCTTAATCTTGCAAATCATATCTCTTAGATATGATTTCCCTAAATATATTTTCCTACAATAATATTCCATATATTATTCTGGGATTCCTATTTAATTAAATCTAATTTAATTAAACAGTAATAATAATTAATTCCAAATTAATATATTATTAATTAATTCTACATAAATTAAATATTAAATCCAGTTTAATACTTAATCAACCAACTATAATCCATACAAGGGAATTATTTGTTGTGTGACCCATAGACCCTCATATATCGAGCGATTAGTCAAACTAATGGTCTTAATTGAACCCTAGACAATAAATCAGACATTCTCAATATATGAGGTACGTTGCGAGAAACGTGCAACTACCTATAACTACAACGTGGGCTATTGCGATATCTTCCTTTAATTCACGAATACTTGATTAGTCTTGAACATGATGAAGTGTCTATTCAAATAACTTAATCATATTATCTCTAATCACTAATTGATCACTTATGTCACACTTGGCCACAAAGTCCAAGTTGACGTGCATTGACCAATGACTTTGATCCAATTATGATGAGAAGATGAGTATTCTCTCTAAATCCACTTTGAGGGATGAATCCTATTCTTGGCTCAACTACCACGCACATGCACTTCGTGGTGAACCCAATCCAAGTCATATCTACCCATGGAAGGGTGCAAGCGTCGGTCGTGGTCAAAATTCATCACTCCACACATGTCGTGCGTATTGACCTCAAGTCAAACGAGTATCACATCGCTCCCACTAATCAAGACACCCATAGACACATATAATGGAACTACATCAAACAGTTTCTCGGATGGGTATACCAATACCCTCTAAGGTATCTGTGCATCCATCATGAGATACCTAGTATCTCGTAGTAAGTGAGATCTTACTACACTCTCTAAGAGTATGATGCAGATCGCACACCAATCTCAATTGCATCATCAATATCACATTCTTGATGATCCTTGATCGGGGCAATTTGAGAATCATGCTTAAGTCATCCGAGTTCTCACAATCTCAATGACAACAGTGATTCATGGGAACACAAGTAAGAACAAATGCAAAAAAACAAACATAATATTCAAACAAGTGTAACGCCATACATTTAATATTAAATAAACAATAATAATATTGAACCAATATTGAATATTATCTTAGCATTATGTCCTTACAAGGGATTGTCTCTAGGACACTAACACTAACAATCTCCCACTTGGACTAGAGACAATCACCTACATGTCTAACCCCTAGACCATTGAAATGTCTAGTGTGTACATGAACACTCAAAGCCTTGGTGAAAGGATCAGCCAAATTATCTTCTATGGGAACATATTCTAACTCTATCTCTCCTCTAGCAATTATCTCTCGTATCAAGTGATAACGCCTCGGTACATGCTTGTTTCTGTTATTGGATCTCGGTTCCTTAGCTTGCGTTACTGCACCAGTGTTGTCACAATACAACTTTATTGGACTAATGACACTCAGAACTACCCCTAGTTCACTTAAGAACTGTTTTATCCAGACAACTTCTTTAGTAGCTTCTGCCACAACAATGTACTCAACTTCGGTTGTTGTGTCCGCGGTAGTCTCTTGTTTGGAACTATTCCAACTAACCGCCCCACCATTGAGAATAAAAATATAACCTGACTGTGACTTGTAATCATCACAGTGGGATTGGAAACTTGTGTCAGCATAGCCAGTTGCAACTAGCTCTGACTGTCCCTCATAGACAAGAAAGCAATCTTTAGTACATCTGAGGTACTTCAGAATGTTCTTGACAGCAATCCAGTGAGGTTCACCTCGATTCTGCTTGTATCTACCAGTGATGCTGACAGCGGAGGCCACATCAGGCCTTGTGCAAGTCATGACGTACATGATGGAGCCAGTTGTAGATGCATATGGCACATCCTTCATGTGATGGATATTAGCGTCTATGGAAGGGCAATCCTTATTAGACAACTTTATCCTATGACATACCGGTAGAGAACCTCTCTTAGAGTTCTCCATCGCAAATCGCTTCAACACCTTATCTACGTAGGTTGACTGTGATAGCCCCAACATCCTTTTGGATCTATCCTTATGGATCTTGATCCCTAACATGTAGCAGGCTTCACCAAGATCCTTCATCATGAAGGTCTTTGATAACCAATCTTTTACCGACTGCGTGAGCGGAATATTGTTTCCTATAATCAATATGTCATCGACATATACGACTATGAAGACAATGTTCTTCCCGCTGCGTTTATGATAAATGCATGGATCTTTCGAATTTTTGAAGAAGTCAAAAGATCTTACAGCTTCATCAAAGCGGATATTCCAACTCCTAGAAGCTTGCTTCAGTCCATAAATGGACCGTTTGAGCTTGCACACAAGATTAAATTTTGGTGTAGATATGAAACCTTTTGATTGAGTCATAAACACTTCCTTGTCAATGTTACCATTGAGGAAAGCTATTTTGACGTCCATCTGTCAAATCTCATAATCGAGGTGTGCTGCTACCGCAAGTAAAATTCGAATGAACTTGATCTTATCAACAAGTGAGAAAGTCTCATCATAGTCAATACCTTCACATTGACTATAACCTTTCGCCACTAACCTAGCCTTGTAGGTTTGTACCTTGTCGTTTGCATCAGTCTTGCGTTTGTAGACCCATTTGCAACCTATGGGTTTTACCCCCTTTGGCAATTCAACCAAGTTCCAGACTTGATTGGTGTACATCAGTCCATCTCAGATTTTATGGCTTCATGCCACTTCTCTGAGTCAACATCTAATGTTGCTTCAGTGTAAGTTTTGGGCTCGTCCTTATCCGGGATCTCCACGTCATCATATTCCTTTGCAAGGAAACCATAATATCTAGTGGGTGGATTACAAATCCTAGTATACTTACGGAGATGTGGTTGTGCAGGCTGTATATTCTGATCGTGAAAATTTTGTGGGGCATCAATTTCATCAATGTCCGGAGAGTCCTCAAGAGCTACACTTGTAGATGCCTCTTGGGCGGGAGTCTGAACTATGTTGTTCACATTCAGCCCACTGAGTTTGAACTATGTTGTTCTCATTCGGACCAGTTGGAGTTTGTTGCGAAGGCAATGCAACTCCAATTACACTCCCACTGGACAAAAGAGGATCACTAAGTGATATACTTCCACCATGAGAGCTGATGGATGATAAGTCATCAGTCTCTTGGTTAGCCTGTGGTTCTTGAATTTCTTCAAGTTCTATCATCTTACGACCTTGTTCCTTGAAGGAACTTGGCTTGCCTAGAAACAATCACTGTTTGTTTCTCAGGGAGATAGAAATAATATCCTCTTGTTTCCTTAGGATATCCCACAAAGTAACCCTTTTCACCTTTTGATTCCAACTTATCAGTAAGCATTTTCTTCACAAACGTGGGGCAACCCCACGTCTTTATGTGTCAGAAATTTGGCTTCTTGCCATGCCATAGCTCGTTTGGCGTATGCTTAACTGATTTGGATGGAATCATGTTTAGAATGTAGATTGAGGTTTGAAGCGTGTATCCCCATAAGAATGTTGGAAGAGAGGAAAAGCTCATCATGGAACTTACCATGTCTAACAGGGTTCGATTTCTCCTTTTGGAAACTCCATTCATTTGTGGTGTTCCGAGAGGAGTCCATTGTGATTGGATTCCATGCAACTTCAAGTAATCAATGAACCCATGGCTAAGGTATTCTCCTCCTCGATCTGATCGAAGAGTCTTAATACTCTTACCAAGATGCTTCTCTACTTCAGCTTTATACTCTTTGAATTTCTCAAATGATTCGGATTTGTGTTTCATAAGATACACATACTCGTATCTTGAGAAGCCATCAGTAAAAGTGATGAAGTAGTCGAAGTGACCCCTAGCTAGAGTGGGCAGTGATCCACATACATCACTATGGATCAACTTTAGAACTTCTTTCGCATGAACCCCTTTCCCAGAAAAGGGTTTATTGGTCAATTTGCCCTTGAGACAAGATTCACAATTTTCATAAGACTCAAAGTCGAATGGGGTTAAGTAGTCTAACTTTCTTAACCTTGCGATTATATTCTCATTTGCGTGACCAAGTGACAATGCCATAAGTAAGTCGGGTTTTCATGATTACTAAGTTTGAGTCTTTTATTTTATATATTAAGAACATTATATCCACAATGCAACAAGTATAAACCATTCGACTTTTATTTTATATATTAAGAACATTATATCCACAATGCAACAAGTATAAACCATTCGATAAAGGGGCGTTTCCATACATAACACCATTAAGCAAAAAATAATAGTTATTATTTGCAAAATGGAAGAAAAACCCTTCAATGTCTAACATGAAAATAGAAATAATGTTGCTAGTAATAGATGGAAAAATATAACAATTATTCAGTTGAAGTCTAAAACTAGAGGGTAAATCTAAAACGTAAACACCAACACGTTCAGCAGCAACTCTTGCTCCATTCCCAACGTGTACGGTGACTTCACCCGGCCTAACTGTCCTGCTATCCTTGAGACCCTGCACATTAGTACAAATGTGTGAGCCACAACCAGTATACAATACCCAGCAGTTAGTATCATTTGTGGACATGTTTATCTCAACAACAAACATACCTGTTCCAGTGGTTGGGACACCTTGTGTCTTCTTTTCAGCTGCTAGAACCTTGCAGTCCTTATTCCGATGCCCCTTCTGCTTTCAGTGGAGGCATACATCCTTGTCCACTCTCTCCTTCTTTTGAACTCCACCCTTGGGCTTGAGGAACTTAGGCTTAGAGCCCTTCTTAGCCTTGCTCCTTCGCTTCTTCTTTCCTTTCAGAGCAGAGGAAGTAGAAGCACTCACCATGAGCACGGGTTTTTCCTTAGCAGTGGAAGACTCAAAAGTCTTGAGCATGTTATGAAGCTCGGGCATGATCGATTCCGTCTTATTCATATTAAAGTTTACTACGAAACTCGAATATGAATCAGGAAGCGACTGAAGAATGACATAAACAACATCGTTGGTCTTGAGCTCAATGCCCAAACGACCAAGTTTCTCAATTAGCCCAATTATCTTCAAAACATGAGGGGAGACCTTCCCTCCTTCAGACAGCCGGCATCTGAACAGATCTCTCATCACTTCATAAATCTCAGAACGAGATTCAGAATCAAAGAGATCCTTCAGATGCTTGAGCATCTCGAAGGGAAGCATCTTCTCATGCTGCCTTTGCAACTCGGGAGTCATGCCCAACAACATAACACACTGAGCCTGGGAAGCATCCTCTTGATGCTTCTTCTGAGTTGTAGCGTCAAACGCTTCAGCCTCTTCGGTACCATCCTCAGGGGTAGCATGGATTGGCATGTCCAACACGTACTCAATCTTTTCTTGCCTATGCACCAAACACACGTTTCTATGTTGTTGGGGTAATACTGGAAAGTATGCTTTTACTTTTTTTAATCAAACTGAATTTATGTCTTATTACTGAAATTAAATTATATATCACTGTTGCTTTAAATATGATTGAATGTTATATATATTTACTGCATAACTGTTCCATAAATAGTACGTGTTACATTGTAGTTAATGTAGTGATACCAGATCACAGAAGATCACATTAATAATTCCTTGTACACGAGTACAAATTCACAACCTAGATAGAAATGAACAATCCATCGTGAAAAATTGAAGTATAAGGCTCAGATTGACTTGTCTTGACCAAGAGATTACACTAGTGCATTATGATGCGCTGAATAGGACCTACATGAGGATAAATTATTCAGTGCTGAATGTAGAAGAATTAGACCTCAGTGGTTGTTGATTTCTTAATCTCTGTCACTTAATAAGGATTATGTGTGATTAATAATTATTGCTTTGGCTTATGCTGGGAAGAGAATCATTACGACTTCGATACCTTATATCTTGGACAATAATATTAATTAAATAACGATTGCTAAATTAATACAGAGAATCATGTGCTTTGTGAGAGTCTTGCGTGATTTGTCCCCTAGGTGGGCTTAGAAGTTTTATCATACCAAATCTTGCAAGTGGAATTAGTTTACGGTATGGATAATAATGTTGAGATGTTCTTACTCCAAGGAAAAACATATTAATTAATATAAAGTTTTTCAGTGACTTGAATTAATTAATGGACTAGATAATCTTAAACAAGGAGAATAATAACCGAGAGCCATATTACAGTAATATGGGTTAAGATGGATAGTGCAATATTAATTATGTAATGGGATTAATTAATATTTATGGGCTTGAATAATATTGTGGCTCAATATTGATAATTCAAGGTCCATTGGAAGGTTCAATCTTAATTATAACACCCCAAAATAAAGCTTATAAATAAATTAGATATAAATATTGTTGGTCCCGGTGCTAACGAGTCTCACACGTGTATGGGGGGGAATACACGTGTTCAGTGATTTTTAAAAATTTTCTTCCTTTCGAGGTCGGGACGGGCGAGTTATCCTGATATTTTTATCCTGAGAAGCACGGAATGCCCTGAGTCAAAGTCTACGAGACAATGATCCTGAGCTTCTTTCAGAAGCTTCAAATTAGCCCAACTGATCCTGAATTTATCAGAGATCCTGAGGAGCTTGGATCAGATAATTATCTTACTGAACACTCAGTAGAGTTAGTTCAGTTTGGTAACTATATGTTCTAGCTACTCAAGAGTGCGGAATGGTTGGCCCTAAGTTTATACTCGCGTTTTAGCTTTCTTTGAAATATCTTCTTCCTTTAATAAAAAGCGGTGATTAAAATTTGTGACCAATTTTATGCAAGTTCGATTGGATTGGTTCCATTTGAATATCGATTGAAATATGCTTTTAGTGAAAAAAATATGCAATGAGATAATAATGCAAAGATGAAAGTAAACAACACAGCAATTATAGTGGTTCAGAGACTCAAGCTCCTACGTCCACTCTCTCTGATCTTCAGAGAAATTCCTTAACCACTTCCTAAAGCTTTCTGGCTAACTCACTGTAGCTTACTCACTTTTCTACCTTGAGTTTTCTGGCTGACTCACTGCAGCTTACTAACTCAAACACACACAAGTGTTCAGACTACCACAAGTAGCTTACTAACTTCTTCTCTAGAGTTTTCTGGCTAACTCACTGTAGCTTACTAACTCTTTACAACTCTAACTCACCAACAAAACACACACAAACTTACCTTAACAAAGGGTTTGAGTTTTGGGTTGGTTTCCAACTAGGGTGAGATATCCTTTACATTAAGAACATATGCAAAGGCTAGGATATCTCTTATAAGCTTTGGATATATCTATCAATTTAGGCTTAGAATAGTGAGCTCTCTCTAATGTGAAACACTTGGGAAATTCTAAGGTTTTCGAGTGCTTCAATTTGCAATAATACGAATGAGCTCTTGAGTTGCTTTGAAATTTCCCGTATCTGCTATTGAGTCTTTCAAACCTCCTTGCCATCAGTACTAGCTTGTCCTCCTGCTCATCCTGATTTTTGACAAGTGAGTTCTCAGACTCTCTAGACTTACAAGATTTCTCTTTGGCTTTGAAAGCCACATTCTTGCTAGATGAAGAATCATCTTTGCTGTCGGATTTCTTGGTTTTCTTGTCAATCACAAACTCATAACAATTCAGTTCAGAGAAAACTTGTTGATATGGCATGGAATCAATATTTTTTGTGTTTTCAATCATCACAGCATGTATATCCCATTTCTTAGACAATCCTCTAAGAATTTTTAGTTTCACTTCTCTATGTGGTTATCTTTTCCCAAGAGCATTCAGATCATTCATAATGCTAGTGAATCTGACTTCTAGTTTGTCAATGGATTCACTATCTTCCATTTCAAATCTATCAAACTTTCCAATAGCAACAGAAAGTTTGTTTTCTTTAATATGATCTGTGCCTTGACACATAACAGCAAGTGTGTCCCATATTTCTTTTGCAGTTTCACAGTGAGAGATCATCCCCATAACACCATCATCAATAGTGCTATACAAAGTATCTTTAGCAATGTAGTCCAGATTGACTAACTTTCTCTCATCAGGAGTAAATTGATCATCAGGTTTTGAAAATTCATCTCTGGGATCATTTCTCTCGATGATCGATGATTCTCGAATTCACAACAAAGAAATTTGAATGGTCCTTCAGAAACCACTCTCCACATTCTTTCATGTTTTGAATATAGATGAGCCTGCATTCTCAGTCTCCATAGGTCATAGATCTCAACAGAGAACATAGGAAGTTTCTTAGAAGGCATGATGACTGAGCCTTGTAAGATATCAGCAAATAGATTTATTCAGTAGACCACCAAAGTCTTTCAGCAAATAGACTATGGCTACCAAAGCCCGATGGTCAAAATGAACCACCTTTCCTCGATACCACTTGTTGGTCGGTGCTAACGAGTCTCACACGTGTATGGGGGGAATACACGTGTTCAAATGATTTTATAACTTTTCTTTTCACGGAGGTCGGATGGGTCGTTATCCCGATATTTTTGTCCCGAGAAGCACGGTTTATCCCTGAGTCAAAGTCTTACTGAGACAATGATCCGAGCCGCTTTCAGAAGCTTAAGATTAAGCCCAACTGATCCTGAATTTATCAGAGATCCTGAGGAGCTTGGATCGGATAATTATCTTCTTGAACACTTTCGGTAGAGAGTTAGTTTAGTTTGGTAACTATCTCGTTTCTAGCTACTCAAAGCGTCTTGGAATGGTTGCCCTAAGTTTATACTCGTTTTAGCTTTGCTGAAATATCTTCTTCCTTTAATAAAACATTGATTAAGGCTGTGACAAATTTTATGCAAGTTCAATGGATTGGTTCCAACTGAATATCAGTGAAATATGCTTTCAGTGAAAAAACATGCAACAGATATTAATGCAGTACAGAAAGCAAACAACATAGCAATTATAGTGGTTCAGAGACTCAAGCTCCTACGTCCACTCTCTCTGATCTTCAGATAAATTCCTTAACCACTTTCTAAAGCTTTCTAGCTAACTCACTGTAGCTTACTCACTTTTCTACCTTGAGTTTTCTGGCTGACTCACTGTAGCTTACTAACTCAAACACACACAAGTGTTTAGACTACCACAAGTAGCTTACCAACTTCTTCTCTAGAGTTTTCTGGCTAACTCACTGTAGCTTACTAACTCTTTACAACTCTAACTCACCAACAAAACACACACAAACTTACCTTAACAAAGGGTTTGGGTTTTGGGTTGGTTTCCGACTAGGTGAGATATCCTTTACAATAAGAACAGATGCAAAGGCTAGGATATCTCTTCTAAGCTTTGGATATATCTATCAATCTAGGCTTAGAATAGTGAGCTCTCTCTAATGTGAAACACTTGGGAAATTCTAAGGTTTTCGAGTGCTTCAATTTGCAATAATACGAATGAGCTCTTGAGTTGCTTTGAAATTTCCCATGACCTCTCAATGTAAAGGGTCACTGGTATTTATAGGCAACTTCACCAAGGTCACTCTTTGAAAACTATCCGTTGGAAGAGATAGCTTTATGAGTTTCCTCTTTTGGTGTTTGATGAACGACTTTTTTTAAGGTTTGAACACTCCCTTACATGTTTTAGGAAATATGCAGTCATGTAGCCAATCACCAATTTTTGCAGTCTGGAACTTAGTACTACTGACATAATTCAGGGTCCTGTCGCTTTCAGTGTCAGTGAAGTACAGTGTTGTCTTCCTCTGATTGGTTCTTGTAGGTCCCGAACGGGTTTTGTGAGGGTGGAAGTCTAGAGGGGAGGGGTGAATAGACTTCCAAAACTTTTCGTGCGGATCAGGTGTGAACTGCAGATTACCCGATCAGAGTGCTAGTGTATCAGTTTAGACTGATGTTCAATCTTACTGAGTGCCTGAGGGCAGATCAATTTGATATTTGTCATTTTAACTGAATGGTGCGGAAGCTTGTTTTTACCCGTGTGAAAAACTAGTTTTATGAATCAGATTCTTAAGTCAGTTTTTAACCAGTTGACTGGAGTGTCAGACTGATCAGATCAGTTGCTTGGTGTAGACTGAACTTTAACTTTAGAATATGTATGTAGTTTAAACTCAGTTGTGTGACTTGTGTAAAGCGATAAGAAAGCAAGTAAATGAACACAAGACGTTTTATAGTGGTTCGGACAAAACCCTTCCTACGTCCACTCTTCCCTTAACACAGGGGAACCTTAACCTACTTTAACCTGCGGGACTTATATCCTTTTCAGGATGGCCGAGATGTTTACCGAGTTCCCACTCAAGCTTAACCTACGGGACTTATATCCTTTTTAGGATAGCGGAGATGTTTATCGAGTTCCCACTCTACAACGTAACCAGCGGGACTTATATCCTACAAAGAGGATAGCCGAGATGTTTAATGAGTTCTCACTCTACAGACTTGACCTAACTTGCGTTTGGGTTTCCAACTGGAAATCTATCCTTGTGCTTTAGATAGCCAAAATGCTAGTGGATAGGATTTCTTGCTAAGAACTATGGGATGAACACTCTAAGAATAATCTTCGGATGTAGTGTTCTTGTGAGTGGAGATTTCTTTGTAGCTTTTAGCTTCTTTTGCGATGTCTCCGTGTTTGTTCGTGCGTTTTTCACTTGTTGAACCTCTTCTTCAAAAATGAAGAATGATCCCATTTTATAGACCTCGAAATCAAGAAGCCGTTGGAGAGCAATTTGAATTTTGGGCTATATTAGGTAGGTTGTAGGATATGATTGTGACGTGCTGCGATTTTTGGCGTGGCCATCGGCATGATTAGCGCCATTTTTGTCTGCAGCGTCGTATCCGTATTGTCGGCTCTTTTTTGTGCGTGTCGCTTTTTTCCTAACCCATGAGGACTCTTTTTGTGCACGTGCCCATTAGGCGATTGATATTCCTTTTGGAAGGATTCGTCTTATTCGGTGTATCTTTTTATTGTCACGGTGTGGTGACTTGATCAAATGGCGATCAATCTACCATGTTGAGTCTTTGGTTGCACATTGTCTTAGCTTCAATATGCAGAATCTGCTGAAAGTAGGTCTTCAGGTCTTTTGATCTTCAGGTGTCTCTGAGCCTCAGTGTATTGATCGTCTTGAGTCTTGAGTTTGATCTTTGAGTCTTCAGGTTTATCTGAGTCTTCAGGTTCATATGAGTCTTCAGGTTCATATGAGTCTTCAGTGTTATCTGAGTCTTTAGGTTCATCTGAGTCTTCAGTGTTATCTGAGTCTTCAGGTTTATCTGAGTCTTCAGTGTTATCTGAGTCTTCAGGTTCATCTAAGTCTTCAGGTTCTTCTGAATCTTCAGTGTCTTCTTGTCTTCAAGTTCTTCTGAGTCTTCAATTTCTTCTTGTCTTCACCTGATCTTCTGACTTCATATCTTCTGATTTGCGCTTAGTCTTCAGATCATCTGACCTTCTCTGGGTCATCTGATACTTCTACCTGACCTATACATACTGAGTTCTCCCTCAATATGTGACCTATCTTTTACATCAGCTATCTATACATTTCAGCTGGTCATCTTATTCTGAATTTAAGTCATCAGTCAGCTAACAGGTCTTACTGGTCCTATTACAATCTGTTTTGGAACTTCCATCAAAACTAAATTACATATTTCCCAACAATTTCCCCCTTTTTGATGGAACCAAAACACTTAACAAAACTTGATCAGAAAAACAGATACCATGAATGGAAATATAGATAATGCAAATAGTACATACCTCAGAAGACAATGAGATGAATGTCTTAGAATCAGTGGGATGGAAAGATTTATTCAGATAGGTGTGTCCATTGTAGAATAGTGTAAAGCGTACCTATCATCTGATTCCAAATTATCTTCTTCAGGTGTACTTGAACATTTGCAGTTCTTTGGGGATGCCAAACATCTTGTACATCCTTTGCATTAGCTTGTCCAGCTCATCTTTTCTATGGATTCCTCCTTTTTCAGCTAGTCCATAGTAGATGTTCTTGAATTTAACGGGATCTAGGTTGTTGTGCGGGCCTTGAAGGTGGAAGGAGTAGTTCAAAGGGTGGAGCTTCTGGTATGAGTGACATGATCTTGCCTTCTGTCATCACTGTCTGGTAGAAGTCTGGATATTTTTTTTCTAACCAGTTTCGAAATTCATCATCATTTTCAGTCTGATCTTGATGAATTGGAATCTTCTCCATGATGTAGATGTCACATAACCATTCTCCTCTAATTTAATCTCATTCTGGAAGCAAATCTTGTCGTGCACAGAGGATGCCTTTAACAGGTGCTGGAAGGGCATTTTTCTCCCATGTAATCTCCTCTGCTGCAGCTTCGGTCTTCCTCTTCCTTCGGATGTAGGCAATGTTCAGCCCCTTTGCCTCTGCTAACTTCTACTTCTTAATTGCGGCCTCTTTTATTCTCTGTCTTGTTTGCTCTTGAACTTGTTCAGGAGTCATCTGACTTTTGGTGGAGAATGTCTGGCCTTGTCTCTGATCTTCCGCAGTTGCTTTCATCATCTTGCCTTTGCCTTTCTTCCTCCTCGAGTCCTTTCGGGTTCATCTTGTTCTTCTTCTTCAACCTAATTTCTTAGCGAGTTCAAGGCTCTTGGCACGATCATCGACTTCCATTCTTTTACGAAGCGGATGAAGAGAAGTCTTCAATTTTGTCGACTCGGTAGTAATCTACGAAAGAGTACTTTTACCTTTCGTGATCTCTTTCTTGTGTTGCTCCACGGTTTCTTTTATTTCAAAGAACGAGATCGGTAGATGGAGTGGGTGGCAAGTTGGATCTGATGGTTTTTGGTAGAGATGAAAATTTTACCAAGCGTATGCGAAGTCGTTCTTCTTCCTTCTCTTTTTCTTGAGTGCTTTTTTACGTATTCTCTTTTCCTTGAGACTCTTTTTTCGGACTCTTTCCCTTCCCCTTTTTGGTTGCATCAAAGAGGTTGGACATCTTGCGGTTCAGAGTTGTTAATTGTCGTGAGATCTCCTCTCTAAGTTCCTCGACAACAAGAGGAGTGATCTGGACGGTGGCAGAAGGTGCAGGTGTGTAGAAGCGTCTGAGAGCAGTTTCGATTTCCTGTCTTGCCTTTTCTGTAGAAGCTAGAAAATGTTTCCAACCCATATCCAAGTGATTGTTGGTTTTGTCCAAGAATGCCCAGACACTCTCCAAGAGTACCTATGTCTGATTGAGCATCTCTATGCGAGGCGAGAGTTTGTCAAACTGGAGCTTGAGCTTCTCAGCAAGAGGGTATACTAGTTGCATTACTTCAGCAAGGATGGCATTGTGCATCCCAGCAGTGTGACTCCGTTCCTTGTCAACTAGTTTTGCTTGCTCTTCTTCAAACCGCTTCATCAGATCTGCTGTGAGCGCTGCGAATTTGTCTTCAAATGCAGCTTGGATCCCATCCTCAATCTTCTTAGAATGATGATCTAGGGTATCAGAGCTCATTTTAGCGATCTGCTTTCGGATGTTGAAGCCTTGCCAAATTGGGTCTCATCTGCAAAGACCCATTCTTGGTTCATCGGCATTTCCCTCATGATCAGAGGAGGTTGAGCGGTTTCCTCCTGTTATCGTAATTCCGAACCTATCGTGAATCGGCCATTGGATATCATAAATGCGATGCTAATTCAACAAACACTTTCAATCCCAAAGATTGTGTAGACATTTCAACTCTAAGTCTACAAAGAAGTCCGATCGAGTTGTCATTAGAATCGAAGTTCTTCAATGCTCTTGATCGATATCCCTCGAAACACTATCTCTTCTATCTGTTCTTTGGATGCGGGATGTTGATCAATTCGGGGCATAGATCTAGCAGATACTCTTTGATATGTTGCTTCATTATTCTTACGATGGGGCTCTCTGGAGCAGGTGAAGCAAGTACTGTTCTGGTGTTGAAAGGATTATGAGAGATGGACACATGATCGTCGACTCTCTCAGGTTCTTGGGATTTGGATTGGGGATTGGGATGTTAGTTGTTGAATGCGTTTTTCGGTGTGTAGAGGGTGTTCGGTTTCTGAGCGGGTTCATTGATTGGTGGTGTGGGAGATTTTGTTTTGAGAGGTGAGGGTGAGGGAGAGAAGGTTTTGTGGGGAGAGGGTGGAGGTGATGATTTCTGAGGAGAGAGTGATGGTGATTTGGAAGTGGGCGTTGGCGATCTTGCTCTCTGGAAGATCTTGGTTAGAGGCAGAGAATCGGATGGTGATTCTTCCAGATTGCACCACTTCGTCGCCGATGGATTTCTCTCTGCTGCGATCATCTGTTCTTCCGTACTTCTCGATAGTTGGCTCGAGCGAATTTGCTATCTCTTCGTCGATCTTTTTCACGCATCAGATCCTCTGTTCTATTTGGCTTGCTTGGCGAGAACTTGGGAGCGATTCGAGAGGAGATGAGACTCTCTTCGGCGTTTCATTTGAGCATCTGGTTTCTTGGCCGATCCTTCCTCTTTAACCTCTTCTCTTGAATGGCCTTTTTCGCACTTCCGATTTACGATCTTGATTTGCCTTATATTTTCCTTTCTTTTCTCCCCTTGGGTTTGGGCATATAAGGAGTCGGATCCTCATCAGCTTGTCCAGGTCGGGACTCATCTTTGCCCAATACGGCCTTGTGCTTTGCTTGATAAATCTTTGCTCCATTCTCGTTCCATTCATAATTCTGTGGCAACTTATCTGACAGAATGATAGAGATTTTGTGTATGAATGAGCACTTCGAAAATAAGCACACCTCATTGCTCTGGGTCAGCTCGAACTTCCCGGAGTCTTTTCTAAGTCTTGCTTTGACCATACCCAACCAATCGATGTCTGAAGCCTTCTTGATTATTGCAGCCATTACACTTATCTTGTATAAAGTGACCGCATCAAGGCTGTAAGTTGAGCACATGATCACCTTCTGAACGATCTCTAGAAGAAGGCGATACTTTCTTTTCAGATAGGAGGCTTTAACGTTCGTCGGGTTCTCCTTGTTTGCTGGTCTCAACAGCTCGACTTCAAGAAACTCATTTTCTCCTACAGCAGTTGTGTAGGTCTCTGGATTGATTCTTCCTCGAGTTAGTCCGAATATCCTCTGTAGATCGTCATTTGTCACTCGGACTTCCATTCCGCCAACGGAAGAAATCAGGTCAGCATCATTGTCTTCATCCCTCTGCAGATTGTAAAGAAACTCCAGGGCTTCATGGTGTGAACGATGTTCTGATGAGTAGATCAATATCGTTCCAGTCCACACGCTCTAAAGCACTCCAGAATTTCCATCGATTCCGGATCTGAGGTGATGTTGAAGACGACGTACTTTTCATCAATGATGTCTTTCTTCATCGATGCAAAATTGCAGTACTTTTTCCCTTGTCCCGGTCTTGAAACAAGATGTGCCATTTCTGTAAGATATGCAGATTGATGTTTAGTTTGAGTAAGATATTTCAACAAATTCATCCAAACTAGCAAGGATTCAGCATCAATGTTGCAAATAAGCGTTTAGATCAAATAAATTACAGAAATACAACTTGTAAACCTAGGTACCATATAGAATTCTAGATCATGCAAATGATTTAAAATAAGAAATTACCAGTAATTGATTCGAAGGATTTTAAAATCAGAAGTGTAGAATCAAATGATTTTGAAGGTAATTCTCAGATAATTTTAAACAAAAGTGATTTTTTCAGAATTTTGAGAAGACGAAGTAGTGGAAAGCGGTTTTCTGAGAATTTTTTTTTGATTTAGTAGAAAACGAGGGAAAATCTTTTTGCACAACTTTCCAAAGTACTCAAGTATCCGTGTTTTGAAATCGATGGCTGAGATTAGTAGGCCAAAAAGTATTTTGATCACACGGTTGAGAAAAATAGTCTTCTCGTTTTCTGGACTCGAAAAATCTTAATAAAAACATTTTGAAAACATTTTTAGGTCCGCATTAAAAGCTTTGCAGGGCATGCGTCATGAATAGTGTAAAATAAATCAAATCAAATAAATAACGCATATAAAGATATTCAGAAAAAGATAAATAAGAGAGCGTATCTGACTGATTGATATTGTAATCAATCAGTTACCACGGTGATCTGATCTGGTACTTTGTTGACTTATCTGATGTTTGCCTCATGCATTTCCCAACAATATCTTCACTTATCTGATCAGATTCTTCGCATGTAACGCTTCACCACTTATCTGATCCTTTTTTCTGAAAAACTTCATCCTTCAAATTTCTTCTATAATCTCGCATTAACTGAGGTCAACTCCCGCCAAAATTTTAACTTCGGGGAGTCAAAAAGTCGCCTCGATTCCCAAATCGGCACTATTTGACATTCCGTAATAATGGCATAGATACGATGTGATTTAATCACACCGTTAACTCATCCAACCATTAGCCGCGTGTTCCAAATGCGTTGTCGATGCAAATTTCTCTTAAGATCTTCTGAGAAGATAAAATTTGCATTTATACCCCTAATTTCCTTCTATAAGTAGCCTGGAGTGTTAGGCGAACAACACAATCATAAACCATTTCATCTTCTTTAGCATATCCTTCATGCTTTTCCGATGAGTTCCTTATTTCCGGTGAAACTTCCGGTGGGAACCTTTAGCCCTTTTCTAATGAAAACAGCTTCTCAGATCAACCCTATGTGTTCCTTCACACTGCTTTCATCGTCATCTAAGATTTCTCATACGATTAATGCTAAGCTTCTTTACCACCATGGAGGCGGATCTGCTAAGGCAAATGAGAAGGCACTTCTCCTAACCGTATGCACCTTGTGCGCCTATCGAGATAACGGTATTAGCATCAACAGACTTAGTCTGAAACAAAACATGAGTTTGTATGCACAATAGTGTATCAAACTCAATATTTGCATGAGACACTCATGGCCATATGGTCTTTGTGACCAAACTTGTGGCACTGTGTCCCATTTAACAGCTGGAGAGCCCATTGATTTTAGGTCTAAGGGCTCCTAGCTTAAAGATCCTTCAACGCTCGCTCTCGCTTCTCACTCCAAGATTCTAAGAGCGGCTTTCAGGATTCTAGAAGCTTCTCTACTGCCCCCTGGGTCGGAGAGTCTGTGAGCATCAGCTCTTAAAATCTCTCTCTCTCCTTTCCTGCCTAGGGTTGTCTTAGGGCTGATGGTTTATGTATCGACCTCCGGGTCTTCTTGTACTTGTAATACCACTTGAAGATAGATGTAGCATTTGTAATCTTGTGATATCACTTGTAACTTGTAAATCTGACCTTCGGGTCTTTATCAATGAAAAACTTTGTTATTCCATTGATGTGTTGTTTTCTTCTGACTTATGCGATCTGTAGCTTTACTCTTGATTTGCTTGTTGACTGCAGCTTTAATCGGCTTATAAAGTAATCTTCCAATCGATCGGTTCCCTTGTCTGATATATCTTGAACCGATCGCAAGACTTTGTCCGAACTTCGGATCGGCTACCTTTTCGACTTTCTCGACTGCTCCTATTTGAACTTCAGATTGGCTCTCAAATGCGGTAAATCGATCGGTTGAGATTCCTAACTCAACCCGATTCCACTTAACCTTGGTTAGTCTTTTAACCAAATGAATCTGGAGATCAATCCTTGACCATATCTAGTGCATTTTCTCCAAGATCCGAAGCCCTAGCTCGTTGCATAAGTCTCTGAAATCGATCTCGATTTAGTGGCTTGGTTAAGATATCAGCTTTCTGCTTGTCAGTATGGATCTTTTCCATCCTGATATTCTTCTTTTCAACATGATATTTGCATTGAATTTGCTTGAAATCGCACATACACCGGCACATACACCTACTTGAATCGCACATACACCTCTTTGCCAAAAGTAATAATGCCGGTTGGCGGTCGGTATAGTAGAGATCAATTAGAACTCTATACTCCTCCGATTCATTTTCGACCATCTTAAATGCGGATCCATCTTGAATCCGATCATCATTGGAATTTCGGCTTCCTTGCGGTGTTGAACTCCGAACTTTGCCAAGTAGATTCCTTGTGTGCCGCTGGCCGCGAGATGAATATCCCTCCGAACTCGCTTGACTTGTAATCCCGTAAAGTAATTCATCGACCCATCATGGACATCTCGAATTTCCTTTCATCAACTTCTTTGACTTCTCTCACATAACCTTTTGTTGGGAGACCCGAAGATAATGTCGTCCACGTAGATCTGAACCATCAGAATATCTTCTCCATCTTCTATCCTGAATAAGGTTCATCACTTTGTTCCTTTAGTGAACCCATTGTCTGTCAAGAACTGAGAGAGTGTATCATACCAAGCTCGAGGAGCTTGTTTCAGGCTGTAAAGAGCTTTCCTTAAACGGTACACTTGGTTGCCTTTTTCAAAGCCTGGAGGTTGTTTGACATAAACTTCCTCTATTAGTACCCCATTTAAGAATGCACTCTTTACATCCATCTGATACACAGTGAACCCTCTGTGGGAAGCATATGCGGCTTGACCCGAATGGCCGAGGCGGCGGCGGTGGTGCAAAGGTCTCATCATAATCAATTCCTTCTGATTGTGAATACCCCTTAGCAACAAGTCTTGCCTTATTCCTGGTTATGACATTTTTCTCATCTCTCTTGTTCTTGAATACCCACTTTGTGTTAATTACGTCTTGATGAGTTGGTCTGTCCACCAATTCCCAAACTTGATTTCTCTCGAACTGTTCCAGCTCCTCCTGCATGGCTAGAATCCAGCTTGCGTCTTGTAGAGCTTCCTCTACTGTGGTTGGTTCCTTCATAGACATATAACAACAATATATGGCACTTTCACCAATCTGATGTCTAGTTTTGACTCTATCAGATGGGTCTCCGATAATCTGATAAGTTGGATGGTGGTAATCCGGTCCTTACATTACGATGTGCGTCTGTTTTGGAGAACATCATCCATATCGATAGTTCATTACTAGTGATTGGGAGTGGTCTTGAGATATATGATCCACTTGATAAGAACATGTCTCAGCTGATGTTGGACTCATCATGTGCTGAAGTCTGTTCATAGGAACTTCAGAAGTTCCCCCTGAACCATATGGTTCAGTTGATACTGTCTCAGCTGTAACAACTTCTTCACTGACAATTGTGCGTACCTTTGGGTCTGATTGACCTGTTGAATCAGCAAGATCAAGTTCTGGGATGTACACTTTTACGTGTTCAACTTCTTTCTCCATGATGCTTAGCTGATCCATTTTCTGCGAGTCAGGTAACGGTTGATCTAGTACGGCTTATTCTGAGGCAGCTTTCTCTTGTTCAGAGGATGTCTCATCAAAGACCACATGGGGTGTTTCCTCCACAACTAGAGTTCGTTTGTTGTAAACTCTAAAAGCCTTGCTGGATGAGGAATATCCTAAGAATATACCCTCATCTGACTTGGCCTCAAAAGTCTTCAACTGACTTTTCCCATTGTTGTGAATGAAACATTTGCACCCAAAAACATGGAAGTATGAAACACGAGGTTTTCTGTCTTTCCACAGTTCATAAGGTGTTTTGAAGTGAGTCTTAGTCAGAGAACATCTATTCTGAGTATGACATGCTGTGTTTATTGCTTCTGCCCAGAAACGGGTTGGTGTGGCATGTTCAGCTAACATAGTACGAGCAGCTTCCTTGAGAGTTCTGTTTCTCCGTTCTGCTACTCCATTTTGTTGTGGCATTCTTGCAGCTGACGTTTCATGATGTATACCAAACTCAGTGCAAAAATCAGTAATAAAGGAATTCAGGAACTCTGTACCTTTATCTGATATGATCTTTACTATGCTGACACCCTTCTCATTTTGTAGCTTTTTGAGCAGTTCGGGTATCTTATTCGTTGTCTCGTTCTTCTTGTATAAGAATACAACCCAAGTAAACTTGGAATAATCATCCATGATTACAAGAGTTTATTTGCGTCCACTGAGACTGACTGGCGTAATTGGTCCGAATAGATCCATATGGAGCAGTTGCAATACTCTACTGGATGCTGGTCCTGATATTCCCTTGAATGAGGATTTAACTTGTTTTCCCTTCTGACATGCGGCGCATGTTTAATCTTTGGAGAATATCTCATTCGGAAGTCCCTCAACCAAAGACATCCTAGCGATCTTGTTAAGAGTCTTGAAGTTCAGATGACTTAATCTTTTATGTCAGAGCCAACTGCAACTTTTAGAACTCTTAAAAATTAAGCATGTATTCTTGGGGCAACTGTTCCAATCTGCTATGTAGATCGTGCCTTTCCTTGAACCAGTTAGCAAGATTTGTTGAGTGGCTCGATTCCTTATCGTACACTTGTCCTTGAGAACTCAACGCTGAATCCGTTGTCGCAGAATTGTGATACTGATAGTAGATTGTGCTTCAATCCTTCGACATACGAGACTCTAGTTACTTGTACATCATCATTCTCTAAGGTTCCGAATCCCTTGGTAAAACCAAAGTTATCATCACCGAAGAGTACACGTGGGCCTTCTTGTTCTCTGTAAGATCTAAGGAGATGTTTGCTTCCTGTCATGTGCCTTGAGCATCCACTATCGATGTACCAGATAGTTGCTTGTGAACCTCCTTTGTTGGCGATTCCCCCGCTTGAACACGCAATCAAATCGGGCTTTAGGTACCCCCTTTGGAATTGGGTCCTGGGGGGTTAGTGGTGGATTTAGGAATCCACACAAACAGAGCACTTCTATGAAAATTTGAAAGATTAGAAGGTCTGATTTGTCTCCCATACATATCAACATAATCATACGTTTCTTTATATGCTTTTATGATTTTAGTATGATTTTAGAAGATGATTTTAATAAGGCCCTAGAAGATTAATCAATCGTCAATCTTTTTGGCATAGATGGAAAGTTTCTATAAAGATTTGGTGACCTTATCTTTGATTTCCTTCTCATGGGTTTCTCTTCGATACCCTAATCAAGATTTAACCTTGATCGTTAAGTTCCTCGCCTTACTTTCTTTAAAGGTCTTTTTCCCCTTATTAGAGTATCTTTTAGAGACTCGTTTGAAGAGTGAATCAAAGCGGGGCTTTTTGAGGATGTAGAAGGCAATTCTTCTTTAAAATAGGTGTTCATTATCGGTTTTAGAAGATTTTGTAAAAACCTCTATTTTCTTCCGCAGACTATCCTCGAGAGATTTAAGACTCTCATTTTCGGAATAGCTCATCACTTATTTTGAAATCATCAACTTGTTGTTTGTTGATTCTAGTCGATCTTTGATCATTTTCTCGATCGAAGAGATCATCAAGCAATTTAGCTTTCTTGAGAGCGTTCTCTTTAATGAGTTGATTATTTCGATCCTTAGCTTATCAGCTTCTATTGTATAAGTTGTCTCTTCTCGGAGAGATCATCAAGCAAAGTAGAGCTAATAATAGCGGTGTGGAATTTGAAAAAAGCGAAGGTTTGGAGGTTACCTCAGATTGGTCCTCCTTGGCCATTAGCGGACTTCATCGTCATCCGAAGAGAATATCGATCTTCATGCTCGTGGAAGTCAACAACCTTTGCTATCGACACGAAGTCTTCTCAGATGAGTACCCAGAGTCCTCGGCGGATAGGAATCATCAATTCCAGATGCCGGCTACCGTGGCTTTCTATCTCGGCGTTGCTCTCTTTTGTTCCGTTTCTCTTCTCTTTCTCAGGAGTCGGTCGAGCGTTCGGTCTTTGTAGTGACTGGTTTTCTGTGATTGAAGCATGATCCTCGATCTCACGGAACTCCCTGCCGGGTGAGAGTCACTCCGTCTGTAGGATCTGTCGGGTGACTTCCTTTTCGATGTGTCGAACTTCTTACATCGGATCTGTTATCTCTTCTCATTCTCGGATCATCTATTTTCTTTTCTTCTCTGTGATCTCTTGATCATCGATTACAGTTCTTTCTCGTGATGCATCGGTTGGCCTCTGTTTCTTTGATAGTCCTTTGTAGAATCTCGATACTTACCAAAGTCGAGTATTTGTTCTTTCAAGTTTCTTGGTAAGCGAGCGATCGTCTGATACCTTGACTTATGATGTTTCCAACGAGGTTCGATTGGCCTTGATCTGCTCTTTGGTTGCTTTAAGCATGTTGATTTTAGGCGTTGAGGCTTGGGACATCTCATCTTCATCTACTTATCCTCTTTCGATTAAATCGAACTCGTGAGATTTAAGGCTTAGGAACAAGCTGCTTGGCTTCATTTTTGAAATGTCTTGGCAATCCTTGATTACCGTGACTTTCATGTCCCATTTCTTGGTGAGAGATCTTAAGATCTTGTAGTTGATATCTTTGTCTGACATCTCTCTACCAAGTTCTCGTAGCTTATTGACTGACATGGTGATCCTCCCATCGAGCTCGTTGATGGTCTCGTTGGGAAACATCTTTAACTTTTCGAAATTCACCGGTTAAATTTTGTGGCGGTTTGTCTTTGATCTGATCATTTCCTTCACAGATCTCAGCAAGAGTATCCCACATTGCTTTTGCGGTTTTGAGATACTTTATCTTCTCTTTGGTGACTTTATCCATTGTCTTCATGATTATATGCCTGGCGATTGTATCTAGAGTGAACAACTTTCTTTCCTCTGCATCCATCAAAGCTGGGCTTTTTCGCACAAGACTTCCCGTGGCAAAGTCTGGATCTCCTCCGACTGTTGGGTTGTCGTGGTATATGATGATGGGTCCTCGTTCGATGACTTCCATCATTCTGCCGCTTATCGATCCTAGATGGTTGCACATATATATAGCCTAATCTGCATACTCATCAATTGAAAATTTAGGCAAATCATGATACATACCAGAGGTATTATCCATGCTGAGTGATTTTGAAAACGAGTGAGTTTTTTTTTTAAAAACGGTTTTTCAAGATCTGTTCAAATGACCACAAAGATTCTTCCTCAAGAATCGATGATACTCAAAGCCAGTGGTCTGAAGAACCACTGCTCGATACCACTTGTAGGTCCCGAATGGGTTTTGTGAGGGTGGAAGTCTAGAGGGAGGGTGAATAGACTTCCAAAATTTTTTCGTCTTGGATCGGTGTGAACTGCAGACCCCGATCGAGTGCTAGTGTATCAGTTTAGACTGATGTTCAATCTTACTGAGTGCCTGAGGGCAGATCAGTTTGATATCTGTCAGTTTAACTGAATGGTGCGGAAGCTTGTTTTTACCCGTGTGAAAAACCAGTTGATCAAGTGTCGATCGATCGGATCGATTTGCTTTGGTGCGGTGAACTTTAACTTTAGAATATGTATGCAGTTTAAACTCAGTTGTGTGACTTGTGTAAAGCGATAAGAAAGCAAGTAAATGCACACAAGACGTTTTATAATGGTTTGGACAAAACCCGTCCTACGTCCACTCTTCCCTTAACACAGGGGAACCTTAACCTACTTTAACCTGCGGGACTTATATCCTTTTCAGGATGGCCGAGATGTTTACCGAGTTCCCACTCAAGCTTAACCTACGGGACTTATATCCTTTTCGGGATAGCGAGAGATGTTTATCGAGTTCCCTCTCTACAACGTAACCCGGGCGGGACTTATATCCTACAAAGAGGATAGCAAGAGATGTTTAATGAGTTCTCACTCTACAGACTTGACCTAACTTGCGTTTGGGTAAAGAATGATTGAGGGTTCCAACTGGAAATCTATCCTGGTGCTTTAGATAGCCAAAATGCTAGTGGATAGGATTTCTTGCTAAGAACTATGGGATGAACACTCTAAGAATAATCTTCAGATGTAGTGTTCTTGTGAGTGGAGATTTGCTGTAGCTTTAGCTTCTTTTGCGATGTCTCCGTGTTTGTTCTTGCATTTTTCACTTGTTGAACCTCTTCTTCAAAAATGAAGAATTATCCCATTTTATAGACCTCGAAATCAAGAAGCCGTTGGAGAGCAATTTGAATTTCGGGTTATATTAGGTAGGTTGTAGGATATGATTTGTGACGTCTTTGCGATTTTCGGCGTGGCCATCGGCATGATTAGCAATTTTTTTGCATGAAGCGTCGTATCCGTATTATCGACTCTTTTTGTGCATGTGTCGCTTTCTTGCCAGCCGAGGCGGACATTTTAAATTTGCCCGTTAGACAATTGATATTACTTTTGGAGAGGATTCATCTTGTCTGGTGTATCTTTTTTATTTTGTCACCAGGTGTGAGCTGACTTGATCAAGTAACTGATCAGTCTACCATGTTGAGTCTTTGGTTGCACATTGTCTTACCTTCAATATCGCGGACTCTGCTTTGAAAGTAGGTCTTGGTCTTTTGATCTTGGTGTCTACGAGCCTCGGTGTATTCAATCGTCTTGAGTCTTGAGTTTGATCTTTGGGTCTTGAGTTTATCCGAGTCTTGAGTTCATCCGAGTCTTGATGTTATCTGAGTCTTGAGTTCATCCGAGTCTTGATGTTATCGAGTCTTGAGTTTATCCGAATCTTGATGTTATCTGAGTCTTCAGGTTCATCTGAGTCTTCAGGTTCTTCTGAGTCTTCAGTGTCTTCTTGTCTTCACCTGATCTTTTGACTTCATATCTTCTGATTTGCGCTTAGTCTTCAAATCATCTGACCTTCTCTGGGTCATCTGATACTTCGACCTGACCTATACATACTGAGTTCTCCCTCAATATGTGACCTATCTTTTACATCAGCTATCTATACATTTCAGCTGGTCATCTTATTCTGAATCTAAGTCATCGATTAAATTTAACAGTGTCATTTGGTCCTATTACAATCTGTTTTGGAACTTCCATCAAAACTAAATTACATACTTCCCAATAGTTCTTGTCTTCAGTGAATGTAGACAAACAAAATGGCTCTTTTTGATCAATATCTCTGAATGAGATAACCTGAAACAACACTTAGACTTAGTTCCTTTTGTGTATACTAGAATTTTTTGGGCAATATCTACTTTTCTGAACATGTGCGTTTTTCTCAGTTTTGTAGTCTTCAGATAGATAATATTCAGTGCCTCTGAACATTTAGTTTATACTGAGTATTTAATAACTTCTCGAGTCTTGATAACTCTTGAGTCTTGATGTCTTCAAAGAACTTCATCGAGTTTTTGATTGTCTTGAAGAACTTCATCGAGTCTTGATGTCTTGATTTTCATCGAGTCTTGATGTCTTCAAAGAACTTCTTTGAGTCTCGGATCTCTTGATGATCTATATTTGCTGACTATATATGGTGCAGATAATTTCCTGAACAATCTATACTGAAACCTGACTCAGTCTATCAAGATTATCCTGAACATGTCATACTCATGGGTTTTGGGATCTAATCAAAACTTCTTTATTAAGTTCATCTCCCAACAAATATATATATACATATATGTATATATACTACTTTCATGTAGTTGAGTTAATAAATAAATAAAATGCTTAAGCAATATATATATATATATATATATATTAAGTATGGATACATACCCCACTTGCAATTACTATTACAAACTTCATCTTCAAGACTTGGCAATTACTGTTGCAAGCTTCACCTACAAGACTTGCAGGCGGCAAGTAAGATTTTTGTGATCAACACATCAAAAATTTTAACCATATTTATATTAAAATACTAATAGCTGTTAGGATAGGTCTATAGGATAATAATTGTAGTAGCATTTAACTTCTCTATAAATAGGAAGCTTTACATTTATGCAGACCATGAACAAAAAGTTGCATAGGTAACAATTCAAATCCATGAAAGTTTCTATTTTTAGAAATAAATAAATAATAATAATAAACTTTCATCTTCTTCTTCCTTACTCCATTCATCACCTGTGTAAGTTCCATAAACGAACCATCACACACCCCTTTTGCTACTCATATGTTCACAGCTCAACCATCCTACTTAATCATTTGTCGTCATCACTTTTTGATAAGCCGATTATTCAACTTTTGACATCCCTGTGATCCTCTCGTAGCATAGATCATCGATATACCTTTGAATCGTACAATCGACCCTCTAATCACCGTGTAATTTATGTTAAAATTTAGCATTTTAATCCGTCGAAAAATCGAAAATTTCCAAAACTCTTCTTTCATTTTCTCTAAGCACTGTTCAGTCATGTATAAAGGTTAGAGGAGCATTTTTACGTTGTATTAGATAGTAACAGGCATGTAAGGAGGTATATGTACCTCCGATGTCGGCGTCATGTTGTGTTAGATGGGTGTGTTGTTTCGAAAATATGAAAGATTAGAGTATCTCAGGTCGTTCATGGGTATTGGTGTTTATGGGGGTTAACATCTTGCCTTAAAGTCAAAGAACGGAGAGGGATGGAGCCTCGCTGGCAAAACTGAAATTTTTCACGAAAAGAAAGTATGCAGCGTCTTTAACTCGAATTCTGGAAAATTTAAAGTGTCACTTTTGCTCGAATTTTAGGTGTATATTGTTCCTTGTGTCGTAAGGATTCTAGCGGTGTTTTCCGTTCGTCAATCGGAGTTGTAAAACTCCGGGAATGGTCATTTTGTTATTTGCTTTGAAGAATAGGGGGTGTTATAGAGAATTAGATGAATAGTAAGGATTAAATTGAAAATTTTCGAAAACTTCAATTAAGTCCTGATCAATTAAAAATTTAGTCAGTCAAACCTTCCAAAATTTACAGTTTAGCCCCTGCATTTTAAATTCTCGTAAAATCTTTGTTTTACATCCGATTCAACCCAAACAAGCGGCAAATGATCCTAAATTAAAAACTCTACACGTTGATACTAAATACAAGCAGTGAATATTTCTGTAAAATTACAGTTTTGCCCCTAGCCTTAATTAAGTTCTAAAACCCTCATTTTACATCCATTTAAAAACAAATAATTTAATAAACAATTTTAATAATTACTTACATAATTTAAATAACTACTTTGTAGGTTTGGAAGGTTCGGAGAACTCGTAATTAATCATACATCACTTAAGGTGGGGATTTTACTTCAACTCTTTATTGAGTTTTAACAATACAATTGTTATAATTGTCTTATTAATATTTCATTATGTTTTTAATATAATTAAAGCAGGTCTCCTCGCCAATCATTCTGATTATTTTTTAAATCGGTTTGGCTATGCCAACACGGATTCATTGCTCTAAGCCTTGCCCAGCAATCACCATTATATTATGTTAAGTCTGGCTCAGCCAGCACCATTATATTATGTCAAGTTTAACCCAGACAACGCTATTATAATTATTTCAAGTGTGGCCAGCTAGCATCACTACATTTACATTTTTAGATAGTGCTATGCTATCTTGAAATGCATTCATTATACTAAAACTGGCCCAACCAGCACCATTTACATTTTCGATAGATTGGTTCTGCCAACGCGGAATCATTATACTAGGTCCGGTTCAACCAGTGCCATTACTTAGGCCTCAGCCTACACTATTTATATTATTTGCATTTTTTATTTAATTTGCGCAATTATGAAGTTACCTCACTGAGTGTTTTTCACACACTCATCACAATTATTTTACCATTTTCAAATCAGGAGTTTGACAAAGAAGGATGATCCACGTGCTATGGCCAAGAAATAAAAGAATAGATTTATAAATTTATTTAAGTTAATTTGCTTATTGTAATGCAAAAAAAAAAAATATATAAAAAATTCATACCATATTTTCATATGGATATTATGAAATATTTAAATAAATTTTGCTGCACTTTTACATTATTGTTGCTTCATTATTTAATTGAATATTAATTACGTCATAACTAATTTTGCTAATATATATATATATATATATATATATATATATATATATATAATTAAAGGAAATATAATAAGAAACAGGGGATTAACACTTCGCTTCCTTATCGAATTTTTCATGGATGCATTATTTCAATTGAGTAGCGTCTCGACAATAAATTATATTAATAACTAACTTAATTAGAATTGGGGCGTTACATTAATTCTCCTAAAGGCCCCTTTAGTAGCCCAAAGATAAAGTCCAATAACTGAAAATGGTGTTTAAAATAAAAGAAATATTGTTGCCTAATTTATTTCCTATTTTTTCGAAAATAATGAGGAGGAGAGAGAAAGATTTTCTTGATTTTCTTAAAAATATTTTATGGAATAAGAATTCTTGGAGTACAAGTTTATCCCATAAATTCAAGAAAAATCAAAGATCTTATTTTTCCTTATTTATGTGAAATTTTTGAAAATATTGTATAGAAAGGGGAAGAAAAGATATTTTGTGAATATTATGGAAATAAAATATATGAGATATATTCAAGATTGTATCTTGGGAAGATACAAAGAAATTTCCTAACCTAATATGCCACAAATTTTCGCCCCTCCCCCCTAGCCTCTATATATAGAAGATGAATTTTTCATCCCCAAAATAATTTCATGTGTTGGAAAAATTAGAAATCCACAAAGGTGGTGCAACAAATTTTTCTTTTTTTCCTTTTGTTAATTATTTGAAGGAGATTCCTCCACCGAGATATCAAATAAGGATGTGGGAATACTAGAGAAGTTCGTTGGGTTTGTGCATACATATTCCTCCGTTTAATCTGCCAAAGGTACGCCGTACGTAACTCCTAAAATTTCGCATGTGTAGGATTTACGTGGCAATTTTGTACGCATGATATGTTGTTGAATATTTAATTGTTATTTGAATTAATATAGGATTAATTCATGCTAGTGATAATTAAATTAATTTAAATTTGTATTTAAATTGCACCTCGAATAGATCCGGGCCCTACTTCCCAACAACTGGTATCAGAGCCTCGGTTTCGAAATTGGATAGTAGAATTGCTAGATCTTTTTTTGAAGGTATTCAATTGTCATGGTTATTTAATGTGTTTATTTAAATTCATACGTATGATTGTTTGTTTTAATTCGACTAGGTTCGGATTCGTTTTTCTCGTGAGAAAATCCCCGAGTAGATTAAGCTATTTGATTTGTTCAATGTAATAGACTAGTCTAGATCATATGTTTATTTATCTTTCCGTTAAATAAATTGTAATCGGATCGAAGACGGAGACGAGGAATTGAAGACGAGATCCGGAAACCGGGCGCGGGCAGCATGCGTCGCGCGAAACGTGCCAAGGGAGACACATACGCGACACGGACGCTAGTGCATGCGGGCGCGCACAAATATGTCCTGGAGCGGGCGAGCAACACTGGTGACAGCAGGCGAGGGCACGCGCGTGGGTACGCGCGGTGCCTGTCGAGGACTGTTGACGCCTGCCGAGTTCTGTCGTGCAACGTGAGCTGGGCGCTAAGGCGTGCGCGCATGGGTGCTGATCGACACGGCTGGGTCGGATGCAAGGCGTGCATCCCGACCCGCGAGCTAGTCGATGTACGAGACGTGACTTGACGCGACGAATTTTTTTTCGAGACGTTCGAGTGGGAGAAATTGGAAGAGAGACGATTTCTCAAGTTCAAGACTAAGAAAAAATTAAACCGTGACAATTGGATATAAGTGCCCAATATGTGTTTAATTTTTTGTTTTTATATTTGACTTGCTCTTCATCGGCTTGGCTTGTTTCCACCATCCTTCTACCACTCAGTTTCTCAGAAATTGCTTCCTGAACAGTCTGCTCAGATACTTGAGTGTAGATAGGTTCTTCAGTTTCTTTGAACTTGAGCTTCTCAGTGGCTTCCACTTCTTTTAAGGCATCAACAATAATTTTCTCTTCAGCTTCTTTCTGAGCCTTCCTCTTCAAGGTTTGTGCCAACAACTCACTAAGTTTGCCACCAGGCCTTTCCCCCTTTTTGGCACCATACCTTGGAAGAAGTTGAGAAAGTGCGGTATCCATGTGATATTGTTCTTTGCATATACATCGCACTTCTCCTGCCAACTGATCGTGCTCATTTTTCAGCCTTCTCATGTGATTCTTAGCTACTGAGAACTCTTCAGAAAGAGGTGCAAACTGATTTGAGAAGACATTTTGCACCATCGCTGTCATCTTGGTCATGAGCATAGAGCCCATTTCCTCAACAGCTGTCTTGATCATAAGATCATTCTTCTCAACCAGCTTTGCTTCTAGATATACAGTTCTTTCCTGATACATCTGCTTCATCTCTGCATTGAGCTCAACTTTGACTACATCAACCTTTCCTTCCAAAGTAGTCATTTTATCAGCAAGAGATGTTTGAAGTTGCATCATGTCTGAAGATAAACTCAGTGTTTCTAGCTTTTGAGATTTGCTTGCCAAGGTTTCTTCAATTTGGGTCACTTTCTCCACCATTGGCACCACCTTCTCCAATTTGTCCAAGATAGGACTGAGATCAATCTCTGGAGTGTGTAGAACTTTTTCCACCTGAGCTGGGTGCTCCACCTGAGCCTCAGTCCGCATATCAGACATAACAGATTTAAAGGTAGGAACTTCAGTAGCTTTGACATAAGGTTTAATAGTGCCAAAAGATACCTGAAGAGTGCTAACTTCAGTCCGAGGATGTGAGATATCAGTCTGACCAGCATCAGTATCCTTCTCCATCTGAGATTGATTTTCAGGATCCTCTTGTTGATCACCCTCTTTATCTTGATCCTTAGAACTGGAGGCATCACCAACAGCTTCCCTTCTCTCAGCCACCTTCTTCTTGGCTAGCTCATCAAAATTAACATTTTTCATCCTGAGCTTAGTCTTCCTGAATCCAGAGAACTCTGTTAAAGACAAGCCGATCAAACATTCCACCGGTCTTCTCCTCGAAGGAGGCAATATTCACATCTCCGGAAGATTCCGATTCAGATATAGGCGCGGGTTACGAAGTGCGAAGAAGAGATCTGAAGGTCGGGATATGCGCTCAAATTTCGAGGTACCTATCAAGAATGAATCGTTCCCCCTTGTTGCGCCATTCAGTCTCTTCTGCCTCTCCCTTCTTCATCTTTGGGCTTTCAGGTTCAGTAGGATCAGTTTGAATGAGTTCAGGTGCTGAGGGATTGAGAAATGGTTCACTCGGGATCGCATCCAAATTCAGCAGATCCTGAGGTTCAGTTTGATTTGAGGTCTGAACAGGTATCTCTTTTGTAGGAACCTGAGGTCCCTTGAATATTTCATGAGATATTTTATCTGAGCTCAGAGACGTTCCGAGTACCTCAGAGAAAACCTGTTCCTCAGTTTCTTCCTGTGCAATTGTCACAACCTGAGCCAGAACTTGCAGTGGAGATTTCAGTCCTTCCTGGCCTTCAGGTTGGACTTCCTCAGTGTCACTGACCTCCTCCTCAGTAATAGTTTGAAGTTTCCTGCGTTTCTGAGGGGCCAGTGATTTCTTCTTCAGAGTTTCTCCTTTCTCTCTTTTCACCTCCATCAGGGCTTTCCCCCTGGCTTGTTGGGCTTCATCAGCTCCTTCTTCAGCGGTCTCCTCCTGAGACTTCGAGCTTTTCTCTTTCCTTCCTTTCAAATTCTTCTTAGTTGTTGGTGGTTTGAACAGAATTTTTGACTTTGGAAAGGGTGAGGAGTTGGCAAAGATATCCTCTTCTTCTCTGCACATTTCCAAGATGAATGCAATCTTGGTTGCATGTAGGATCTTCCCTTTGATAACAACATACCCATTCACCTTCTGTACTTGCTTAGCTTGATCACTCACCACTTTGATTAAATAATGTAACCAGTTGAATGCAGTGGTGGGTGAATCTTCAATCGCCGCCATTAACCTCAACTTCGGCGTGCTTACCTGTTCAAAGCTGCCAGACCGACTCATTATGCATTTACTCACAATGTCCAACAATACTCGATATTTAGGCTTTAAATGCCTTTTATTCAGAGTTGCTTCGAACTTAACTGGATGCTCTCCAATTCTATCCAGATATTCTTGCTCCCTACCCATCATATAAACCGTAGGGTCTTCTCCGCTATCGCTTAATTCGTATATGGCATTAAGATTCTTAGGAATGATGTACAATTCCCTAACAAAATCCACATACTTTGAACTATGCTCTAAATGAGAAACTGTAATCTGCGATTCTATACAATCTTCCTCATCTAATTTCAAATTCGAGATAAACTTTATTACCTCTTTTGCGTATTCTGCCTCTGGTTGATTCGCAACCAGGCAAGTGAGCTTTGCCAATCAAATCATGTGCAACGCTTCTTCTTCGTGATTTGCATTCGATGAGCTTTTGAGAGATACGATGTATTCGTACCAAGGTTTGTTAGAAATGGCAAGCTTGTCGTATACAGAGAACGTCATTTTTGGAAAAGTTTTGTGAAGGGTTTTGAAGAAGATGATAATTTCTGGGCAATCGAGAGGTTTTTGAAGCAGAGTGTTTTGAAGATGAAGGTTATTTGGAATTGGGTTTTGAAGGAATTTCTTCAATAGATATATAGGATTTGATTCATGGAAAATCATATAGATGAAGAAATCGACGGTTGAGATTAAACACCGACTAAATCGGGTATATGAAAGGACGATTTCACAAATATTAAGTCGCCAATTTAACCTTATTGGTGATTAATGAACAGTGCATTTAATTACTGTTCCTGCAGACCATTGACTTTCTTCGTGTATTTCAAAGGTCCCGCCCAAATATTCCTTCAGGTGTTATGTTATTTATTTCCAATGATTACTGAGATTCAGTTAGACAATAAATGTGTTGCATGAGTCAATACTTCTTTAGACTAATTTCCTCCATCAGTCTTACTGAGTTTTGACCTTGATAAAATGTCGATTATATCTTTAGTCTTGAACGAGATCAAGATATATCGAGTAATCGACCGAGGTCAATATATAATCGAAATCTTGAGCAGGGGTCATTATAATATCGAAAGTCTTGAAGCGAGGTCGATATAATATTAATCTTGATCTTGGGATATCTGAGTTTCCCAAGACTCAGAGTTCAATACTTTCAATTTTATCCTGAGTTTCTCAGTAAAAACCTAAGAAAACTTCATGCATCTGAAAACCTTCAATTTTTCAGATTTGCTTCATACACTTGGATCCAACATACCTAATTCAACTGATAGTTCCTGAAATCTTGATTCAGCCAAAGGTTTAGTCAAGATATTAGCTCTCTGTTTATCAGTATGAATTTTCTCCATTCTGATGTCTTTCTTCTCAACATGACCTCTGATGAAGTGATGTCTGATATCAACATGCTTACATCTGGTGTGCAATACCGGATTTTGTGTAATAGCAATTGCACTATTATTATCAGAAAATATAGGTACTTCATTGGCTATAATCTTATAATCCTCAATTGTTATGCGAGCAAAGAATCATGCACAACAACTTCCGCGACCATGTATTCAGGTCAATGATCTTGGTTGGTTCTCATCGAGGTTTGTTTCTTTGAAAACCATGATATCGGTTTACTTCCAAGAAATTGACAAGTTCTGTGGTAGACTTCTGTCAATTCTACATCCTCCATAATCGACATCTGAATAACCCGGTTAATTCAAAGTTATCATCAATTTGGATACCATAATCCTCTATTCACAAAGTGTCTTTAAGATATTTGAGAATCTTTTTGGCGGCCTCCATGTGACTAGCCTTAGGATTAGCTTGGTATCTTGCACATATCCCAACAAAGAAATGTTATATCGGGCCTACTTAACGTGAGATATAGCGATGATCCAATTATCCCTCTATAATCGGTGTGATTTCTTGATTTGCCTTGAGGATCGGGATCCATCTTGTAGTTAGTATTCATAGAAATTCTAAGCGCATTGCAGTCTCAGACACCATACTTTGCAATCGGATCTACGGTGTATTTTGCTTGATTGATGAAAATTCCTTCCTTAGTTGTTTTCACGAAGTCCAAGAAAGAAATTCATCTCCCCCATCATGGACATCTCAAACTTTCCTTTCATCAGGGTAGAAAACTTTTCACACAACTGATGATTTGGAGATCCAAATATGATGTCATCTACATAAATCTGAACAAGTAAGATGTCTTTCCCATCTTCTATCCTGAACAAAGTCCTATCAACAGTTCCTTTGATAAAACCAAGGTTAGTAAGACACTGAGAAAGGGTATCATACCATGCTTGGGGTGCTTGCTTAAGACCATACAAGGTTTTCCTGAGCCTGTAAACTTGGTCATTACATGCGAAACCGAGGAGGTTGTTCCACATAAACCTCTTCCTTAAGCACACCATTCAGAAATGCACTTTTCACATCCATCTGATAGACTGTGAATTTCATGTGGGCAGCATATGCAAGAAACAATCTGATGGCTTCTAGTCTTGCAATAGGTGCAAAGGTTTCATCATAATCCAAGCCTTCTTCTTGGGAATAACCTTGTGCAACTAGCCTTGCCATGTTTCTTACAATGTTATTGTTGGTCCCGGTGCAAACGAGTCTTACACGTGTATGGGGGGGGAATACACGTGTTCAGTGTTTTTAAAACTTTTTTCTTTACCGAGGTCGGCTTGGGTCGATAATCACGAAGATTAGGTCCCGAGAAGCCACGACGCTCGAGTCAAAGTCTCATCGAGATAAAAGTGATCCGAGCCGCTTTGTAAAACCTCTCGATAATCCCAACCGAGTCCTCGAAAGTGTCGAGATCCCGAGTTGCTTGGATCGATAACTAACTTCATGAACCCTCGGAAGAGTAAGTTCGGTTTGGTAACTATCCGTTCTATTACGCAGATGATGCGGAATGGTTGGCCCTTTAGTTTATACTCGTTTTAAGCTTTGCTGAAAAACCTTTCTTTTATGGAATAGTGATTAGGCTGTGATTCAATTACATGCAACTTCCAGTGGATTGATTCCAACTGAAATGTCAGTGAAAATATACTTTCAAACTCGGTGATGCAGCGGTTAAGCACGGATAAAAGCAATAAACAACACAAAGAATTATAGTGGTTCAGAGACTCAAGCTCTACGTCCTCTCTCTCGATCCTCGGAGAAATTAACTAATCACTTGAGCTTTTCGACTACCTCGCGTACCTTTTACGTAGTTTACTTACTCAACTTCGGCCCCGAGCTTTACGACTACTCCCGTAATTTACTTACTCAACCCGACCTTGAGCTTTCTGACTACCTCCGTAGTTTACTTACTCAAACACAAACAAGATTTCAGACTACCTCTGTAGCTTACTAACTTGTCCTCTAGAGTTTTCTGACTACTCCGCGTAGTTTACTAACTCTTTACAACTCTTCTCACCAACAAACACACTCCAACTACCTTCTCAAGGGTTTGGGGTTTCTCGGTTGGTTTCCAACTAGGATGTGATATCCTTTACAATGAAGTACAATGCAAAGGGTTAGGATATCTCGACTGAGCTTCGGATATGTCTTATCAAGCTAGGCTTAGTTTAGTGAGCTCTCTTCAATATAAAAGCACTTGGGAAATTCTAAGTTTTTCGAGTGCTTCAACTTGCAGTAATAAGTTTGAGCTCTTGAGTTGCGTATAAATTTCCCATAACCTTACAATGTAGAGGGTCACCAGTATTTATAGGCATACACCAAGGTCACTCTTGAAAACTATCCATTGGAGAGATAGCTTCGTGAGTTTCCTCTTATGGTGTGTGAGGAACGGCTATATTTAGGGTTTGAAACTCCCTAACACGTTTTAGACAATAGCCTTTCATGTAGCCGGTCTTCACTTTTTGCAGTCTAGAACTTTGTACTTCTGACATCTTTTTTTTTGACACATCCTTTGTCAATGTCGATGGTACAAATGTTGTCTTCCTCTTTTTGACTTTTTGTCTCCGGTTAAAGGTAGACACCTTCAACGGCTCTTTTTGGTTACAAACTACGAGTTGATATAACCTTAACAACACGCCGACTTAGTTATTTTTTATGCGCATTTGAATGTCTTGGCAAATATCTATTTCTCTAAGGAATCGCGATCTTACCGATATTGCATCGCCGGATAGATATTCTCGATGCCTCGGAACATTGAGGTTTATCTTGAGCATTGATGCATTCTTTGAGTCTTTAGTAATTCTTTGTGCCTTGATATTCTTGATCTTGATCTTGATCTTGCGTCTTGAGTCTTCGAGTCTTTAGGGTCTTCGAGTCTTGACGTCTTACGAGTCTTGAGTGTCTTGAGTCTTGAGTCTTACGAGTCTTCTGAGATATTCTGGTGATATCTTGAGTCTTCATCTTTGAGTCTTTAGTTCCTCGATATCATCTTTGAGTCTTGATATCTCGATTTCTGCTGCGAGTCTTGAGATACTCGATTTCTCATTTTAAGTCTTGATTCTCGGTTTCATCTGAAACTTGATTTCTTGGCTTATCTTGAGTTCTTGAGTCTTGAACCTATCTGAACTATATCTGCTGACTATACATTTTGCAAATAACATCCTGAATACTCTAAAACTGAATCCTGACTCAACTATCAAGATCATTCTGAACATGTCATACTCAGGAGTTTTGGGATCTTAATCAAAATCATATATCTTTTATTAAATTCATCTCCCAACAATTTCCCCCTTTTTGTTGATGCCAAAACCTATCTTGTTACAACATATAACCTATACTCAGGTTTCAGTTTATCCTATTACAAGATTGGTTATGTCTCCCAACAATTTCCTGAACAGAGAATCTCTCAACAATTAAATTATTCAACAATTTCTTCAGTAATGAATTTTCTTAAATAGTTCATCACCAAATACTTAAACAATTTCCCTTTATCAACACACAATCAGTTCAGAGACATTCATTCAGCATATCAAAATAAAAGACATGTAAATAAGATAATGAGATATTATCTTTTGAGCATAAATGATAAGTTTTCATTGATGATTGGTATACCATTACAGATTACAATGAGTCTTATCAACAAAATCAAAAAGACAAATATTTAAAGATTATAGAATCTTCTGAGTCTTCTGTCTTCGGTCTTCAGATTTGGCTCTTCAGTCTTCTGCTCTTCAGTTTGCTTCTTCTTCAACTTCATCAGCGGGCACCTCCAGGTCGAACATTCCGAAAAACCTCTTCTTCAGTTCATTTCTTTCCTTAATGATATCCGGACTGTTTCCTATTAAACCCAACTGACCAGCATACTGAGCAATTTCTTGAGTAATGTCCTTCTCATTCACCAAGCCATTACCAAGTCTTGGAGGAGGGTAGGAATATGGACCAGGGGCTACTATCTGTACCTCTCCTTCATCCGCAAGGTTCATCCAACTTTGGAGATATTTTGGATAGAAGGTTAGGAGATATTCAATGAACGCTTCATTACGCGAGCTTTCCCTCTCCACTCCTCGAGCACATCATAATAGAACCAAAAGGTTCTCTTTTTCACATATCGTTGAGTTTTATATAGCATCCATTTATCAAGGGGCCCTTGATGCTTTTGATGTCTCTCTCCTTTTGCTGCAAACTTTTTGAATCCTCCTTTCTACGGCTCTTCTTGATCTTTTTTCGATCACAGTACTTTGAGGGGTGTCTTTGTTTCTCTGGAGTGTCTTCAGAGCATTCTTCGTGTTGAAGACTTTCTTCTGAGGTTGAGACTCAGATTCTTCAATTCCTTCATCATCCAGAATCAGCTTTCTCTGGATTGGCTTAGAAAACGCCCCATACGCTTGCTCTCAGGTTGAACAATGCCCAAGGCTTTCCTCTTCATAGGCAATTCAGCAGCAGCCTGGCTTGTTCCAACCTTAGTTCTAGCACTCAGTTTCTCTCTTGCAACATCAAGCATGGTTTCCTCAGAAACTCGAGTGTAGATAGGATTCTCCACCTGAGCGAACTTCATCTTGTCAGTAGCTTCGACTTCTTTCAAGGCTTTGGATAGGTTATACATTTCAGCATCTTTCTGCGCCTTTTTCTTCAAAGTACGTGCTAATAACTTCCTGAAGTCTTCACCTTCCTTTTCCCCCTTTTTGGCACCGTAATTTGGAAGAAGTCTGGAGAGTGCTGTGTCCATGTGATATTGCTCTTTGCTCACACAGCGCACCTCTCCTGCTATCTGATCTTGTTCATCTTCCAGCCTCCTGATGTGGTTCTTAGCCACAGAAAATTCTTCAGAGAGATGGGCAAACTGGCCAGAGAGAGCATCTTTGAACATCTCTGTCATCTTGGTCATGAGCATTGAGCTCATTTCCTCAACAACAGATTTGATCATCACTTCATTCCTCTCTGCCAATTTCACCTCTAGAAATGCAGTTCTCTCCTGGTGCTTTTGTTTCAGTTCAACACTCTGCTCAGCCTTGACTCCCTCCAGCTTTTCATTCAGCTTATCTTCCATGGAGGTCATCTGTGAGGTCAGAGTGTTTTGGATTAGCACCAGTTCTGAAGAGTGACTAAGATTCTCCATCTTCTGAGCTTGGTTGGCCAATGTTTCTTCCATCTGAGCAATCTTGTTCATCATTGGCTCAACCTTCTCAAGTTTCTCCATCAAGGGAGTGAGGTCGATCTCAGGAACCTTCTGCACCTTCTGTGCTGATTGATCATCCTGAGCTTTAGCTTCATCGTGAGCTTCAGTCTCCAACTGAGCCTCAGTCTGTACATCAGACAATTCAGAATTAAAGATAGAACTTTCAGTAACTTTGGCATAATTGTGAATAGTGCCAAAAGGTACCTAAAGAGTGCTAGCTTCAGTCTTAGGTTGAATGATTTCAGGTTGATCAGCACCAGAATTTTCCTTCTCCATCTGAGACTGATCCTCAGCATCTCCCTATTGGTCCCCATCTCCATCTTGAGATTTGTCTCCGCTGCTAGGGGCACCAACTTCAGTAGCTTTCCTCTCAGCTATCTTACTCTGAACCAGTCATCAAAATCGGAATTTTTCATCCTGAGCTTTGTCCTCCTGAATCTTGAGAAGTCAATTAGGAATGTTGTTTCCTCATTCCACCAGTCTTCCCCTCTGAATGCAGCAATATCAAGCATCTCCGGAAGAGTCTGATTGAGGATGAAAACCGTCGACCTTAATCTGAAGAAGATATCTTGCAGATCAGGGAATGAGCTGAGCTCAGGGTAGCGGTCAAGAATGAACCGTTCCCCCTTGCTCCTCCACTCGGTTTCCTCAGCTTCGCCCTTCTTCCATCTCGGGTTTTCTGGTTCAGTCGAAGCATCAGCTGAAGGATTAAGAAGTAGATCACTCAGGAGCTCATCAAGAATAAGCTGCTCATGAGTCTCAGCAACATCGGAAGGTTGTGCAGTCAGGTCCTCAGTTTGCATCTGAGTGGGTTCTGGGGCCTGAGCTGGCATATCCTCAGATTGACTCTGAGTTGGCTCTTCTGTTGTCTGAGCCAGCACATCTTTGGTAGGAATCTCTGAGGCCTGAGTTCCTTTAAAAATTTCCTGAGAAATTTTGTCTGAACTGAGCGACGTCTCAAGCACCTCAGAGAAGACCTACTCCTCAGTCTGTTCCTGTGCCTTAGAGATAACCTGAGCCAAAACTTGCAATGGCGAACTCTGAGCTGTTTGGCCCTCAGATTGAATCTCTTCAGAATCACTGCCATCTTCATCGGTGAGAATCACCAATCTTCTGCGCTTGGGGGCGAGGGTTTTCTGCTTTTTCAACTTCTCACCATGCTCCATCTTTGCCTCCAACAGAACCTTCCCCCTGGTTTGTTGGGTCTCTTCAGCAGCAGCAGCTTTAGGTGATTCTGCTTTCTTTTCTTTCTTCCCTCTGATGGCCTGCTTCTTCACAGCAATGGGCTTGAATAGCACCTTGGACTTAGGGAATGGGGTCGAATTGGCGAAGATATCCTCCTCCTCTCTGCACATCTCCAAAATATATGCTATTTTGGTGGCATGGTGGATCTTGCCTTAAATCGAGATAGCCCCGTCTACCTTCTTGAAGACTTTGGCTTGCTCACTCACTATTTGAATCAAGAATTTTAGCTAGTTGAAGTCAGTGGTGGGTGAGGCCTCGATCGCCGCCATCAGTCGGAGCTTCGGGGTACTGATCTGTTCAAAACTCCCCGCAAGGCTCACGATGCTTTTGCTCACAATATCCATCAAAACTCGATATTGTGGCTTCAAATGCCTCTTATGCAGTGTAGCCTCAAATTTCACAGGATTCTCAACAATCCTATCTAAATACTCCTGCTCTCTACCCAACATATACATAGTAGGATCCTCTCCTTTATCACAGAGCTCAAAAACATCATTTAAATTCTTCGGAACTATATACAAATCCCTCTCAAAATCGATGTATTTGGACAAATGCTCTAAGTGTGATCTGATGAATGAGAATGCATACCATCCTCTTCATCTATCCTCAAATTCTGAGATGAATTCGATTACCTCTTTCAGATACTCTTGGTAAAATTAAACTGTATTTAGAGATGAGTGAGTTTGGCCAATTGAATCATATGGAGAGCCTCCTCTTCTGGTTTGGAGTTGGATGTGCTATCGAGCGAGACAACGAACTCGTACCAGGGTTTGTTGGTTTCGGCTAATCTTTCGAACAAGGTAGGAGCCATTTCAGAGATTGAAGATTTAGGGTTTAGGATTTTCTGGGCAATGGGGATTTATTTGCAGAGGATTTGGGAACAAAGGGTTTGATAAAATTTTGGCTTGAATGGCTTATTGGGGAATATATAGCTTCGAGATTGTGGGGAATCGCGTTGGTTAGGTGAAAAGCAACGGTTGAGATTAATCTCCGATTAATCGGGTATACGAACAGACGATCTCCGAAAAGTAAGCCGCCAATTTATCCTTATTGGTCAAAAATTGTAACAGAGCATTTAATGACTGTTGACCTTCTTCGGAATTTCAAACGATCCCACCCAAAAACATTCCTTAGGTGTTTTGTATTTATTGCAAATGATTACTGAGCTTCACTTAAGCAATAAATGAGTTGCATGATTCATTACTTCTTCAGACTAATTTCCCTCTATCAGTCTTACTGAGTACTGACCTCGATAAAATGTCAAGATGATCTTCGAAATCTTGAATGGGTTCGAGATACTCTTGAGTCTTGACCTTCAAGAATCTGAGTTTCACGAGACTCGATTCCAAGATTTCCATTTTATCCTGAGTTTCTCAGTAGAAATCTGAGAAAACTTCATGCATCTGAAAACCTTCAATTTTTCAGATTTTACTCTATACACCTGGATCTAACATCCCTAATTCAACTGAAAGTTCCTGAAATCTTGATTCAGCCAAAGGTTTAGTCAAGATATCAGCTCTCTGCTTATCAGTATGAATTTTCTCCATCCTTATGTCCTTTTTCTCGACATGATCTCTGATGAAGTGATGTCGATATCCACATGCTTGCATCGGTGTGTATCTTTGGATTTTGTGAAATAGCAATTGCACTATTATTGTCACAAAATATTGGTACTTCATTGGCTACAACTTTATAATCCCTTAATTGTTGTTTGAGCCAAAGAATCGAAAGCACAAACAACTTCCCGCAGCCATGTATTCAAACTTGATGAGAGATCTTGGTTGCTCATCGAGGTATGTTTCTTCAAAAACCAAGATATCAGCTTACTTCCTAGAAATTGACAAGTTCCTGTAGTGGACTTTCTGTCAATTCTGCAACCTCCATAATCAGCATCTGAGTAACCAGTTAATTCAAGGTTATCATCAGCTGGATACCATAATCCTCTATTCACTGTGCCCTTAAGATACTTCAGTATCTTTTTGGCAGCCTCCATGTGACTAGCCTTAGGATTATGGTATCTTGCACATATCCCAACAACAAAAGTTATATCCGCCTACTACTTTAACGTGAGATAGAGCAATGATCCAATGATTCCTCTATAATCGGTATGACTCGACGATTTGCCTTGAATCGGGATCCATCTTGTAGTTAGTATTCATAGGAATCAAAGCGCATTGCATTTACACCATATTTGGCAATCAGATCTCTGGTGTACTTTGCCTGGTTGATGAATATTCCTTCCTTTGATTGTTTCACTTGAAGACCTAGAAAGAAATTCATCTCTCCCATCATTGACATCTCAAACTTGCCTTTCATCAGTGTTGAAAACTTTTCACACAGCTGATGGTTTGGAGATCCAAAAATGATGTCATCAACATATATCTGAACCAGTAAGATATCTTCCCCATCTTCTATCCTGAACAGAGTTCTATCAACAGTCCCTTTGACAAAACCATGGTCAGTAAGAAACTGAGAAAGAGTATCATACCATGCTCTGGGTGCTTGCTTGAGACCATACAAAGCTTTTCTGAGCCTGTAAACTTGGTCATTCTGTTTGAAACCAGGAGGTTGTTCCATATAAACCTCTTCTTTAAGCACACCGTTCAGAAATGCACTTTTCACATCCATTTGATAGACTGTGAACTTCATGTGGGCAGCATATGCAAGAAACAATCTGATGGCTTCTAGTCTTGCAACAGGTGCAAAGGTTTCATCATAATCCAAGCCTTCTTCTTGGGAATAACCTTGTGCAACTAGTCTTGCCTTGTTTCTTACAATGTTGTTGTTTTCATCTCTTTTATTCTTGAAAACCCACTTGGTTCCAATGACATTGTGCCTTTTAGGTCTATCTACTAGCTCCCATACTTCATTCCTTGAGAATTGATTCAGCTCATCTTGCGTAGCAGTAATCCAATAAGAATCTTGTAGAGCTTCACCAATCTCAGCAAGTTCTTTCTCTGATAGGAAGCAGCAGAAAACTGCACTCTCACCATGGAACCTTCTTGTTTTAACACCTTCAGTTAGATCACCCACAATCTGACTTGTAGGATGATTATCTAACCATTTCCTTCTTGATGTTCCCCCTTCAGTAGTATCCTCAACATTTGAAATGTTAGGTTCGGATTAATTCAAGAAACTTCGAGGAACAACAGAAAGGGAGAAAGGGAATCATCTTCCTCAGGGGAAATTCCATTCAGAACATTGTCAGAGACATTTGTTCCCCTTTGGTTGATAGATTCAGAATTTGCCTCAGCTGTAACCAAATCTTCATTGGCATCACATACCTGAGTCTGAACTGGTGTTTGTTCAGATTGGTCACCTTTTGGAGTGTTGGTTTTCCTGAGTCTCACCATCCTGAACTTCTTTATCTGAGTCTGAGTCACTCCAATCATAGGATGTGACTGACTTCTTCAGGTTCAGTGGATGATTTATCTTTCTGTTTCAGGCTTAATCTGGTGATCCTTTTAGTCAGTTCATCTCAAGATCGTGTTCTTTCTTTCCGAACACAAGTAGATTCATCAAAAACAACATGAGGTGTTTCCTCCACAATAAGAGTCCTACAGTTGTAAACTCTGAAAGCTTTACTGACTTCAGAATATCCTAAGAATATTCCTTCATCAGCTTTACTATCAAATGTTTTCAACTGATCTTTACCATTATTGTGTATGAAACACTTGCAACCAAACACACGAAAGAAAGAAACAAGAGGCTTCCTTTCATTCCAAAGCTCATAGGGTGTTTTGCCTTGACTCTTGGTCAGCATGGATCTGTTCTGAGAGTAGCATGCAGTGTTGACGGCTTCAGCCCAAAATCTTTTAGGAATATCGACAATTATCATTGTCCTTGCAGCTTCTTTTAGAGTCATGTTCCTTCTTTCAGCAACACCATTTTGTTGAGGGGTCCTTGCAGCTGATGTTTCATGTGAAATTCCATTTTCTGCACAATAATCAGATATGATATGATTTATAAATTCAGTTCCTTGTCGATCGATTTTGACCACACTCGATTTTTTCTCAATCTTGAGCCTTTTGATGAATCTCGCGACTTTTATCTCGAGTCTCTTTCTTCCCGAGTAAGAATATGACCCAAGTATATCTTGAGTAGTCATCAACTACTACCAATGTGTATTTCCTGCCATTAGTGCTTCTTTGGGGTTATAGGACCAAAAGATCCATATCACGATGAATCAAGTATTCTTTCAGGTAGAAACATCAACTTTGCTTTTAAATGATGCTCTTATTTGTTTTCCTTTTGGCACGCATCACAAATATGTTCCTTACTGAACACTTCATTAGGCAACCCTCTCACAAGAGCTAATCTTGCAAGCTTGTTCGAGGTTTTGAAATTTAGGTGATTCATTCTTTTATGCCATAAACAAACGGGTATATCTGTGGAACTTTTAGCAACTAAACATGTATCTTTAGGAGTTGAACTCCAATAAGCAAGATACACATTCCCTTTTCTTGTACCGGTCAAGAATACTTTTACGTGTTGTATCATCTTTCACAAAAACATAAGTTCTTAGAGAACTCAACATTAAAACCCTTATCACGTAATTGGCTTATTGAAAGTAAATTATGCTTCAATCCAGATACATATGAAACACCATGGATATGAATCGATTCGATTTCCAAAGTTCCATATCCTTGACCATCCTTGGAGTTATCTCCAAAAGTGATCTGTGGGCCTCTTTGTTCAACATAGTCACTGAGTATCTTCTTGAATCCTGTCATATGTCTTGAACATCCACTGTCCAAATACCATACATCAGGGGCCTTTTCATCTCTGCTCATTAGTGCTATGTGATCTTTAATCAGCTCAGTGCCCTTGTTTTCCTCCTGAAAAACAGATCAATTTTTAGGTACCCAATTTGTGTAGGGTCCTACAAGGTTAGATGTACCTTTCGGAATCCAAATTTACCTGACAACTCTAATCACTTTAGAGTGGCTAATTTGTCTTCCATAAACATCAACATACACATTTACTACTCTGGGTGCCTTAGCAGTTTTCTGTGTATGTGTGTTTGCTTTAGCATGAACATGGGCTTTTGAATTTTTCTTTGGTTCAGGCCTTCTGTTCATTTGCTTTGGCTCTAGTGCAGCCGGTCTAAATCTTTGTTGACTCGGCTTCAGATAACCTTTACCCTTAGGCAAGTGGGGTTCGGGTTATGCATCTTTGAAATCTGGGTCTTTCAAGATTATCTTGAGGACTTGGTCTCTTGAGTTGAGAATGTCTCTTTGAGTGTTTCTCATCGAGGATTCCTATGATGGTTCGGTGTGGATCCTTTTCGGGTTTGCATTCTTAGCCCGAGGCTTTGAAGTGCTTGCTCTGAAACTTTTCAATCGAGTGCTCAGTTTTCTAGCCTTCACCGAGGGTTTGGGCTTTCCTACCGATTATTCGGTTTCTTTCGAGACCATAGGTCCTTTTCCTTGTCTACAACCTTGGGCATTCTTGACTTGAAGTGTAGGTGTGCATTTGGTTTTACAAAGATTGTCTTCTTACTACTTGATGCAGCATTCAGATGACCTTGTGAGGTTCCCCCTGGAATATATCACAATCCAGATTTTATAGTGACAGATCTCTGGTAACTCTGAATTTCATCTATTACATTAGATGCATTATTCAATAGAGTTAACTTCTTCTTTGCACTATCCTCACAGTTATGTAGAGTTTCATGCTTCTCAGAGAGGTCATTGAACTTAGTTCTGATCAGCTGAATCTCTTCAGTGGATTTCTCTAGCTTTTTCAGTTAGGGTCATTATCAACTTCTCTTTCTCTGAGAGTTGTACTTTCGTAACATCCAGTTCACCGGTAGCTCCCATTAATTGAGAAGTGATTTGATTATTGCTAGAGAGTCTTTTCATTTTAGATTTTCAAACTTTCGATTCCTTTATTACGCTCTTGAGTTTTATTTAGCGAGTTCTTGTAAAAACAAAGATAGTCCTTCATAAGATTCTCAAAAGAATCCATCAGGTCAAAATGACTGTTTTCAGTGGAACTTGAAAACTCTTGTGCTAGTGTAGGAGCAACAATAGAGAAAGAAGAGTTTACCTCCTCAATGGCCATCAGACGGATGTCATCACTTTCACTGTCTGAGAATATTTCATCTGAAGAGCTAGATCCCTCCTCAGAGTGTTCTTCTTCTGCAACCATGGCCTTTTTGCTAGAGAACTTCTTGTCTCTTTTAGCTTGCCTTTCTCTTCTCTCCTTAGCACTCAAATCTGGACAATCATACTGGAAGTGACCTTTCTTTTGGCAATTATAGCATATGTTGGTATCATCATCCTGATCACTTTCTTCTTTGGACTTGGAGTCCTTCTTTCTGGATGAAGATCCCTCAGCTTTCAGGTCTTTCTTCTTCTCAGTTGATTTGTCCTCGGGTTTCTTTCCTGTATTGTGGTTCTGTAATAGCTTTTTGTATTTTCCAAATCTATTATTAAGTCTTTCAAACCTCCTTGCCATCAGTCTTTAGCTTTTCTTCAAGCTCATCCCGATTTTTGGCATGGGGGTTCTCGAACTCTCTAGTTTTCTGTGTTTTATCTTTGGCTTTTAAAGCCACATTCTTACTAGATGATGAATCATCTTTCTTTGTCGACCTTTTTGGATTTCTTATCAATTACAAATTCATAGGCCTTATTTCGAGAGAAGACTTGTTGGTATGGCATTGAATTAATGTTCTTGGTGTTTTCAATCACCTTTCGCATGAATATCCCATTTCTTAGAAAGACCTCTAAGAATTTTCAATGCAACTTCTCTTTGTGGATATTTCTTTCCAAGTGCATTTAGATCATTCATGATGCTAGTGAATCTGACTTCCAATTTGTCTATTGATTCACCATCATCCATTTCAAAACTATCAAACTTTCCAATTGCCACTGAAAGTTTGTTTTCTTTTATATGATCTGTGTCTTGGCACATTACATCTAGTGCATCCCAAATCTCTTTAGCAGTATTACAGTGAGAGATCATTCCCATCACACCATCATCAATTGTAATGTATAGTGTGTCTTTAGCAATATAGTCTAAATTGACTAACTTTCTCTCCTCAGAGTGGGTTGGTCATCGACTTAGGAAATTCGCTCTAGGATCAATTCTCTCATCTTCATTTCCTCCGGGATTCACCACGAAGAAATTGGAATGGTCCTTGAGAGACCACTCTCCACATACGCTCATGTTTAGAATACAGGTGAGCCTGCATTCTCAGTCTCCATAGATCATAGTTCTCCACTGAGAATATGGGAAGTTTTTTAGAAGACATTTTTATCTGAGCTTTTGAAAAAAAAAATCAGCAAATAAGATCAGTTCAGATAGACCACAAGTATTTTTAGCAAATAAAATTTTGGTCAAAAAAGCAGTGGTCAAGTTGAACCATCGCTCCGATACCACTTGTTGGTCGGTGCAAACGAAGTCTTACACGCGTGTATGGGGGGAATACACGTGTTCGGTGTTTTTAAAACTTTTTTTCATCGAGGTCACTTGGGTCGATAATCCTCAAGATTAGGTCCCGAGAAGCACAGAGATCGCTCTCGAGTCAAAGTCTCATCGAGGCGGTGACCCTAAGCTACTTTCAAAAACCTCAGATAATCCAAACTGAGTCCTGAGTGTCAGAGATCCTGATTTGCTTGGATCAGATAACTAACTTACTGAACCCTCAGAAGAGTAAGTTCAGTTTGGTAACTATCTATTCTAGCTTTACTCGGATGTGCGGAATGGTTGGCCCTTTAGTTTATACTGCGTTTTAAGCTTTTTTTAAAAAACCTTCCTTTTATGGAATAGTGAATAGGCTGTGATTCAATTACATGCAACTTCCAATTGGATTGATTCCAACCGAAATGTCGGTGAAAATATGCTTTCAAACTCGGTGATGCAGCAAAGTTAAGCACGATAAATAAAAGCAATAAACAACACAAAGAATTATAGTGGTTCGAGAGACTCAAGCTCCCACGTCCACTCTCTCTCGATCCTCGAGAGAAATTCACTAATCACTTCGAGCTTTTCGACTACCTCGCGTAGTTTACTTACTCAACTCGCCCCGAGCTTTTTGACTACTCCCACGTAGTTTACTTACTCAACCCCGACCTTGAGCTTTCTGACTACCTCCGTAGTTTACTTACTCAAACACAAACAAGCTTTCAGACTACCTCTGTAGCTTACTAACTTCTCCTCTAGAGTTTTCTGACTACTCCGCGTAGTTTACTAACTCTTTACAACTCTTCTCACCAACAAACACACTCCAACTATCTTCTCAAGGGTTTGGGTTTTCTCGGTTGGTTTCCAACTGATGAGATATCCTTTACAATAAAGTACAATGCAAAGGGTTAGGATATCTCGACTGAGCTTCGGATATGTCTTATCAAGCTAGGCTTAGTTTAGTGAGCTCTCTTCAATATAAAAGCACTTGGGAAATTCTAAGTTTTTCGAGTGCTTCAACTTGCAGTAATAAGTTTGAGCTCTTGAGTTGCGTATAAATTTCCCGTAACCTTACAATGTAGAGGGTCACCAGTATTTATAGGCATACACTAAGGTCACTCTTGAAAACTATCCGTTGGAGAGATAGCTTCGTGAGTTTCCTCTTATGGTGTGTGAGGAACGGCTATATTTAGGGTTTGAAACTCCCTAACACGTTTTAGGCAATAACCTTTCATGTAGCCGGTCTTCACTTTTTGCAGTCTGGAACTTTGTACTTCTGACATCTTTTTCAAATGACACATCATTTTGTCGAATGTCAAGATGGTACGATGTTGTCTTTCTCTTTTTGACTTTTGTCTCCGATTAAAGGTAGACACCTTCAGCGGCTCTTTTGATTTACAAACTACGAGTTGATATAACCTTCACAACACTTGACTTAGTTCTTTTTATGCGCATTTTGAATGTCTTGGCAAATATCTATTTCTCTAAGGAATCGCGATCTTACCGATGTGCATCCGCCGGATAGATATTCTCGGTGCCTCGGAACATTTAGGTTTATCTTGAGCATTGATACATTCTTGAGTCTTGATAATTGCGTGCCTTGATATTCTTGATCTTGATCTTGATCTTGATCTTGCGTCTTGAGTCTTACGAGTCTTGAGGGTCTTCGAGTCTTGGCGTCTTTGAGTCTTGATGTCTTGAGTCTTCGAGTCTTCTACAGATATCTTGTTGATATCTTGAGTCTTCATCTTTGAGTCTTGATTCCTCGGTATCATCTTGAATCTTGATATCTCGATTTCTGCTTGAGTCTTCAGATACTCAGTTTCTCACCGAGTCTTGATTCTCGATTTCATCTTTTGAAACTTGATTTCTTCATAAACATACTGAGTTCTTCAGAGTCTTCAGAACCTATCCTGAACTATATCTGCTGACTATACATTTTGCAGATAACATCCTAAATACTCTAAAACTGAATCTTGACTCAACTATCAAGATCATTCTGAACATGTCATACTTAGGAGTTTTGGGATCTTAATCAAAATCATATATCTTTTATTAAATTCATCTCCCAACAATTTCCCCCTTTTTGATGATGCCAAAACCTATCTTGTTACAAACATATAACCTATACTCAGGTTTCAGTTTATCCTATTAAAAGATTGGTTATGTCTCCCAACAATTTCCTGAACAGAGAATCTCTCAACAATTAAATTATTCAACAATTTCTTCCAAGAATGAATCTTCTTAAATAGTTCATCACCAAATACTTAAACAATTTCCCTTTATCAACACACAATCAGTTCAGAGACATTCATTCAGCATATCAAAATAAAAGACATGTAAATAAGATAATGAGATATTATCTTTTGAGCATAAATGATAAGTTTTCATTTATGATTGGTATACCATTACAGATTACAATGAGTCTTATCAACAAAATCAAAAAGACAAATATTTAAAGATTACAGAATCTTCTGAGTCTTCAGTCTTCAGTCTTTAGATTTGGCTCTTCAGTCTTCTGCTCTTCAGTTTGCTTCTTCTTCAACTTCATCAGCGGGCACCTCCAGGTCGAACATTCCGAAAAACCTCTTCTTTTTCAGGCTAAGTCTGGTGATTCTCTTGGTCAGTTCTCCTGAGTCATGTTCCTGTTTCTTCTTAACACAAGTAGATTCATCAAAAACAACATGAGGTGTTTCTTCCACAATAAAAGTCCTACAGTTGTAAACTATGAAGGCTTTACTGACTTCAGAATATCCTAGGAATATCCCTTCATCAGCTTTGCTATCAAAAGTTTTTCAACTGATCTTTACCATTATTGTGTATGAAACACTTACAACCAAACACACGAAAAAAAAGAAAAAAAGAGGCTTCCTTTCATTCCACAACTCATATGGAGTTTTTCCTTGGTTCTTTGGTCAAACATGGATCCATTACGAGAGTAGCATCACGGTGTTGATAACCCCCAAAATCTCTTAGGAATATCGGCCAAAGAATCATTGTCCTTGTAGCTTCTTTTTGAGTCCTATTTATTCTTTTCAAACACCACCATTTGTGGGGTCCTTCTGCGTTGATGTTTCATGAGCTATTCCATTTTTGTTGCGAATAATCGGATATAATATGATTGATAAACTCAGTTCCCTTATCTGATCTGATTTTGACCACACTCAGATTCTTTTCAAGATCTTGGGCCTTTTCAGTAGTTCAGGCGGTTTTATGCGAGTCATATTCTTACTGAGTAAGAATATGACCCATGTGTATCTAGAGTAGTCATCAACTACCACAAGTGTGTATTTTCTGCCATTAGTGCTCACGGGTGTTACTGGACCAAAGAGATCCATATGTAACAGTTGTAGTATTCTCTCACTAGAAACATCTACTTTGCTTTTGAAAGATGCTCTGATTTGTTTTCCTTTCTGACAAGCATCACATACATGTTCTTTACTGAACACTTCATTTGGTAACCCCCTCACAAGTGCTAATCTTGCAAGTTTGTTCAGGGTTTTGAAGTTTAAGTGATTCATTCTTTTGTGCCACAACCAACTGGTATCAGTGGAACTTTTCGCAACCAAACATGTATCTTTAGGAGTTGAACTCCAATCAGTAAGATACACATTTCCTTTTCTAGTACCAGTCAGTAAAATTTTCTGTGAAGTATTGTCTTTCACATAACATAAGTTCTTTGAGAACTCAACATTGAATCCTTTGTCACAGAATTGACTGATAGAAAGCAAGTTATGCTTTAGACCAGACACATATGAAACACCATGGATATGAATAGAGTCAACTTCAAGAGTTCCATATCTTTCAGTTTGTCCTTTGGAATTGTCTCCAAATGTGATCTGAGGGCCTTTTTGCTCAACATAGTTAGTGATTAGTTGCTTATATCCTGTCATATGTCTTGAACATCCACTATCTAGATACCATATAGCATGAGCCAATTCATTTCCACTCATCAATGCTATGTTGTCTTCATTATTTCGGTTTGCTTTTTTCTTTTCAATTTAAAAAACAGATCAATTCTTAGGTACCCATTTGGTGTAGGGTCCTACCAGGTTAGCTTGTACCTTTTGGAACCCAAATCGCCTAACAACTCTAATTACTTTAGAGTGGTTGATTTGTCTCCCATAAACATCTACATACACATTCACCACCCTAGGTGCCTTGGCAATATCCACGTGTATGAGTGAGTGCGGCCTTTAGCATGAACATGAGCCTTAGAGTTCTTCTTGGGTTCAGGCCTTTTGTTCAAGTGTTTTGGCTTTTGTGCTGCTGGTCTCTGTCTCTGCTGACTTGGGTTCAGAAAAACTTTACCCTTAGGCAAGTGGGGTTTGGGTTGCCTGTACTGAAATTGGGGTCTTTTCAATGTCGAGGACTTGGTCTTTTTCGGTTGAGAATATCTCTCTGAAAGTGTTTCTCTTCCGAAAATTCCTCACGATGGTTCAAAGTGTAGATCTCTTTAGGTTGGTATTCTTAGCCTTTGAGGCTTTGAAATCTTGTCTGAAGATTTCTACCGAGTGGTCGGGTTTTCTAGCCTTTTCCCGAGGTGCGGGCTTTCTTCCCTGAACCTTCGCTTTTTTCAAACCATAGGTCCTTTACCCATGTCTAAAACTGGGCGGTTCTTCAAGAAGAAGATTAGGTGCCACTTGTTTAACAAAACAGATCTTGGTGCTACTAGAAGCAAAGATTCGAGAAGACCTTGTGAGGTTCCCCACGGAATGTATCCCAATCCAACTTTTTATAGTTGTGTGTCTTTGATAACTCAATTTCATCTATCACTTTAGATGCGAATTCAATAGAGCTAACTTTTCTCTGCGCAAGACTATCCTCACATTTCTTTAGAGTTTCATGCTTCTCAAAGAGGTCATTGAACTTCGATTACGATAAATTTGGATCTCTTTAGTAGATTTCTCTAATTTTCCATTCGGGATCTCTATCACCTTCTTCTTTTTTCGAGAGTTGTACTTTCGAACATCTAGTTCATCATTAGTTCTCATCAATTGAGAAGTGATCTCAAAGATTTTTAGAGTATTTCCACTTGATTCTCGTGATCGGTTCCTTGTTACGCTCTTGAGTTTCAAATGAGCAGATTCTTGTAACACGTAATAGTCCTTCATAAGATTCTCAAATGCATCCATCGGTCAAAATTCTTTATTTTCTGATGAGAACTTGAGAACTCATGTGTTTGTGTAGGAGCAACAACAGAGATAGAAGAATTTACCTCCTCTACAGCCATAAGACAGATATCATCAATGTCACTATCTGAGAAAATCTCATCTGAGGAGCTGGAACCTTCTTCAGAATGTTCTTCTTCCTCAGCAATCATAGCTTTCTTGCTGGAGAACTTTCTTGTCTCTCTTAGCTTATCTTTCCTTTCTTTTTTTAGCACTTAGCTCAGGACAGTCATATTGAAAGTGACCTCTCTTCTGAAAGTTGTAGCATCTGTTGGTATCATCATCCTGATCACTTTCCTTCTTGGTCTTGGAGTCCTTCTTTTTGGATGAGGATCCTTCAGCTTTCTGGTCCTTTCTTTTCTCAGTGCATCTGTCCTCAGCTTTTGAGTATCTCTTGTACCTGTGATTCCTGTAATATTTCTTATATTTCCCATTCTGCTATTAAGTCTTTCAAACCTCCTTGCCATCAGTACTAGCTTATCCTCCTGCTCATCCTGATTTTTGGCAAGTGAGTTCTCAGACTCTCTAGACTTACAGGATTTCTCTTTGGCTTTGAAAGCCACATTCTTGCTAGATGAAGAATCATCTTTGCTGTTAGATTTCTTAGTTTTCTTGTCAATCACAAACTCATAAGCTTTCAGTTCAGAGAAAACTTGTTGATATGGCATGGAATCAATATTTTTGGTGTTTTCAATCACCACAGCATGTATATCCCATTTCTTAGATAATCCTCTAAGAATTTTCAGTGCCACTTCTCTCTGTGGGTATCTTTTCCCAAGAGCACTCATATCATTCATGATGCTAGTGAATCTAACTTCAAGTTTGTCAATGGATTCACTATCTTCCATTTCAAAGCAATCAAACTTTCCAATAGCAACAGAAAGTTTGTTTTCCTTAATATGATATGTGCCTTGACACATAACAGCAAGTGTGTCCCATATTTCTTTTGCAGTTTCACAGTGACAAATCATCCCCATAACACCATCATCAATAGTACTATACAAAGTATCTTTAGCAATGTAGTCCAGATTGACTAACTTTCTCTCATCAGGAGTAAGTTGATCATCAGATTTTGGAAATTCATCTCTGGGATCATTCCTCTCAGTATCAGTGATTCTGGGATTCACAACAGTAAATTTGAATGGTCCTTCAGAAACCACTCTCCACATTCTTTCCTGTTTTGAATACAGATGAGTCTGCATTCTTAATCTCCATAGATCATAGCTCTCAACAGAGAACATAGGAAGTTTCTTATAAGGCATAATGACAGAGCCTTGTAAGATATCAGCAAATAGATCTGTTCAGTAGACCACCAGAGTCCTTCAGCAATTTAGACTATGGCCACCATAGCAAGTGGTCAAATTGAACCCTTTGCTCGATACCACTTGTTGGTCGGTCTTAATGAGTCTCACACGTGTGTGGGGGAATACACGTGTTGATGATTTTTAAAACTTTTCTTTCGAGGTCGGATGGGTCGAGGTTATCGATGATTTGGCTCGAGAACCACAGTTGCCCGAGTCAAAGTCTCATTGAGACAATGATCTGTTCGCTTTTCGGAAGCCAGATTAACCTAACCGAGCTTCGAGTTTTATCAGAGATCTGAGCCGCTTGGATTAGATAACTATCTTACTGAACCCTCAGTAGAGTTAGTTCAGTTTGGTAACTATCTGTTCTAGCTACTCAAGTGTGCAGAATGGTTGGCCCTAAGTTTATACTGCGTTTTAGCTTTTTTTGAAAATCTTCCTTTTAATGAAAACGTTGATTAAATTTGTGATCGGTTGATGCAAGTTCATTGGATTGGTTCAAATGAATATCGATGAATTATGCTTTCGGTGAAAAACATGCAATAGATAATAATGCAAAGATCTAAAGCAAAAAACAACAAAGCAATTATAGTGGTTCGAGACTCAAGCTCCTACGTCCACCTCTCTCGACCTTCGAGAGAAATTCTTAACCACTTCCTAAAGCTTTAGCTAACTTCATCAGTAAGCTTACTCACTTTTTTACTTTGAGTTTTCTGGCTGACTCACTGCAGCTTACTAACTCAAACACACACAAGTGTTCAGACTACCACAAGTGGCTTACTAACTTCTTCTCTAGAGTTTTCTGGCTAACTCACTGTAGCTTACTAACTCTTTACAACTCCAACTCACCAACAAACACACACAAACTACCTTACAAAGGGTTTGGGTTTTTGGGTTGGTTTCAACTAGGATGAGATATCCTTTACAATAAGAACAATGCAAAGGCTAGGATATCTCTACTAAGCTTTGGATATATCTTATCAATCTAGGCTTAGTGAATGAGCTCTCTCCAATGTGAAACACTTGGGAAATTCTAGGTTTTTCGAGTGCTTCAATTTGCAATAATACGAATGAGCTCTTGAGTTGCTTTCAAATTTCCCGTAACCTCTTATTGTAGAGAGTCACTAGTATTTATAGGCAACTTCACCAAGGTCACTCTTGAAAAACTATCCATTGGAGGAGATAGCTTCATGAGTTTCCTCTTATGGTGTTTGATGAAAGGCTATTTTTAGGGTTTGAATACTCCCTTGCATGTTTTAGGAAATATGCATTCATGTAGCCAATCACCACTTTTTGCAGTCTGGAACATAGTACTACTGACATGCTTGATGACTGTAATCGCTTTTCGATTGTCGAAGAAAGTACTGATCTTTGTCTTTTCTCTATTTGGTTCTTGTCTTCAGTAAATGTAGACAAACATAACGGCTCTTTTTGGTCAATCTCTCTGAATGAGATAACCTTAAACAACACTTAGACTTAGTTCATTTTGTCTGCATGTGAATGTCTGGGGAAATATCTATTTTTCTGAATATTCGCGTTTTTCTCAGTTTTGTAGTCTTCAGATAGATATTATTCAGTGCCTCGGAACATTCAGGTTATACTGAGTATTCACTCTATTCTTGAGTCTTGATAACTCTCTTTGGGTCTTGATATCTTTCGTGTCTTGATATCTTACGAGTCTTGATGTCTTCGAGTCTTGATGTCTTACGAGTCTTGATGTCTTGAGTCTTGAGTGTCTTGATGACATCTTTGAGTCTTGATGTCATATTGAGCCTTGATGACATCTTGAGTCTTGATTTCTTGAAACTTCTTGAGTCTTGATTACTTCTTGAGTCTTGAGTTTCTTGACAACTTCTTGAGTCTTGATTACTTGAAACTTCTTGAGTCTTGGTTTCTTCATAAACTTATTTGAGTCTTGATTTCTTGAAAAATTCTTGAGTCTTGGTTTCTTGAAAAATTATCGAGTCTTGGTTTCTTGAAACTTATCTTGAGTCTTGATTTCTTGAAACTTCTTTGAGTCTTGAGAATCTTGAGAATCTAACCTGATCTATATCTGCTGACTATACATGGTGCAGATAACTTCCTGAACACTCTATACTGAATCCTGACTCAGTCTATCATGATTATCCTGAACATGTCATACTCAGGGGTTTTAGGATCTAATCAAAATCTCTTTATTAAATTCATCTCCCAACAAATCTTATGAACCTCGCAAGGGGGCAAATCGAACAAGCATAGTTGCACACGATTCTTCGTATTAAAACTTAGCAATCGCATGTGACCAATAATATTGCCCAAGATATGAAGTATTGAATCTCATTGATTCTCTACCCGTCATAAGTCAAAGCAATAATTACTAACCACACACGATCCTATTTAAGGGATGAAAATTAAGAAATAACGAACCACTGAGGTCTAATTCTTCCTAATTCAGTGCTGAAGAATTTATCCTCCTGTAGGTCCTATTCAGTGCATCAGTCATGCACTAGTGTAATCTCTTGGTCAAGACAAGTCAATCTGAGCCTTACACTTCAACCTTTCACGATGGGTTGTTCATTTCCATCTAGGTCGTGAACAGCGTACTTTTAGTTACAAGAAACTGTTAATTTAATCTTATGTGATCTGGTATCACTAAATTAACTACAATGTAACACGTACTGTTTATTGAACAGTTATGCAGTAAATATATGTAACAAGAATAAGGGAATACATGAGAAGGTCTTTTGGTGTGTTCGTGTGAACGGGATCCATCTTCTCTACGGTTGTCACTCCGAGAGGTTAGTTTACGTAAACTCGTAGTAATTCCGCATGCGTAGGATTTACGTGAACTATTTATATGCATGATTTGTTGTTGAATTATTATTTGAATTAATATAGGATTAATTCATGCTAGTAATAATTGTTAGAATTAAATTTGTATTTAAATATTCATCCCGAATAGATCCGGGCAATTAATTCCCCAACAGCACCAACCCGAAGGCTTCATTGAAAGGCCAAGAGCATCTAGTTTGCAAGCTCAAAAAGTCCATCTATGGACTGAAGCAAGCATCCCGTGCTTGGAATCAATGTTTTGATCAGGTTATAAAATCCTACGGCTTTGATCAAAACAAGTTCGAAAGTTGTGTGTACAAGAAACGTGTCGGAACAACATTGGTATTCTTGGTACTATACGTAGATGATATTCTGCTCATCGGGGATGATGTAAAGGTATTGTTAGATGTAAGGGCATGGCTGTCAAAACAGTTTGATATGAAGGACTTAAGAGAAGCCGGTCACATCCTAGGGATCAAGATCACTCGAGATCGCAAGAAAAGGATGATTCGCTTATCACAAGCTTCATACATAGATACTATCTTGAAGCGATTCAGCATGTAAGATTCCAAGAAAGGTTTTGTACCTTTCAGACATGGAATTCATCTATCCAAGGAAATGTGTCATAAGACACAAAAGGAGATAGATGACATGAAGGGCATTCATTATGCTTCAGCTGTCGGAAGCCTCATGTATTCAACGTTGTGCACAAGACCAGATATCTGCTTTACCGTTGGCATGGTGGCAAGATATCAGAGTAACCCAGGGAAAGAGCATTGGCCTGCAGTTAAAAACATTCTGAAGTATCTGAAAAGAACTCAGGATAGAATGTTGGTTTATCAATCAGATAGTCTAATTCCTATCGGTTACACGGACTCAGATTTCCAATCAGACTTAGATTTCAGAAAGTCTACCTCAGGTAGTTTGTTTTACATGGGAGGATGAGCCATGACATGGAGAAGCGTCAAGCAGAAATGCATCGCAGATTCTACCATGGAAGCCAAATATGTAGCTGCTTGTGAAGCGGCGAAAGAAGCGGTTTGGCTCAAGCACTTCTTAGTGGACTTGGATGTAATTCCGAATTTGCCCAGCACTATCACGGTCTACTGTGATAATGCCGGAGCAGTTACAAATTCAAGGGAACCAAGAGCCCACAAGGCTAGCAAACACATAGAAAGAAAATACCATCTTATACGAGAAATTGTTAAGAGAGGAGACATAGAGGTGGCAAAGATCGCGTCAGAAGATAGCCTAGCAGATCCATTCACAAAGGGTCTGCCTCAGAATACATTCGAGAGACGTGTGGAAGGAATGAGTGTCAAGAGCGTTGTTAATCTGCTTTGAGTATAAGTGGGATAAATGTTATTAAGTTCGTGTAGGTGACATTAGATGTCACGTAGAACACACGACGTGTTGTAGTATACTTAAAAGCACACTTTGAGTATAAGTGGGAGATTGTAGGGGTTATAGTGGAAAGTATGCTTTTACTTTGACAAAACTGAATTTCTGTCTTATTTACTGAAATTAAATTATATATCACAGTTGCTTTAAATATGATTGAATGTTATATATATTTATTACACAACTGTTCCATAAATAGTACGTGTTACATTATAGTTAATGTGGTGATACTAGATCACAGAAGATCACATTAACAATTCCTTGTAAACAAGTACAAATTCACAACATGGATGGAAATGAACAATCCATCGTGAAAGTTTGAAGTGTAAGGCTCAGATTGACTTGTCTTGACCAAGATATTACACTAGTGCATTATGATGCGCTAAATAGGACCTATAGGAGGATAAATTCTTCAGTACTGAATGTAGAAGAATTAGACCTCAGTGGTTGTTTATTTTTTAATCTCTTGTGATTAATAATTATTGCTTTGACTTATGCTGGGAAGAGAATCATTACAACTTCGATACCTTATATCTTGGGCAATAATATTAATTACATGACGATTGCTAAATTAGTACAGAGAATCGTGTGCTTGGAGAGTCTTGCGTGATTTGTCCCCTTGGTGGGCTCAGAAGTTTTATCATACCAAATCTTGCAAGTAGAATTAGTTTTCGGTATGGATAATAATGTTGAGATGTTCTTACTCTTAGGAAAAAGATGTTAATTAATATAAAGCTTTTCAGTGGCTTGAATTAATTAATGGACTAGATAAACTTAAACGCGGAAAATAATAACCGGGAGCCATATTACAGTAATATGGGTTAAGATGGATAGTGCAATATTAATTATGTAATGGGATTAATTAATATTTGTGGGCTTGAATAATATTGTGGCTCAATATTGATAATTCAATGTCCATTGGAAGGTCCAATCTTAATTCTCCTAAAGGCCCCTTTAGTAGCCCAAAGATAAAGTTCAATAACTAAAAAAGGTGTTTAAAATAAAAGAAATATTGTTGCCTAATTTATTTCCTATTTTTTTCGAAAATAATGAGGAGGAGAGAGAAGAAAATTTCTTGATTTTCTTGAAAAGATTTTATGTAATAAGTATTCTTGGAGTACAAGTTTATCCCATAAATTCAAGAAAAGTCAAAGATCTTATTCTTCTTTATTTATGTGAAATTTTCTAAAATATTGTATAGAAAGGGGAAGAAAATATATTTTGTGACTATTATGGAAATAGAATATATGAGATATATTCAAGATTGTATCTTGGGAAGATACAAAGAAATTTCCTAACCCTAACATGCCACAAATTTTCCCCCCCCCAGCCTCTATATATAGGGGATGAATTTTTTATCCTCAAAATAATTTCATGTGTTGGAAAAATTAGAAATCCATAAAGGTGGTGCAACAATTTTTTCTTTTTTTCCTTTTGTTAATTATTTGAAGGAGATTCTGTTGGAATTTAGAGGCACGTAAACACGTAATACATGCATAGCGGAATTAAACAGTTCACCAACAACGAACATATAATTGCATAATTAAATACGTGTAAACATAAAGAGAAACATTACAAAGAAATAAACGATATTTCTCTACTATGGTATCCACTTAATCCTCGTTCACAGACTTGCACAGATTTGCAGCGTTGAATCCCGAGATAAATTTGCTAGGAAAATTCTAACTCTAGATTTTATGGAGAGAATTTGAACTATCGTTGTTTGTGAATTCCCAAGATCTCATATATATAGGAGAGGCCCAACTTAAATCTTAAGCTAACCTGATTAGGAAATAAAATCCCTAATCTCATAAAATAAATTTCTTAGATTTAATTCCCATATATAAAATCTCTATGGATTTAATTCCCATGTATATCAAATCTCTACGGATTTGATTCCATATATATTAAATCCTATAATAATATTCCATATATTATTATTGAGAATCCTATTTAATTAAATACAATTAAATTAAACATTAATAATAATTAATTCCAAATTAATCTATTAATAATTAATTCTCCATAAATTAAATATTAAATCCAATTTAACATTTAATCAACCAACTATAATCCGTAAAAGGGAACTACATGTTGTGTGACCCATAGGCCCTCATATATCGAGCGATTAGTCAAACTAACTGTCTTAATTGAACCCTAGACAATAAATCAGACATTCTCAATATATGAGGTACGTTGCAAGAAACGTGCAACTACATGTAACTGAAACATGGGCTATTACGATTTCCTCCTTTCATTCGCGAATACTCGATTAAGTCTTGAACATGATGAAGTGTCTATTCAAATAACTTAATCATATTATCTCCAATCACTAATTGATCATGTATGTCACACTTAGCCACAAAGTCTAAGTTGACGTGCATCGGCCGTTGACTTAAATCCAATTATGATGAGAAGACGAGTATTCTCTCTAAATCCATATTGAGGAATGAATCATATTCTTGGCTCAACTACCACGCACATGCATTTCGTGATAAACCCAATCCAAGCCATATCTACCCATGGAAGGGTGCAAGTGTCGGTCATGGTCAAAGTTCATCATCCCACACATGTCGTGCGTATTGATCTCAAGTCAAATGAGTATCGCATCGCTCCCACTAACCGAGACACCCGTAGACACATATAGTGGAAATACATCAAACGGTTTCTCGGATGGGTATACCAATACCCTCTAAGGTATTTGAGATACCTAGTATCTCGTAGTAAGTGAGATCTTAGTACACTCTCTAAGAGTATGATGCAGATCGCACACCATTCTCCATTGCATCATCAATATTCCATTCTTGATGATCCTTGATCGGGGCTATTTGAGAATCATGCTTAAGTCATATGAGTTCTCACAACCTCAATGACAGCAATGACTCATGGGAACACTTGCATGAATAAATGCAAACAATCAAACATAATATTCAAACAAGTGTATTGCCATACATTAATATTAGATGAACTATAATATTAAATCAAACTGAATATCATCGAGTATTATGTCCTTACAATAGATTGTCTCTAGGACACTAACACTAACATATTCCTCCACCGGGATATCAAATAAGAACGTGGAAATACTAGAGAAGGTCGTTGGGTTTGTGCATCCATATTCCTCCGTTTAATCAGCCAAAGGTGCGTCGTACGTAACTCATAGAATTCCGCATGTGTAGGATTTACGTGGCAATTTTGTACGCATGATATGTTGTTGAATATTTAATTATTATTTGAATTAATATATGATTAATTCATGCTAGTAATAATTAAATTAATTTAAATTTATATTTAAATTGCACCTCGAATAGATCCGGGTACCTTATTTCCCAACAGGTGCCAGTCGAGAAAATTTGGCCCAGCCAATTTGTTCATTTCCAAAACGCTTCTCAGTGATAAGTTATTCATTTCAATAAGCCTAGAAAAATAAAATAAAACGGGAATTAAAACACATAATTCCTATGATCAATATTCAGCAATCAAAATAAACATGGCCTTTATATTTATTTTGTCTCCATTATTTTCACATACTCAACGACCTCATCGGAAGAGCACGAATTTATATCTAATATAAATTGTAATGGACTGGGATCCACGTTCTTATTATCACAATATATGCTTTGGCTGATTATTGCAATAATAAAACTGGTAGGTCTCTAAACCAATTGCATAAATGCAATTCCCAATTGATTAAACCTAGTTTAATCGGATGTCCCTTAACTTTTGTTTTCCTGCTTTGGTTGGTGAAATAAAGTTAAGTTGGTTTACAACCATCAAGCGGTGATACTACGTGACCCTATAAAAGTCCCGTTGGATGTAGATCCGAGCAAAAGACTTTGGTCTTAAATACTCATTGAAACGAAATCCTCGGTTTACTTTTAACTTTGATGGAAGACATCTTATCAAATTAATGAGAAAATCATATTTTGGTGAGGAACGTGTTAAATGCGGGGTATTAATTGCTTAATCGAGATCCAACATTTTAACTACGTCATATTTGAGCAATTATTGGGCGCCGCCTACCCAAACATTACTTACACGGACTAACATATATAGGGCGTCGTCTACCCAATCATGTAATATGATCCGACATATATGGGATGCCGCCTACCCAAACAGTTATAAAGCGGTCTATAAATGAGTTAACAGAATATTTAAAGCATTTTAACCAAGTGGGATTTTGATAATTCAAAAGGGCAATAAACAAAATTTCAAAATTCAATTAAAAAAATGTTTAACCGACTTTTAACAAATTATCAAACGTGATTAATCCAATTAATCATTATTCAAAAGTCCAACTTTTAATTTTATTTTAAAATTAAACTTTATTAATTTTAAAACCAATTTTAATTATTTATTATTAGGGGGCTCAGGTGCAAATTCTAAAATTGCACGGGAGGGTATGCTCCAAATTAAATTTGCAAAACAGCCCTCCGTCATCACCGCCTAAAGTCCGACAGCATCCAATCTGTAATTTGGGACAATCATTTCCTAAACCAACCCAAAATCATTATCAATCACAATCAATTTCAGAATTAATTCAATTAATTTGTTAAATCAGTCCAACTGTAGAGATCGAAGATGAACAGGGAAAGAAAAATGAGACGAACACGGTAGCGGGCAATCGAGTCAACACGGCATGTGGGCAGCACCGCTTCTAATTGGAAAATGAAAAATGCAGAACCAGGACGAGCATGAAATGCTCAGGATCGACGAATCGTCGTCGTGATGGAGGTTGATGAAACGGGTCGCTTCTCGTCGACTAAGCACGAGCATAAATGATTCACGCTACCGCTCAGATGCACATGCGTTTCTCTCCATCGGGAACAGGGCAAACATCGGACCAATCGACGCGCCGCATCGCCGCCGCCCCCGGTAGCAGACGCATCGCGAAGAAGAGGGAATCGATTCGAAATCGAGGCGATGAAGACGATAGATTGACGAAATGGCCACCACGGGCCACACCGTGGGCTTCCGCATGCATCACGAGGCACAATGCCCAATGCCAGCCTCCAACGATGCCACGTAGCACCGCCGGCGTGAAGAAGACGACAGCGAGCAGCGGCGGAATTTCCCAAAAGGGAAAACACTAATTTCGGTGAAGACGAAACAAGCCCTAATGTGTGTGTTCTCAAATTAAACATTACACATATACAACAAACAAATAATATGGTGCGGTTTTGGGTGACGCCTGCCGCACCAATTCATACGATTTAAAAAATAATATTTTATAAATCAATCAATTAGCAATTAAATCAAGAGCATGAAGCTCTGATACCACTGTTGGAATATAGAGGCATGTAAACACATAATATATGAGTAGCGGAAATAAATAGTTCACCAACAATGAACAGTTAATTGCATAGTTTGATTACGTTAAACATAAAGAGAATCCTTACAGTAATTCGAAAGCAGATTTCTCAACTATGGTATCCACGTAATCCCCGTGCACAGACTTGCACAGATTTGCCAACGTTGTCTTTATGGGATTTGATATATATAGAAATCGAATCCGTAGAGATTTGATATACATGGAAACCAAATCCGTAGAGTTTTATGTACATGGGAATTTAATCTATGGGATTTAATTTACAAGATTAGGGATTTTATTTCCTAATCAGGTTAGCTTAAAATTTAAGCTGGGTCTCCCCTATATATATGAGTTCTTGAAAATTCATAATACAATACATCATATTTTCTCCATAAAACCTCTAAGTTAGAATTTTCCTAGAAAATTCATCTCGGGGATTCAACGCTGGCGGATCTGTGCGAATTAGTAAATGACTGTTACGTGGATACCGTAGTTGAGGAATCCGTGTACGAATTGTTGTAAGAATTCTGTTTACGTTTACTCGTATTTTATTATGCAATTATATGTTCATTGTTGGTGAACTATTTATTTCCGTTGCGCATGTATTACGTGTTTACGTGTCTCTATATTCCAACATCAGCAGAGTCTCAAGATTGTTCTAAGTCAATCTTGAATCAGACTCAAAGTTAACAAATCAGCCTAGTCTGATGTTAACCCGGCATTCGATCAGATGGCTCACTAAGAGTCAGCTCAGGTCATAATTCATGAAGAATATAAGTCAAGTCATACGAAATCAGACCAGAGGAATGTGAAGATAAAGTTATGAATTAGTGCCGCATAAGTGCACTTGTCAACTAATGGTAAATCGACACATAGGTATGAACACTGACGAGGAAGATATGAAGTATCATCGTCAAACATCAAGATATTTGTATTAAAACTTTTATGTTCGTGGATGATTTACTATATATTTTACAAATGGTAACTTTAGAATTTTTTAGTTAATAGACTTTCTGATAATATGTAGAATGAAACCTTGGTCATGAATGCTTTTATCTTCCTTTAAAATTGGGCATTTTTTATTTACTATTATAATAGTATATATAAGTTGTATGATATTTGTTCTTCTCTATGTTAGAAAATTAAACTAATTTAACCATGGAGAATACTAAATCTTTCATTGGCATCACTATGCTTTTAGTGTTGATGTTTTCATCACGTATGTTAATTCGTCTTTCTTCTAGCACATAACACTTTAATATTTATACCTATTTAAATGTTTAAATTATTAATATCATACATTTTGTGATTTTGTATGTACACGTGCATGTTCTTTCCCTTCCCTTTTCTCTTCCCTTCATTTTGATATAACTCATTTATTATATGATTTTGATATATTCATGATAGAAACACACATTTAACATATGAATATTTGGTCATTCACATTGGTACCTAAAATAGATGTGTGTGTGTGTGTGTGTGTGTGTGTGTATATGTGGGTGTATTTAATGATATATTTTATGGATGATATAAGAGGGCTATCCATTAATGGGTTAATGAATGTTGTTTGATGAATTTGCAGAGGAAAGTTTGGCGAGAATATGTGAATCGCCGAGTTCAGATTTCAAAGGATTGTGTTTAAACAAAAATAATTGCAAGGCTGTTTGCGAACAGGAAGGGTTTCCTGACGGCGAATGTGTAGGAATTAGGCGCCGTTGTTTTTGTAAAAAGCCTTGTTAAAATCAATCAGTTTCAAAATTAATAATAAAAGATCATATGATATCTATAATTCCATCAATGTAATGCAAAATTATTTTGCGCATTAATTATGAATATGAAATCTTTATTTTGGACAAATTGTTATACTTTTCTTATCATGTAACATGATGAAGTGCATGTGAATGACATCTATTAATGTAGGGTAGCGAGCTAGATATAGATTTCAATAACTAATATTCTAATTGTTTGTCTAAAATTATCATAAAGTAAAATCAGCAAGCAAGTAGTCGTTAATCACAATCACCAATACTTATGCAAGTAAACCAATAAAATATAAGTTGAAATCATTATTAAAGTAAAAATGGTTCCAAGACAGTTGCAACATATATAATTCATTTATGGCTAACAATTCACGTAAATGGTTGGTTAGTGTTTAATGTTATAAGGTTGATCGCAAAAAGAGGATTGGTCAATATTTCAATCTAATCAATCCAAATCCAGAGAAAGCATAATATAAGTATGTATTTCAACCTAGAAAATATCTTATGGTCTAAAATAACACTAAAGAAAATTCTAACATCCCCTAATAATAATATATTTCTCAAGTTTATTATAAATTAGGTGGTATGCGCAGATTTTATAAATGAAAATTTGTCTTTCAACAATAGATAAATCATTATGTCCAATAATAAGTCCAGTAAATCTAATATTTAAACATACAAATAAAACTTAACACACACAAACAACATTAAAATAAGAAATTAATCCATAAGTTTTATTCAAAATATTTATAATGACCAAAAGCAAAGATAAATAAAGTATTAAAGTTAAACAGAAAAGCTTAGACTAATTTAGATGATGAAAGATGCAAAACCTAAGGTAAATTCACCTTTTGAGCTCCAAAATCACAAAAGAATAAAAAAAAATGGATGAAGAACACCTCTACTGTGCGTAGATGTGTAGTTGCTCAAAAGTTATCTCCAAAAGATAAGGAATAGGGTATTCATACTCATGAAAAAATTTGAAACGTGTCCCTAGGGTGTGCTTGACTCAAGAAAAAAGTTTGTGCCACACTTTTAAAATTAGTGCTCTACTCATAGGGACTTTTTCAAAATACTTGAACCTACTTAGGTCGATCAACTCACCTATAGTGGGGCATTTAATTCCATTCTCCAACTCTTTCAAAATTCAGTCTAGTGATCTGGCCAATTAGTTCTTGTGATTATCATGTTAATGGACAATTAGTTGATAGGTTTAAATTATGTCATGTTGAATACTTTATCTATTTCTGAACTTTGTTTGGCCAAAGCACCTCATTTTTGTGCTTAGTGATTTATGTTATTTGGTCAAGTAATAGTTGTTCTGGGAATGACTATTATTTGTTTCTTTCCTAACACCAATTCTGGTTGTTGTTTTTAACAATATGTGTGTTGTAGTAGAAATGTCAAATTTGGGGAGTTTGTTGATGTTGTGAAGATGTTGTTTCACATTTTGAAACGACATTCTGGACAAAATCAGTAATTTGTCCTTTCTTCTTACTCCAACTCCGATTTGTTAGACGTTCCTTTTTATGTTTCTTACACTGTAGGTTGACGACATGGTGGTTATTGTGTCAAGCGGTTGCCTTTGTAAGAGTGAGAGTTAAAAAGAACGTGGGAAGTTACCAAAAGATCATAGAGTGGTGTGTGGAGATTTTCTAGGCTTTCCAAACCAAGACGTATAGTGGATGAGACAATGCGGTTGGGTTCGACGTCTATAAATACATACTGCATTGGACATCAAAAAGTGAGCAAGATTGATAATCCAATTTTTCTTCTCCAAATTCGAAGATAGTATCCAAGACACAACCTATTGAGTGTTTAGTACATCTAGGAGCGTGAGGGTCGATACTATTGGTGTGTGTTGGTCGAATATATTCCAATATTCCTATCAACATTGTGTCTGAGTGGCTTGTATGTTACGTTAAATAAGATCACTAGTCATACATGTGAAAAGACTATTTACGGATGTGTGTTTTTATACTATACCTATTTGGGTCTTGTAAAAGGTTTTTGTTTGTATCACTACTCGTTATAGTGAAGTTTTTAGCCATGAGGCTCGTATAGTCTGAATTAAGACTATACTCAATTTTGAAATCCTTTGCAAAATATTTTTAAGTCCTCTGTTGTTATATGTTGTTGTTTATGTTGTATAATATTTTTAACAACACTCTGAAAAACACGCACACACGTTCATTATTTTTCTAAAATTTGTCGAAAAGGTCATCGCTAATTACCGACGGAAATATTTTCGTCAGTAATTTTGTACTCCCTCCGTCCCGTACTCGATTGACCATTTCACTTTTTGGCTCGTGTTTTATTGACAGAGTTGTGTATAGTATATGAAATAATAAAGTGATAAGACATGGTAGGATAGATGAGGGGTATCACTATCATACCCCACCTTAAAAATCTCTTTATCATTTCAAATATTAATAAACAACTAGCTCGCTAAAACACGAGTTAAATAGTGAATGTTCAAATGAGTTTGGGACAGAGAGAGTAATAATTTATTAGTTTTTGCTATCCATCGGTAATTGTGACGATTTTATGATCGTCGGTAAAATCTTCGGTATTTAACGATTCTTTTGTAATGATTCCAATAGGTTAAAATTAAGGACAATTTAAAAAATTGAAGGAAATTTATATTATTAAATATAATATATTTTTAATTATGTAACATGTTGACTATTAAAAAATTTAATATTATTTTATAATATAATTTTATTTTTAACCCGCATAATATGTTGGGTTATAACCTAGTATATATAAACACTAGTCCCTCGGTCCATTTATTGAAATTAACCACAATGTCACATTGTCAAATTGGACATATTTTAGAAGAATCCTGATTTTGATTTAATAAATCTAGAAAAAAATTATAACATGCAAATCGAGAAAAACATACAAAAAGAATATACATATATTAAAATTAAGAAAAATAATGTAAACGAATTAATTTCACACCTCTCTACAAATTCACACTTTTAAATATGAGACAGAATTCTTTCTAACATACATATCATGGAATTGTGAATTTAAATTTATATATTTTAGATGTCTCACACCGTAAAATTCTCATAATATAATTGTCAATATATTATTGTGCATAGAAGATTTCAAGTTACATTTAAAAACACGTACTACCTCCGTATCCAATTCAATTGAATATTTGTCAAAAAAGTTCGTCTCAAAATCAATTAAACATTTTTATAAATAATAATAAAATAATTTATTTTTCTTTTATCTATACCCGTCAAATATCTCAATATTACACCAAATGTCCTATCTTTTTAACACTAAAATAAATTTTATCTCATTTAATTTTCACAAATGCCATTATTTTGTCATTTAACCCCAACTTTATCCCTTTTAATAATAATACTATACAATTTTTTTTTTTTTTTTTGAAAAAATAATTATTATTTTTCTTAAAATCCGTGTTTACAGTAAATGTTCAATTAACTATGGGATGGAGGGAGTATTATTTATAATTTAAAAATAAATTTGAAATGAAATATATTGCATATGCATATAATTTAGAAAATAAAAGACAAAAACTCATATGAGACAGTCTCATGTGTAGACATTAGTCTGAATCAACATTCACTCATTCCAAAGTATTAAACCTGCCCAGTCTCATCATTAGACGTCTCACATAAGTGTGCCTCAAAATAAAAATTATGAGAATGAATTGATTTAACAAATCATTTAAGTATTTAATTATGTAAAAATTATCCATATACTAGTCTCTATCAACCGCGTAATATATATAAAAATGATATTTTACCTTACAAAAGAACTCATAAGTTTCTACATACTGGTTGTGTTCAGGTCGCATTTAGACCACTTACCTTAAATGGTTTGCCAGAAAGCTTTCTAGCTTCTCTTAGGGATGGTAGAAATCTTAACTGGACACAATCCTTAATGGGAATTATAGAGTCTAGTTTGGCTTTTTAGGGACTGTCTATTTTTGACGATATCATAATTTATCACTATCTTTATTTAGTAATATTGTTGGGAAATGAATTTATAAAAGAGGATTTTAAGATTAATATATATATATATATAGAGTGTTGGGATATTAAGAGCTAGTTTAATTTAAACTTAAAACTTACCAAAAATAAAATCAATCAAGAATCTTTATCCGAGAAACAAGTCGAGAGAACAAATTAAGATCTCAGAAAACATTATTTCAGAGGGTAGGCTCAGAAAATATCATCTCATTGTTCTCAACCTAACATTGAACAAGATATGAAGAGGCAATCAAGCCGAGAGGAATATAAATTGGAATTAATAGTGGACCAACTCCATGAAAATCAAAAGAGAACTTACAAAGAATGTATATTTATATATCAATATATGATCCAAACACACTATAAATATTTATTGAACATACTTAGCCTTGTACTGGAGATTATGCACAAAACTTGAGCCAAAAAGGTATAATAAAGCATTCCCCCAACAAATCAAGATATAAAATATTCAAAGAGTGTTCTAGAATCCTTATAAACTTCCCTCATCTTGTTATTCAAATCCACATTGAGGCTAAACCATTCTAAGGGGAAAATCACAACACCTCCAAACCCAAAAATGAGGTAGTTGTTAGGCAATCCCGTGTGAGGGTGATAAGTCCCTGGAGTGTGAACTCGTTAAACATCAGAGGCAATCCCGTGGAGGGTGATAAGTCCCATAACCCGAGAGAGGGTTATAAGTCCGGTTCAGTGTCCGGTAAATATCTATGTTCCCTGGAGGGTGATAAGTCCTATTGAAGGAATTTTGAGGAGTGGATGTATATTATTTCTTTATGTTTACTGAGGTTTGTCCAACCACTATATATTGCTGTGTTGTTTACTGCTTTATGTTTATACTTGTCATATGCATTTAGTTATAAGCAAAACACAACACATGAGCTTGTAAAAAGAAAAATTGGTATCACTCTGTTCTCTCCCCTGTTTTATATGCACCGCAACGAAATGTTTTGCTTCCGCACGCGCAAAATGAGTTTTCCCACCGGGACCAACAAATATTCTTGAAGTTTTAACATTAATATATATATATATCGTGTTCAAGAGCTAGTTTAATTTAAACTTAAAACTTACCAAAATAAAATCAAGATACTGCTCCACGTAACAAATTAAGATCCAAAACATTATTTTCGTGGGTGGAAAATATCATCTCATTGTTCTCAACCTAACACAAATGAGATTCAGATTAATAGTACTCCATATCAAAAGAGTGTGTATATTTATATATCAATATATGATCCTAACATCGATAAATATTTATTGAACATACTTAGCCTTGTACTCCTTCCAAACTTGATCCAAAGGTTTCCCCAACAAATCAAGAAAATACTCATCCTTATAAACTTCCCTCATCTTGTTATTCAAATCCACAAGAAACCGGTCTCAAAATCGCCACAATACTCCGTTTCACGCCATAACCCTCGTCCCACGGTTGTTTGAAGCGCTTGATGGGCGTTTTTCTTTGGATGATAGTACTTAGTTTTTGTTTGAATAGTTTCCATATGAATTTAGTGATTATTTCATGGAACAACAACGACGTGAACTCGAACTTGCCCCGCCTTCCCGGAAGTAGCGGATCTTCGATGTTCGGGGTCCGCGCCGTTTCGCCCCAAGCGCCGTCGTTTAGGATAGTGATGTTAATGTTTAGAACGGGGACGTTTTTTCTTTGGGCGGGAGTGTTTTGTTTGAATAGTTTCCATATGAATTTAGTGATTACTCCGGCTGTTTTGACGGTGAACGAAAGTGGTGATAGGAGGAGTTGGCGGCGTTGTTAGTGATGGGACATGACTTGGAGAATTTTGATACTATGGTTAGTGAAATTGTTAGGATTTTTTTTTTGAAATTGGGACTTTTTTTTTGTTGGGATTGGTAATGTTTTTTGGGGTCATATATAGGCCCTATGACATATCATGGGATCTTGTAACATTATGGATTAGTAAAAATGATGTTATGGAGAACTATTGATAGTTGCTTGCACCGAGGATTTGGGAAATTAGTAGTAATTAGATTTTTAAATGAGACAATATATGATTATGATTAAAATTAGAGGATTATAGTGAAATAATGAGATATTTTACACGAGGGTATCTTGAAGGCATAGTCATTGATTATGTGTTAATCTTGTTAAGGAGAAAAGGAGATTTGATTTAACAAAAAAATCTTGGTAATTAATGTTTGATTCTTTTTTCTTTCTTTTTTTTTTTGGTGGGGGGAATCAAGTGAATAATGATTACAATCTTTTATTTATTAAATGTGAATCACCCCTTATTAATATAAATTATACATTTTAAAGTTCTGTAATTTTATAAAGAGATGTTTATGGTATAATATTTCATCTTCAATTCTATATACGGTTCATTTTTCTTCATTAATTCATCTCGATCTACCTTTAAATTTTATGAGTTTTACTTATTTATGTTGTTATTTTTAATCTCATAATTAATTTCTCTAGTGGTTAAAAAAAATTATTTATATCTCTAATTTAATTTATATCATTTAAGTTTCTAGGTTATTTTTTGGAATTTTTTTACAGTCTATGTCTTCCTTCAATCCAACTTTTTTTTTTACATATACATTAAATTAAATACATACTCAACAGTTTATAATTTAGAATTAGACATGATTGAAAATATATACATACAATATTAGAAAATAAATATTAAGGCTATAATTAAATTAATCAAATTAATTAAATATTTAAAATATTTAAATCAAAATTAATAATATAAAAATTACAATAGGCAAGCTACTCCAGCAATGCATCGCATCAAATGAAGATGGATGAGGTTCTTTCAGCATAAGGTAAAGCCAGGCGAACAGTGTCTCACAGCAGTGATAACTGATAACTGATACAAGAACCTTTGTGCTGTAAATATTAATCATAAGTTCGTCCAAAAATGCATTGCATTAAATAATGTAGCACAGACTTTCTCAAATAATTCCAGCACAGAAAACACCATACATGCACAAAATAAATAAAGTGGTTACTTCAGGTAAGTTACCACGTCAATTGGAGAGCCTAAATTTGTAGCAAAATGCCAGAGTAGGAAATGTCAAAGCCTGCACAATACCCCATCACATTAACGTTATTTAATACTCTCTCCGTCTCATTCTTTAAGCCTTTTTTGCCATTTTTTTTGTCTCAATCTTTAAGCAATATTTCCTAAAATGAAAATACACTTTATCACATCACTTTATTACATAAAATACTAATAAACAATTCTTTCTACACCCAACTACCCATCACTTTATCACTTTATCATATAAAATACTAATAAACAATTTTTTCTACCCCCAACACTTTATCACTTTATCACTATTCTCATAAATCCTTATGAACAGTCAAAAGGGCTTAAAGAATGGGACGGAGGTAGTAACATGAACTAAAAGTTCAGATTAAAAAAGGCACAAAGTCACTAAAAAGAAAGCTAACAAGAGTTGCCAATTATGCAGAAACTCAAACTAGAATACGCATGAAACTGCTTAAAATGTGGATCTAATCGCCAGAACTTTGCTATGCATGAAATTGAATATGAACCATGTTAGTCCCGGTGAAAAACCCATTTTGCGTGTGCGAAAGCAAACATGTCGTGCGATGCATATAAAAACAGGGGTGAAGGAATGGTGATTCCAGATTTTTGCGTTTTAAGCTCATGTGTTGTGTTTTGCTTATAATCGAATGCGTATGATAAGATAAGATAAGAACGTAAAGCAGTAAAGAACACAACAACGTATAGTGGTTCGGAGACTCAAGCTCCTACATCCACTCTCCCTGTTCCTAGGGAAATTCCTTCAAACACTTCCTAAGTCTTTCTGACTACCTCTGTAGTTTACTAACCTTTCTACTTTGAGCTTTCTGACTACCTCTGTAGTTTACTAACTCAAAGCCTCTGGACTTATCACCCTCTCGGGCTCGCCTCTTAGATGTTTAGCGAGTTCACACTCCTTCGGGACTTATCACCCTCACTCGGGATTGCCTAACTACCTCACTTCACCACTCGTTATCTCTTACGAGAATGGGTTTGGGTTTGGTGTTGTCTCCAACTATGGTGAGATTTTCTCTTACATTTGTTTAGCCTCAATGCTAAGGTTGGGAAAATCTCTCTAAGCTTAAGATACATCGTGGGTTGCTTAGGTTGGGTTCTAGAACACTCTTTGAATATATATGTATATCTACAGACTTGTGTTCTAGGGTGGGAAAGCTTGGGCATATGTTCTTTTAGCTCTGTAGCATCGTGTGCTATATTCTCCACGCATCCACACTTAATTTGATGGAAGAACTTGTATTTATAGTGTGGATTTGAATGTTACCGTTGGAGAGAATCTCATTCAAATCCATATTATTCTTTGTAGGTTCTGCAGCTTTTTCAGGCTGTTTGTCTTCCTCTCATTGGTCCACGTCAGCTGGATTCCAACGGCTATATTTCTCAGCTTTAGTGCCTCGGAACATTCAGGATATACTGAGCATTCAGTATTCTCTGAGCCTTCAGGTTTCTCTGAGTCTTCAGGTTTCTCTGAGCCTTTAGGTTTCTCTGAGCCTTCAGATTCTCAGTTTCATATTGAGTCTTCAGAAACTTCAGTTTCATACTGAAACTTCAGTTTCTTCAGAAACTTACTGAGTCTTCAGAATCTAGCCTGTTTTATATCTGCCGACTATACACGGTGCAGATAATATCCTGAATACTCTAAAACTGAATCCCGACTCATCTATCAAGATTATCCTGAACATGTCATACTCAGGGGTTTTGAGATCTAATCAAAATCCTCTTTATTAAATTCTTTTCCCAACAATTTCTCCCTTTTTGATGATGCCAAAACCATCTTGTTACAAAACTCTTGACCTATACTCAGGTTTCAGTTTTTCCTATTACAAGAATGGTATATCTTTTAATAATCAATTCAGCAATGAATCTCTCAATAATTTCATCACCAAACAACAATAATCAGGCATATCAAATATAAAGACATGTAAAAAAGATAATGAGGTATTATCTTTGAGCATAAAGATAAAGTTTCATTGATGTATGATAGACTATTATAGTTTACAATGAACTTGTCAAAAGTAAAGACAAAAACAAAAGAATTACAAGTCTTGATCTTGGTCTTGATCTTACCTCTTACGCTTTCGGCTCTCGGCCTCGAGTCTATATCGAGCTCTCAGTGTTTTCAATAACATACTGAGTCTCAGGTCTCTTGATTCAACTGGACCTTATGCGATTAGGCATATGACACTATGCCGACCGAGTTGGTTTCTTGACCGACATCATCGACCCTCGAGTCTCTCTTTATTTCTTGAGTCTCAGATCAGTTTTCTTTACTGAATCTGAGATCAGTTTTACTTACTGAGTCTTCAGATCTTACTGAGTCTCAGATTACTTTTACACAGGTTATCTGATTTCTTCTTTGTCTGATCGGATATATCTTCAGATCAATATATCAGAATAGCATCTGGTAAGTACATCATATCAGGTTAGCATATCAGGTTTATCATATCTGATCTTGATCACGTCTGATCTCAATTAGTCTTTATTGCTCATCTTCTGATCTGCAACCTTCTCTTCTGATTTGCTAGCTTTAGCTTTTCTTCACTTCTGATTTTTGCACAGCTCATCAGTAGACTCCGAACTCATCTAACTCATCTGATCTCGATCAGTCTAGTCTGCAGCCTCGTCTGATCTCGATCATCTACTTTTGATTCCGTGAGTTCCCCCTCAATTTGTTCTTTTGTTCCCCCTCAACTTGTTATCTGTAAATTTTCTTGAATAACATAAGTTGATAATGTTTTGGCATAAAAAATATCCCAACAATTTCTCAATTGATAAAGACGCTAAAACATCAAAATATATGCATTTTTAAAGAAACGGGTTTTTCTTTAAAAAGATCTGTTCAGGTGGTCACTCTGAAATTAGTGAACCTTTTGAACTCCCGCTCTGATACCACTTATTAGTCTCGGTGAAAAACCCATTTTGCGCGTGCGAAAGCAAACATGTCGTGCGATGCATATAAAAACAGGGGTGAAGGAATGGTGATTCCAGATTTTTGCGTTTTAAGCTCATGTGTTGTGTTTTGCTTATAATCGAATGCGTATGATAAGATAAGATAAGAACGTAAAGCAGTAAAGAACACAACAACGTATAGTGGTTCGGAGACTCAAGCTCCTACATCCACTCTCCATGTTCCTAGGGAAATTCCTTCAAACACTTCCTAAGGCTTTCTGACTACCTCTGTAGTTTACTAACCTTTCTACTATGAGCTTTCTGACTACCTCTGTAGTTTACTAACTCAAAGCCTCTGGACTTATCACCCTCTCGGGCTCGCCTCTTAGATGTTTAACGAGTTCACACTCCTTCGGGACTTATCACCCTCACTCGGGATTGCCTAACAACCTCACTTCACCACTCGTTATCTCTTTACGAGAATGGGTTTTGGGTTTGGTGTTGTCTCCAACTATGGTGAGATTTTCCCTTACATTTGTTTAAATTTCAATGCTAAGGTTGGGAAAAATCTCTCTAAGCTTAAGATACATCGTGGGTTGCTTAGGTTGGGTTCTAGAACACTCTTTGAATATATATGTATATCTACAGACTTGTGTTCTAGGGTGGGAAAGCTTGGGCATATGTTCTTTTAGCTCTGTAGCATCGTGTGCTATATTCTCCACGCATCCACACTTAATTTGATGGAAGAACTTGTATTTATAGTGTGGATTTGAATGTTACCGTTGGAGAGAATCTCATTCAAATCCATACTATTCTTTGTAGGTTCTGCAGCTTTTTCAGGCTGTTTGTCTTCCTCTCATTGGTCCACGTCAGCTGGATTCCAACGGCTATATTTCTCAGCTTTAGTGCCTCGGAACATTGGGATATCTTGAGCAAGATTCTTCGAAAGATTCTCGAGCCTTGAGTTTCTCTGAGCCTTCAGGTTTCTCTGAGCCTTCAGATTCTCACTTTCATATTGAGTCTTCAGAAACTTACTGAGTCTTCAAAATCTAGCCTGTTTTATATCTGCCGACTATACACGGTGCAGATAATATCCTGAATACTCTAAAACTGAATCCTGACTCATCTATCAAGATTATCCTGAACATGTCATACTCAGGGGTTTTGGGATCTAATCAAAATCCTCTTTATTAAATTCATTTCCCAACAAACCATTTTTTGACATCCTGTTTTTCATCTGTATTTATAAGAACAAGGAGTCCAACATTTTTGTTCCTGAATTGAGATAGAATGCAACTGATAAATAAAATTGCAACTAGAATAATGAATTCAGGAACAAAGCCATACAACTGCATTGTTCATCGTGAACAGCTGCATATAAAACCAAAGGAAATTATATTATAACATATAGCCACACATATGCTGAGACGCTGGTAATATTCAAAATGTTTCTCTTAATATATTTCACTCTGTGGCACAAAGGGAACAATTAGAGTAAACTACTTCTGGAAAGCATAACATGGTGATTCTCTGTCCTTTCGCTTTTAAAAGAAACTAATTTTCTCTCAAAGAACTTAACAAGCATTTATTGAATGTAAAACAGGGTTGCTGGCACAATCAGTATTCTCTCAATCTTTCAATAAATTTAAACGGAGACACCATAGAGATATAATCTTAATGCATAGCATTACCTGTTGAGAAGTCCATGTTGGTGTATCCAATTTCACAAGCACAAGTACCATCTCTAAGGCACCATGGCCACCGCAGTTGTTAGGGCAAGAAACTATAAATGAATCATCCAAACCGATTAGAAAGTTAGGGTTACGACTGCTATTATAAAAGATTTAATTCACTCACGTTGGCTACAATAATGCCCCAAATCCGAGAAAACAATGGCATCTTCCATTTATTCAATCACCATTATAATGAAATGAAAAAAATTAGGGCATTGACAAGATACAGGAACCGAGTCTTCATTATCGATACAGAGTTGGAAATTAGGCACACCTGAGGTCGATATACACTGAGCAATCGAGATTTCATTCTTCTTTTCCACTTATAAATTAGGGCTTTGACAAATACTTACTGGGTGAGGCGGCAGTCGAGTCGAGGAGGTGAATGACAGCGTATGGCGGTGGTCATGAAGGGTGCAATTTATTTGGGAAAGGTGAAAATTTCTAACTCCATTTTACAAGAGAGTCTCGTGTGCTTCCATGTACACCGTGCAGTTATAATGCATATTAAAATTATGCAATTTATTATATTAAAATATATAATTTATTTATATTGAACCGTACAATTATTAATATGAAATCATAATTATAATATTTCATTTTTGAATTATTATGATATTTTATTTAAATTCGTCGCTACATATGCACAACAGTGACTAATATGAAAATTTGTCACTAAATGATTACCGTTCACAATTTATTCTTATAACAAAATTCAAATTTGTCACGTTTGTATAAAAAGTAATACGAAATTCATGTGTCGCAACAAACACGTTATAGAATATATGACTTCCTTTTTTGAAATATGACAAATGATTATTAATTGTCACTATATATAAATATCGGTGACAAAAGAATATGTCACTAATTACTCTGAATAATTAACGATGAAACATAAAATCGTCATGAAAAATTTATATTATGCGATGAATAAGAACGACATTAATTACTATGAAGATCTTCACCAAATAATATTATGACGAAATGAGTATGTCACCAATTAATTTGAATAATTAATGACGAAACAAACTATCGTCACAAAAATATTATTTTTCATGACGGTGAATATTGTCACCAATTATTATGAATATCGTCATCAATGTTTATTATGACGAATTTTTTGTTGTCGTCATAAAATTTATGAATTAGTGACTAAAAAAATTATTAATGGTGACCAAAAAAATTTTTGTCACATTTTCTGCTTTTTCAATGACGAAAATAAATTTTGTCATCTTTAAGTAACCAATTGTGACGAATTTTGTATCGTCACAAAAATATTCGTAAAAAAATGTGTGATTTCCTGTAGTGACACTAGAGATTTTATGGAGAAATTTAATTCTTGTGTGTATAATGAATTCCCAATGACTCATATATATAAGAGAAGTCCAGCTTAAATCTTATGTCATCTTTATTAGAAAAATAAATCCCTAATCTTTCAAATCAAATTCCATAGATTTGATTTCCCTATATATAATTTCCTACAATAATATTTCATATATTATTTTGGAATTCCTATTTAATTAAATCCAATTTAATTAAATAGTAATAATAATTAATTCCAAATATAATTATTATTAATTCTCCATAAATTAAATATTAAATCCAATTTAATATTAAATCAACCAACTATAATCTGTAAAGGGGAATTACTTGTTGTGTGACCCATATGCCCTTATATTGGTCCTTAAAATATCAAGTTAAAACCCGAAAAATCTCAATGGAAGGTGACTTTAAAAATTTTCTGAATGTGTGTTATGCAGATTTGTTAAAGTATGTATGACAGATAATATGAAAGCAAATAAGAACACACGTATTTTTATAGTGGTTCGGAGTCCAACTCCTACATCCACTCTTCTTCCTTTCTTAACCAACAGATATTTATGGAGCTCTCACTCAACGGGACTTATCTCTCTCACGGGATCTCCTATATATGTTTAATGAGTTCTCACTCTCTAGGGACTTATCTCCCTCAAGTGATTGCCTATAGATATTTAATGAGTTCTCGCTCTCTCAGGACTTATCTCCCTCACGGGATTGCCTACTTAACTACCTTGCTTAACCACTAATTCTCTCTCAAGAAAGGGTTTGAGTTTGGTGTTATTTCCAACTAGGTGAGATTTTCCCTTACATTGTTTTAGCCTTTAAGCTAAGGTTGGGAAAATCTCTCTAAGCTTATGATATGACATTTATGCTTAGATATGATGAAGAATACTCTTGGGTAAATTTGGATATTTAATGCTCTGTGTTCTTAAATGTAGATGCTTGAATATTTGGCTTTAATCTTCACTTTGCAGCAAGCATCTTCAATTATCATCTTTTGAAGATAGTGCAATGTATTTATAGTGTGAATTTGAATATTACCGTTGGAGAGTAAATTCAAATCCATCTTAATAGTCATCGGCTTTTCTTTTTCCTTTTCAGACTTTTTGCTTGCAACTTTATGTCACATCCATATATGTGTTGTCATCTTCTCAGTGGCTAGCTTTTTGTGTGTCTAACGGATCTGATCATTTCCGATTTCGGTCTGGCGATTTACGGACTCTCGATTTCCTGATTTTTTCCCATTGATTTCTAATCTCTTTGAAAACTGATCTGTTGATTTCGATCCGAAAACTGGTCTCTTTGAAATCGATCTGATTTGAAATGTCCTTTGAAATCGATATCTTGATTTCGGTCTCTTTTTCGATTTACGCCTTTGATCAAAGAACCGCATCAAGAAATCAAGATGCTTCTTCTTGTTCTTCTCATCAGTTTACATGGAACTCATCAGTCTCGTTTCGTTCTGATCAGCCTCGTCTTCTCTTGATGAGTTCCCCCTCAACTTGTTACCTGTAAAAATAAAAGTAAGTCTAGAAACACAAGCTTTCTATACAACTTAGCTTGTCCTATTACAAGGTGTTTTGACATAATAATCAAAACTAAAATTATTCCAACAATTTCCCCCTTTTTGATCATGATGCCAAAAATAACTAACAAAAAAAGAATATACGGGAAAAACAGTGTTAGTTAAAGAAGTGAAATGATGAAGAATATTGTATGCATTTTAAAAAAATGAGAAGATAATTGTCAACCTCCACGAATTTTATAAAATTTATGCATTTTAAACTAAATGGATTTTAACAAAAAAGATCAGTTCAGGTGGTCAAATTAAAAGCTAGTGAACTTTTGAACTCCTGCTCTGATACCACTTGTTGGTCCCGAAAAATACCGAGTTAAAAACCCGAAAAATCTCAATAGGAGGTGACTTTAAAATTTTTCCGAATGTGTGTTATGCAGATTTGCTAAAGTATGTATGACAGTTAATATGAAAGCAAATAAGAACACACGTATTTTTATAGTGGTTCGAAGTCCAACTCCTACATCCACTCTTCCTTTCATGGGGCACTTTCTTAACCAACATATATTTATGGAGCTCTCACTCAACGGGACTTATCTCCCTCACGGGATCGCCTATAGATGTTTAATGAGTTCTCACTCCCTCGGGACTTATCTCCCTCACGGGATCGCCCCTCACGGGATCGCCTATAGATGTTTAATGAGTTCTCACTCTCTCGGGACTTATCTCCCTCACGGGATTGCCTATAGATGTTTAATGAGTTCTCACTCTCTAGGGACTTATCTCCCTCACGGGATTGCCTACTTAACTATCTTACTTAACCACTAATTCTCTCTCAAGAAAGGGTTTGAGTTTGGTGTTATTTCCAACTAGGTGAAATTTTCTCTTACATTGTTTTAGCCTTTAAGCTAAGGTTGGGAAAATCTCTCTAAGCTTATGATATGACATTTATGCTTAGATATGATGAAGAACACTCTTGGGTAAATTTGGATATTTAATGCTATGTGTTCTTGAATGGAGATGCTTGAATATTTGACTTTAATCTTCACTTTGCAGCATCTTCCATAATCTTCTTTTGAAGATAGTGCAATGTATTTATAGTGTGGATTTGAATATTACCATTGGAGAGTAAATTCAAATTCATACTAATAGTCATCCAGCTTTTCTTTGTCCTTTTGCACTTTTGCTTGTAGCTTTATGTCACATCCATATATGTGTTGTCATCTTCTCATTGGCCAGCTTTTTGTGTGTCTAACGGATCTAATTAGCTCTCTTGATTTCTGGTCTGGAGATTTCTGGACTGCTGATTTCTGGTCTGCTGATTTCTGGTCTGTTGATTTCTGATCTGCTGAAATCTGATCTGCTGATTTCTGATCTGCTGAAATCTGGTCTGCTGAAATCTGATCTGCTGAAATCTGGTCTGCTGAAATCTGATATGCAGATTTCTGGTCTCTTTTTCTGATTTCTGCACTGCATCAGCAAACTGCATCAGCAAATCAGTATGCTTCTTCTTGTTCTTCTCATCAGTTTACATGGAACTCATCAGTCTCGTTTCGTTCTGATCAGCCTCGTCTTCTCTTGATGAGTTCCCCCTCAACTTGTTACCTGTAAAAATAAAAGTAAGTCTAGAAACACAAGCTTTCTATACAACTTAGCTTGTCCTATTACAAGGTGTTTTGACATAATAATCAAAACTAATATTATCCCAACTCCTTATATATCGAGTGATTAGTCAAACTAATGGTCTTAATTGAACCCTAGACAATAAATCAGACATTCTCAATATATAAGGTACGTTGCGAGGTATTTGCAACAACCTGTAACATTACGTGGGCTATTGTGATAATATCCTTTCATTCGTGAATGCCCGATTAAGTCTTGAACATAATGAAGTGTCTATTCAAATAACTTAATTATATTTTCTCATTACCCTTCACGTATGTCACATTTGGACACCATTCCAAATGCGACTTACATTGGCCAATAACTTAATCATATTTTTTTTAAATCCACATTGAGGAATGAATCATTTTCTTGGCTCAACTACCACACACATGCATTTCGTGATGAACCCAATCCATATCATATGCCCATTAAGGGTGCAAGCGTCAGTCATGGTCAAAGTTCACAACTCCATACATGTCGTGCGTATTGATCTCAAGTCAGAGGAATATCACATCGCTCCCACTAACCGAGATTGTTGGGAAACTTATAGTTTTAATGAAAGATCCAAAACAGTTGTAATAGGGACCAGTCAGACCTGTTAGCTGACTGACAATCTAGAAATTAGGTTAGGATGACCAGTTGATGATTACTGTATAGAGCAACTGATGTAATAGTATAGGTCAAATATTGAGGGGGAACTCAATATGTATCAGTCAAGTCTTGAAGATCAGAAAATACCTGATGATCTGGCAAAGATCAGGTACAGAACAGAGAACAGAAGACAAGAAACTGATTGATCAGTCTCCATCAGATCAGAATCAATCTGAAGAAGAAAATGAAAATCACGTATGAAGAATCAAGACGTGATGACCTGCTATGAAGACAACATCAGAAGAAAAACAGAAGAGTCAGTAAGATGTGCTAAGACAAATTACATCAGAGGACTCAATCAGGTAGACTGATCAGTTTGTGCTGATCATGTCAGTTCAAAATAGGTAATAACCCCGTTTACCTAAGACGTACGAGGTTATCAAATAAGAAGAATGTCAACCTAAGTTGGTGAATTAAGCGTCGAATAAGTGTACTTGACAACCAATTAGAGAGAGACACGTACGTGCGGAACTGACAATGCAGGACAAAAGTGTTTCAGAGTTCAAACGGCTAGAAAGGACAAAGAAACACACATATAGCCATGCCGCCTCTGAGAACATCAAATCGGCCCTGCAAGCTACCAAAAATAGCCTGAAATTGAAATTGCTCTCCAACGGCTCTTTGATTTCAAGGTCTATAAATATGGGATCAAACCTTCAGAGTAAGGTTACGGAAATTATACACAAGCTTAAACACATCAAATAATTTCCACAAGAACATCAAGAACTCAAGAAATATTCTAAGTGTTCATCCCATAGTTTCTTAGCAAGAAATCTCATCCTTTAGCTTTAGGCTACTTAAATACTAGGATAGATTTCCAGTTGGAAACCATTCAAATCTTACCCCAAACCAAGTGTTAGGTTAAGTTTGTTTAGCAAGATCTCAAGCTAGGGTTTCTAGTCTTGATTTCTGGGATTAGTTGAGTGTGAACTCCATAAACATCTAGTTAAGTTGAGTGAGAGCTCCATAAATATCAGCTGTAAGGTGTTTGGACTAACACGATAAACTAAGTCTAGTTTGGTAGTAAGTGCCCTTGGACTGGGAAGAGTGGACATAGGACAGGTTGTCCGAACCACTATAAATCTTGTGTTGGTTATCCGTTTTACACTCTACACACACACACCGATATTTAACTAAACATGCATCTTGTAAGTATAGATCAGTTCTGCACCAAGCAGCTGATCTGATCAGTTTGACCTGTTTTCATCTGATCTGACTCAGATACTTAGAATCTGATTTATCAAATCGGTTTTTCTACACGGGTTAAAACTTGCTTCCGCACATCAGTTTACTGGATAGACACCGAACTGATCTACTTCACCTCAAATAGTAAGTTGGATATCAGATCGTATTGATCTTCACACGCACTCTATATTAGTTAACATGCCATCACAACTGATTAAGAGAAAAAGTTTTGGAAGTTTATTCACCCCTCCCCTCTAGACTTCCACCTCACGAAACTCGTTCGGAACCTACAAGTGGTATCAGAGCAGGTGGTTCTACGAACCACAAGATTTGATTATCATTGGTTCTTGAGGAAGAACTAGTGTGGTCACCTGAACCTGATTTTAAAAAACCTGTTTTAAGATCATTAATTTTCAAAACACACCTTTCAGCATGGATAACACTTCAGGAATGTATCACGATCTCCCCAAGTTTGCAGTTCACGAGTATGCCAACTGGACCATCCTAATGGCCAACCATCTGGGCGCCATCAGTTCCAGAATGATGGAAGTCATCGAAAGAGAACCCACAATCATTTATCATGCCAATCTAGCAACTGGAGGTGTCAAAGGCGAGCTAGTTGGAGCCATGGTAAGAAAGAGTGTCTTTCTGATGGACGCAGATGAGAGAAAACTTCATAACCTGGATACCATCGTGAAGCACATAATTTTGAAGACAATTGATAAGACAACGAGGAAAAAGATCAATTACTGCAAGACCGCTAAGGCGATGTGGGATGTTCTGGCTGAAATGTGTGAGAGAAATGATCTGATCAAGGACAGGAGATTGCAAGCTGAACTGGTCAAGTTCGAGAAACTAAAGATGCTGCCCAACGAGACGATCAATGAGCTTGATGGAAGGATAACCATCCCTGTTAACAAGATTCATAAGCTCGGAAGAGAAATGTCAGATAAGGACATCAAGTATAAGATTCTGAGGTCCCTAACTAAGAAGTGGGACATGAAGGTCACTGTTATCATAGATCTACATAATATCTCAACTATGAAGCCGAGCAAGTTATTTCTAAGTCTGAAGTCACATGAGTTCGACTTAGTCGAAAGATGTTTAGATGAAGATGAAGATGTTCCACCTGCCACCAGTTCTAAATCTATTGCATTCAAGGCAACTGGCAGTTCCTCTAGGACTTCTGAACCAGTAGGGAATATTATAAGTCAGACTGAATAGATAGCCCTACTGACCAGAAAACTAGAGAAGTCGAACATCCAGTTAGGAAAGTACCAAAAATTCTACAAAGACTACAAACAAAGCAGAGGAAGAGATAGAAGATCACCTGATAAGTCTCATGAAATGAATAGATTTGCTGACAGAAGAGATGATCGCAGAGACAGCAAGAAAGATGACAGGAAAGACGATCATAAGGATAGAAGACAACGGGATAAATCAGAACGTAGAGGATCAGATTACAGACAGTCCGGAAAGTCACCTGAGAGAGGATACAGAAGAAGAGACTCGCCTAGTAGAAGAAGTTCAGATGATTCTGGTGCATGCTTCAACTGTTAGAAACCAGGTCACTACAGTGTTGATTGTCCTGACCTGACTCTAAAAGAAAGAGATGAGAAGCGAATCGGAAGAGAGCAAATATACAAAGACAGAAGAGTTATGGTTGCAGACACTTCTGGTATTGATGAATCATATCTGCCATCAGATGATTCTGGATACTCATCAGTTGAGGACTTTTGCCTAATGACAACTTTCGAGGATGTCAACGATCTCACATTCTCATCTGATGATGACATCTGCCTCATGGCGAAGGAAGTTGAACAACCTGAGGTAAACTCTAAACTTTTTGTGTCTTCCTCTATTTCCGCACCTGCTGGAGAGATTGACCTGCAACTCTACAATGAGCAATTGCTTGATGATCTCTCTGAAGCAGTAAACAACTACTCCATAGTGGAAGCTGAGAATGACAAGCTAAGAACTAAGAACAGTCAGCTTGTAAAGGAATGTTCAGTAAGGAGAGAAGCTGAACTGAAGTCAACTAAAACTGTTCAGAAGTTGACATCAGAGTTGGAAAACTTGAGAGTCAATACTTCTGATCAGAATAAGTTAATTAAGGAACAACAAGCTCTCAACTTGAAACAAGCTGATGACTTCAAGGTTCTTCAAGCTAAATTCGATGAACTCTTCTGACTACATGAGAGTTTGAAAGTAAGTGAGGACAGTCTGCGAAAGAAAGTAGAGATGCTAAAAAAGGCTTCTAAGAACATTGATGAGATCACCAGCTACTATCGCAAACCAACTGATAAGAAGAGTATTGGGTTTGAAACCCCTTTTGGATCCTCACATGTCCCAATTGGTTCATCCTCAAAATGTAAATCAAAGAAGGTTTCTGGTAAAGATGCACATCATGTTAAATCTACATCTGATAAGGAAAAGAAACCAGTTGATCAGGTAAGGCCAAAGCCTAATCAGAAAGGGAACATAAATGGACCCCGACTGATTAAGTAGCAGCCGAGGAATCAACAGAAGAACCCTATTCTTCTGAAGAGACCTCAACCTAATCAACATATTAGGAATCAGCCTGGACCTTCTCACAAGGGACAATCCCAGCTGAAATCTAATCAGGTTAAGTTTCCTAACAAGCAAGCTAAGAGTAAACTGATAAAACCATTTGTGCAAAAGTATGAATCTTTTGATGGTAGCAGTCGTACCTATCCATTTAATCAAAAATCAAGGACAGCTGCACCTGAACCCCCCTGGATAAAAAAGAGACAAGTTCCAAAGAAAAATCCCAAGTCTCTTGAGTCATCCCAGGTTCACACTCATAACTATATTGATCAGAACGTACATGATAAAATGTATGATTATGTAGATGTTAATGGGAGAGAAATAAGGGTTTTTGTTCTTGTTAATTACCATAGAAGTGCCTTATTTGTTTGGATCCCGAAAGGTAACACTAACCCCCCAAGACCCAATCCTACTAGGATACCTAAAGTCTGATCTAATTGCAGGTTCACGTGGGTTTGGCTAATAAGGGATGTGTACAAGCAACTATCTGGTACATAGATAGTGGATGCTCGAGAATTTTTATGAAAACCTTTCATTTGCTTCTCTTAAGGCACATGACAGGCAACAAGCATCTCCTCAGTTCATACACGGAACAAGAAAGTTCACGTGTACTCTTTGGTGATGATAACTTCGGTTTTACCAGAGGATTCAGAACCTTAGTCAATTATGATGTACAGGTTTCTGGAGTCTCATATGTCGATGGTTTAAATCACAACATGTTATCGGTTTCACAATTCTACGACAACAGATTCAGTGTTGAGTTCTCGACTGATCAGTGCACCATTAGGAATCGAGCTATTCAACAGGAAAATGAACGATCTATACTGCAGATTGGGACAGTTGTCCAAGAAATGCATGCCTGATTGTTAAGAGCTCCAAGAGTGGTAGTTGGCTCTGGCATAAGAGAATGAGTCATCTGAACTTTAAGACTCTTAACAAGATAGCAAGGATATCCCTGGTTGAGGGTCTCCCGAATGAGGTATTCTCTAAGGATCAGACATGTGTCGCATGTCAAAAGGGAAAACAAGTTAAAGCCTAATTTAAGGGGATCCCAGTACCAGCATCCAACAGAGTACTGCAACTGCTCCACATGGATCTTTTTGGACCAGTTACGCCCCTTAGTTTCAACGGACGCAAATACACTTAAGTGATCATGGATGACTTCTCCAAGTTCACTTGGGTTGTATTCTTGTATAAGAAGAATGAAACTACAGCAAAGATACCTGAGTTGCTCAAGAGATTGCAGAATGAGAAGGGTGTCAGCATTGTAAAAATCAGATCTGATAAAGGTACAGAGTTTCTGAACTCTTTTATAACTGATTTTTGCACTGAGTTTGGTATACATCATGAGACATCAGCCGCCAGAACACCACAACAGAATGGTGTAGCAGAACAGAGAAACAGAACATTCAAAGAAGTTTCTCGCACAATATTGGCTGAACATGCAACTCAAAACCGTTTCTGGGCAGAAGCTATCAACACTACATGTCATACTCAGAACAGATGTTCTCTGACTAAGATTCACTTCAAAACACCGTATGAACTGTTGAAGGGCAGAAAACCTCGTGTTTCTTACTTCCATGTTTTTTGGTGCAAGTGTTTCATTCACAACAATGGGAAAAGTCAGTTGAAAACCTATGAAGCTAAGTCAGATGAGGGTATATTCTTAGGATATTCCTTAACCAGCAAGACTTTCAGGGTATTCAACAGGCAAATTCTAGTTGTGGAAGAAACACCTCCTGTGGTCTTTGATGAGTCGACATCTGATCAGGAGAAATCTGCCTCAGAATAAGTCGTACCAGAACAAGATGTTCCTGATGCTCAAAAAATGGATCAGTTAAAAATCAAAGAAAATGAATCAGATCATGTTACAATGTATGTTCCTAACTTTGATATTGATGATTCACCAGGTCAGTCAAACCCTAAGGTACGTACAACTGTCGATGAAGAAGCTGGTACAGCTGAGATAGTAACAACTGAACCATCTGGTTTAGGGGGAAATCCTGATGTTCCGGCAGACAGACTTCAGCCTATGATGATTCCAACATCACCTGAGATATGTCCATGCCAAGTGGATCCTATTAATGCACCTCTCCCAACCTCTAGTGACTCAATATCAGATGAGGATGACGATATCCAAACTGATATAAATCAGGAAAGAAGGACTTGGTTGACAGACCATCCGACTGACCAGATAATCAGCAATCCTAATGCTCGAGTCCAAACTAGACATCAGGTTGGTGAAAGTGCTATGTATTGTTGTTATCTGTCTTTGAAAGAACCTACCACACCAGAAGAAGTTTTGCAAGATGCCAGCTGGATTCTAGCCATGCAAGAAGAATTAGAACAGTTCGAGATGAATCAAGTTTGAGAACTTGTAGATAGGCCAACTCACCAAGATGTGATTGGTATTAAGTGGGTTTTCAAGAACAAGAGAGGTGAGAACAATGTCATAACCAGAAGTAAGGTAAGACTTGTTGCGAAGGGTTATTCACAATCAAAAGAAATTGATTATGATGAGACCTTTGCACCAGTCGCTCGTCTGGTAGCCATTCGGCTATTTCTGGCTTATGCTGCCCACAGAGGGTTTACTGTGTATCAGATGGATGTAAAGAGTGCATTTTTAAATGGGGTACTAGTGGAGGAAGTTTATGTTGAACAACCTTTTGGCTTTGAAACAGGCAACCAAGTGTACCGTTTAAATAAAGCTCTTTACGGACTGAAACAGGCTCCTAGAGCTTGGTATGATACACTATCTCAGTTCTTGATAGACAGTGGATTCACTAAAGGAATCATAGACAGAACATTGTTCAGAATAGAAGATGGTGAAGACATTCTGATGGTTCAGATCTATGTGGATGATATCATCTTCGGATCTCCCAACAAGAGCTTATGTGAGAAGTTCAACAAGTTGCTACAAGGGAAGTTCGAGATGTCCATGATGGGTCAGATGAATTACTTTCTAGGCCTTCAAATTAAACAGAGTACAGAAGGAATATTCATCTGTCAGGCAAAATATACTAGGAATTTGTTGGCTAAGTTTGTAGTACAGAATAGTAAGGTAGCCAGAATTCCTATGATGACTGGATTCAAGATGGATCCAGATGAGAATGGTCAGAAAACTAATCAGAAAGAATATAGGGCTCTCATTGGATCATTACTATACCTGACTGCCAGCAGACCTGACATAACCTTCGCAGTAGGTGTATGTGCCAGATTTCAGGCAAATCCAATGAAAGCCACTTGGAAGCAGCTAAGAGGATTCTTAAGTATCTGAAAGGGATAGTTAACCTTGGGTTATACTATCCATCAGATGATAATCTAGAGCTTTGTGGGTATTCTGATTCTGATTATGGAGGTTGTAGGATTGACAGAAAATCAACCTCAGGAACCAGTCAGCTCTTAGGTCAGAAATTGATCTCTTGGTTCTCAAAGAAACAGACATCTGTCGCACATCTACTACTGAAGCAAAATACATAGCCGCAGGAAGCTGTTGCTCCCAACTGCTCTGGCTTAGTTAGCAGTTGAGGGATTATAACATTGTAGCTACGAATGTGCCTATATTCTGTGACAGTAATAGTGTTATTGCAATCATTCAGAACCCAGTTCTGCATACAAGGTGTAAGCATGTGGATATCAGACATCACTTCATCAGAGATCATGTGGAAAAGAAGAACATCAGAATGGAAAAGATCCATACTGACAAGCAGAGAGCTAACATCTTAACCAAACCTCTAGCAGAGACCAGATTCAGAGAACTATCAGTCGAGCTAGGATTACTAGACTTAGGAGAAGATGCACCAGAATTCTTCGGTGGATTGGTCTCCAAGACCAGTTGGTTAAGAATCTAACCAAGTCAGAGAAATCAATTGAAGGGGGAACTTCAACTGATAAGAAAGGATCAGTTGAGAACTGATCAGATAAGGAATGACAGTTGAAGGGGGAACCTCAACTGTTTGGGAAAAGATCAGTAGGGAACTAATCATAAAAGTAAACATTGTTGGGAAAATTGTCAAGGATTAGGCAGAAATTAAGATCAACAGATATCAGTCAGACCTGAACAAACTTCATGTGGTATTGACTTATTACGATATCAGTTAATCAGATACACATTTTTGTTCCTTTGTATTTATGTTAACCTATGTGCAAATTATCTGATCTTATTTGCTTTTATTGTACACTGTATATGTGACGCAAGCCTTACAATGTATTTAATGCGGACGTGAGGAATGTGTATTAATTGTTATTTATTGCAATTTTTAAATCCAAAAGCTGCCGCAATAAAATCCTTCAGCGCACGATTACACCAAACTATAAACCGCCTAATCTCGACCGCCCATTCTGATTAGACTCTTGGTTTTCCAACATTGATTTTCTAAAATTGTATTTCCCTCCAATTCTTTATATAGTAGTTCTTAATCTTTCAAAACCTTCTTGCCCTAATTTTCGGAAAAACGCTTAACACATTTCTCTGCAAATAATTTGTGCCTTTACGATTCAATACTTTTCGATCTTCAAATTCTTTTCACAAAATTTCAAGTAAATGGTTATGCTTAGTGTTTGATCTCTCAATACATTTTTGGTATTTGATTGTTATATTTGTTATATGATGGAACGACTGCAACATGCCGATTAGATCTATTCCTTTGAATATACGCTGTTGTTAAACATTGATTGATATGTGCTAGTTATATTCTCTGTGTATATGCAAACTATATTTGATACTACTTGTAGTTCTGCATCTCTTGTACCGCCAATATAGATCTAATTCATTGGTAACACTGCAGAAATGACTGCCCGTGGTTCTGGTAAAATTATTTGTGACTATGCCTCTCAAACAAATCAAATTGTAGAAGACAAGTATGTTGTCTTCAATACAACAATGGATCCAGAATCCATGGAAATCTTAAACCTCCTAAGGGCGTGCAAACTAGAAAAGTTTTGCTCTGCACATGCCAATCTTGTGATGCAGCATGAGGCATTGGAATTTCTGCACCATCTAAGGGTTAAATCTAATCAAGAGCTCGAATCGACGGTTAATGGTGAAACCTTCGACATTACGGATGCTAGCCTGATCCAACTATTTGGGCTGTCTAAAGGGAAGATCTCACCGGTGATATACAGAGAACATGACGAAGCCCAGATACGAGCAAAACTCTTCAGAGAAGCAGATAAGCCCCAAACGACAAATTTTGTCAAACCAATGTTAAAGCGCAAGTACAAGCTACTCTTCGATATCGTTTCAAAAACGATAATGGGAATTTCGTTCAGCCCTGATGGTCTAACTTGTGCAAAATTGCATTGTATGGCTGCCATAGTAGACAATGCACCGAATATCAACTGGCTATGCTATCTAAAAGCAATTCTTGTGCAAGAAAAGGATAAGTTCCAGGAAGTGAATCGGGTTATCACTCTAACTAAGCAGATTAGCAATTTGAACAAAGTCGTCGTGATTCTGAGAGATAAGTTTCCAAATGCCCACTGGGAACAGGCCGGACTGAGGGCTTACAAGGGTTTCCTAACAGAAACATCCCTTATCTACGGTCCACCAGATGAAGACATGACCCGGACTGAGAGGAAGAAGAGAGATGTGAAAGAACAGGTGGAACCTACATCAATCCATCCACAGAAGAGAAAAACTCTGACAAGAGAGTTAACTAAGAGGCTGAAGAGGATGAAGCAAGCTCTCATGACTCTTTTTATGGATAAGGAGTCAGATGAAGAAGCAGAGACAGAATAGACTGATGAACAGGAAAAGAGTGGTGCTGGTAGTAAATCTGCCGCATCTGGGAAGAAATCAGTTGAGCAATCTGGGAAGCACGGATCTCAAGTGGAAAGCTCACCTGAGTAATCAGAAGGAGAGCAAGGAAAGGGAAAGGAAAAGGCAAGATCATCTTCGCCTCAATCTCGCGCTGAATCACTAGCCCGATCACCACCTGCCGAGTGCATGACACCTTCTCCATCCCCATCTCCAAGAGCTGAGCGAATCAGATCACCTTCTGTTCAACCAGTCCACCAGCAACCTACTCATCTGCCTCCGCCAGAAACCTCTTCAACACATCAGCAGACTAATCAGCCAACTGTCCAACAAAAATCAACTACTGATCAACCTATTGTTGAAGTATCTCAACCCACTATCTCACCTGCTCAACATTCACAACAATCTAGAGCACAATCTGAGTCTACCGTACCTGTATCCAGATCATCTAAGACAATCACTAGAAAGATGACACGGATGCGAATTGAACGAGAAATCAATGTTCTGTATCCAGAATTGGAAGCACATCCGGTGGTTAGGGAAGATGTGATGGAAATCCTCACTTGGAGAGATCTGAGGTTGAAAAACATCTCCAATTTCACAATACTAATCGAACAGATGGGTGGAGTTGATGAATTTGCAGATTTTAACTTCGATATGAAGAAGTCCGCAGGCGTTGGGTCACCAGCTGATTTGATATCAGATGAGGCAGTTAGGGCCTTGGTTTACAGGAAGTTGGGTAAGCCTTTGGTGATCAATCTTGAAAAGGATGGAGGGACATCTGCGAAGGATGTTGAAATGACTGAGGCAGGAGTTGTCGATGATGGTGGTCAGGGTGATGCAGCTCTTCAACAATCACTGGAGGCACAAGAAACTGCTCATTAACAAGATACAATTCAAACTGAGGCAACTGGACATGAGACAAATCTAGATCCTTCTCCACCAACAGGTCAGGCCGCGCAAGTCATACCAGCTACCCATATTACCTCTGATCAGCTACGGGAAATCAGATCATGCTTTAAAGATCTGCTAAAAGAGGAGGTAGAAGGAGTACTGGCAAACTCAGTCAGCAACACCATCAATGAGCAACGCCAATTCTGCATCCGAGATCTGAGAGAACAAAGGGATTACACTATTTCTCAAATTGACTCATTGAGGGAACAGTTCAAGAAAACGGTGGAAGAACTGACTGAGGATACAAGAAAGCAGTTGATGAGAACCTTGTTCAAGTAAATAATCTTCAAGTTTCTCTACTTATAGCTACTGAAAAGCTGGACAGAACTGAAGAAAAAATTGACAAGCTAATTCTCACCTTCTCATCTGCAATTGAAACTGCGAAATCTGAACTTGTCAACAAAATTCAAGAGCAAACAATTCAGACTCAAGGCATCACTTCAACCGACCTTAATCAGGCCATTGCAGTTAATTTTGGCTCCCTGACTTCCCACATCAATTCTCTTTTTGATAAAACAAAAAAGGGGGAAGGACAGGTCGAGAAACCAACTGACATTATCAAATCAACAGAAGATCTCATTCAGACTGTTGAAGCATATGGTCAAAGGTTGGATCATCAGGATCTGTTTGCCGACGAGGTCTCAGCCAAGATGGAGAAGTCCAGAATGAGATCAACTGCCGCAGGAGCTGGACCTTCCAGAACTGCCCCACTGATGAGTCAGATTCAAGCTGACAAAGAGCTTGCTGTGAGATTGTATAAGGAACATATAGAAGAAGAAGCTCGGTTGAGTGAGGAAGAAAGGCGGGCAGATAAACTAACTGAGGCTAAAGGACTGAAAAAGAAATATGTTGCAAAAGTCAAGAAAGGTCAGGATGGGAAGCCGATTGTGGAACCATTGTTACCTGCAAAGGTTGATGACATCATTCCAAAGACTGATGCACATACTGTCAAGTTTGAAGAATGGAGCAAGATCAGAGGTGAATGGTTGTTGGATGCGTTTGTTCTCGACCTGGTGCCGACAGAAGAATCACCAGATGAAGAATTTCTGAATTGGCTGGAGAACAAACATCCAGACTTCCTCAAGTACCTGGAGAATGAGGCTAGGAAGATCAATGTAAGGATCTCCCATCAGGACTACGATGTGATGGACTACACAAGGAAGAAGGATGGCTCATTCGATATATTAGCCTTTCAAAGATTCTACTTTGATCTGCTAAACAAAGCAAGCATAACTGATCCACAGCAGATCAATGATGCCAAATGGAAGTTGTGTCGGATATTCAACATTCCACAAAATCAGAGAGAGATGCCAGATGGTTACATACCCAAAGTTTGATGATCAGAAGATTGTTTTGTTAGGATCAGTTTCTATCTGCTTTAAACTTTTCAAATGTACTCTATAATGACAAAATCTGATGAATGAAAAGTTTACCTTACTGATCCTAAGACAAACTCTCATTGTCTTCTGATTATATGTGTTCTTTACTTCTTTATTAGTTTATCAACTGTTTGGTTTCTCAAATGTTTTGGTTTCATTAAAAAGGGAAAAATTGTTGGGAAATTTATAGTTTTGATGAAAGTTCCAAAACAGTTGTAATATGACCAGTCAGACCTGTTAGTTGACTGACGATCTAGAAATCAGGTTAGGATGACCAGTTGATGATTACTGTATAGAGAAACTTATGTAATAGTATAGGTCACATATTGAGGGGGAACTCAATAATATAAGTCTTGAAGATCAGAAAATACATGATGATCTGGCATAGATCAGGTACAGAACAGAGAACAAAAGATAAGAAACTGATTGATCAGTTTCCATCATATCAGAATCAATCTGAAGAAGAAGACGAAGATCACGTATGAAGAATCAAGACCTGATGACCTGCTATGAAGACAACATCAGAAGAACAACAGAAGAGTCAGTAAACTGTGAAAAGACAACTTACATCAAAAGACTCAATCAGGTAGACTGATCAGTCTGTGCTGATCAGGTCGATTCAAAACAGTTCACAACCAAGGGTTTACCTAAGACGTACGAGGTTATCAGACAAGAAGAATGTCAACCTAAGTTGGTGAATCAAGCTCCGAATAAGTGTACTTGACAACCAATGAGAGCGAGACACGTACGTATGAAACTGACAATGCAGGACAAAAGTGTTTCAGAGTTTAAATGGCTAGAAAGGACAAAGAAGCACGCATATAGCCATGCCGCCTCTGAGAACATCAAATCGGCCCTGCAAGCTACCAAAAATAGCCTAAAATTTAAATTGCTCACCAACGGCTCTTTGATTTCAAGGTCTATAAATATGGAATCAAACCTTCAGAGTAAGGTTACGGAAATTATACATAAGCTTAAACACATCAAATAATTTCCCCAAGAACTCAAGAAATATTCTAAGTGTTCATCCCATAGTTTCTTAGCAAGAAATCTCATCCTTTAGCTTTAGGCTACTTAAATACTAGGATAGATTTCCAGTTGGAAACCATTCAAATCTTACCCCAAACTAAGTGTTAGGTTAAGTTTGTTTAGCAAGATCTCAAGCTAGGGTTTTAGTTTTGATTTCTGGGATTAGTTGAGTGTGAACTCCATAAACATCTGGTTAAGTTGAGTGAGAGATCCATAAATATCTATTGTAAGGTGTTTGGACTAACACGGTAAACTAAGTCTAGTTTGGTAGCAAGTGCCCCTGGACTGGGAAGAGTGGACGTAGGACAGGTTGTCCGAACCACTATAAATCTTGTGTTGGTTATCTGTTTTACACTCTACAAACACACACCTGATATTTAACTGAACATGCATCTTCTAAGTATAGATCGGTTCTGCACCAAGCAGCTGATCTGATCAGTTTGACCTGTTGTCATCTGATCTGACTCAGATACTTAGAATTTGATTTATCAAACCGGTTTTTCTACACGGGTTAAAACTTGCTTTCGCACATCAGTTGACCTTATATACACTGAACTGATCTGCTTCACAGCAAACAGTAAGTTGGATATCAGATAGTATTGATCTTCACACGCACTCTATATTAGTTAACTTGCCATCACAACTGATCACGAGAAAAAGTTTTGGAAGTCTATTCAACCCCCTCTAGACTTCCACCTCACGAAACCCGTTCGGGACCTACAGAGACACCCGTAGACACTTAAGTGGAGTAACATCAAATGGTTTCTCGGATGGGTATATCAATACCCTCTAAGGTATCTGTGCATCCATCATGAGATACCTAGTATCTCGTAGTAAGTGAGAACTACTACAATCTCTAAGAGTATGATGCTGATCGCACACCAATCTCAAATGTATCATCAATATCCCATTCTTGATGATCCTTGATCGGAGCTTTTTGAGAACCATGCTTATGTCATCTGAGGTCTCACATGTTCAATGATAACATTGGTTCATGGGAACACTTACATGAATAAATGCAAACAATCAAACATAATATTCAAGCAAGTGTATTGTCATACATTAATATTAAATGAACTATAATATTAAATCAATCTGAATATCATCGGGTATTATGTCCTTATAAATTATTGTCTCTAGGACACTAATACTAACACTTAGGTCGATCAGCTCACCTATAGTGGAACATCTAATTCCATTCTCAAACTCTTTCAAAATTCAGTCTACTGATCTGACCAATTAGTTCTTATGATTATCATGTTAATGGACAATTAGTTGATAGGTTTAAATTTTGTCATGTTGAATACTTTATCTATTTTTGAACTTTGTTTGGCCAAAGCACCTCGGTTTTGTGCTTAGTGATTTATGTTATTTGGTCAAGTAATAGTTGTTCTGGGAATGACTATTGTTTGTTTCTTTCCTAACACATATTTTAGTTGTTATTTTTAACAATAGGCGTGTTGAAGTAGAAATGTCAAATTGGGGGAGTTTGTTGATGTTGTGAAGATGTTGTTTCACATTTTGAAATAACATTCTGGACAACATCAGTAATTTTCCCTTTCTTCTTACACTAACTCCGGTTTGTTAGATGTTCCTTTTTATGTTTCTTACACTGCAGGTTGACGAAATGGTGGTTATTGTGTCAAGCGGTTGCCTTTGTAAGAGTGAGAGTTGAAAAGAACATGGGAAGTTACCAAAAGATCATAGAGCGGTGTGTGGAGATTTTCTAGGCTGTCCAAACCAAGTCTAGTGGATGAGACAATGAGGTTAGGTTCGATGTCTATAAATACATACTGCATTGGACATCAAAAAGTGAGCAAGATTGATATTCCAATTTATATTCTCCAAATTCAAAGATAGTATCCAAGACACAACCTCTTGAGTGTTTAGTACATCTAGGAGTGTGAGGGTCGATACTATTGGTGTGTGTTAGTCGAATATATTCTAGTAATCCTATCAACATTATGTCTGAGTGGTTTGTATGTTACGTTGAATAAAATCACTAGTCATACATGTGAAAAGATTATTTATGGATGTGTGTTTTTACATTATACCTATTTGGGTCTTGTAAAAGGTGTTGAAATATACAAGCACATAAACACGTAATACATGCGCAGCAGAAATAAATAATTCACCAACAATGAACAGTTAATTGCATAAATGAGTACGAATAATCATAATGAGGAATCTTACAGTAATTCAAAAGCAGATTTTTGAACTATGGTATCCACGTAATCCCCTCGTACGGATTTGCACAAATTTGCCAGCGTTGAATTTGAGACGGAATTTGCTAGGAAAATTCATATTCTAGATTTTATGGAGAAATTAGGTTTTCTTGTTATGTTTAATGAATCCCTAGGATGTCCTATATATAGGGGAAGCCCATCTTAAAAATTAAGCAATATTTATTAGGAAGATATTTCTTAATCTTGCAAATCATATCTCTTAGATATGATTTCCCTAAATATATTTTCCTACAATAATATTCCATATATTATTCTGGGATTCCTATTTAATTAAATCTAATTTAATTAAACAGTAATAATAATTAATTCCAAATTAATATATTATTAATTAATTCTACATAAATTAAATATTAAATCCAATTTAATACTTAATCAACCAACTATAATCCATACAAGGGAATTACTTGTTGTGTGACCCATAGGCCCTCATATATCGAGTGATTAGTCAAACTAATGGTCTTAATTGAACCCTAGACAATAAATCAGGCATTCTCAATATATGAGGTACTTTGCGAGAAACGTGCAACTACCTATAACTACAACGTGGGCTATTGCGATATCTTCCTTTAATTCACGAATACTTGATTAGTCTTGAACATGATGAAGTGTCTATTCAAATAACTTAATCATATTATCACTAATCACTAATTGATCACTTATGTCACACTTGGCCACAAAGTCCAAGTTGACGTGCATTGACCAATGACTTTGATCCAATTATGATGAGAAGATGAGTATTCTCTCTAAATCCACTTTGAGGAATGAATCTTATTCTTGGCTCAACTACCATGCACATGCACTTCGTGATGAACCCAATCCAAGTCATATCTACCCATGGAAGGGTGCAAGCGTCGGTCATGGTCAAAGTTCATCACTCCACACATGTCGTGCGTACTGACCTCAAGTCAAAAGAGTATCACATCGCTCCCACTAATCAAGACACCCATAGACACATATAGTGGAACTACATCAAACGGTTTCTCGGATGGGTATACCAATACCCTCTAAGGTATCTGTGCATCCATCATGAGATACCTAGTATCTCGTAGTAAGTGAGATCTTACTACACTCTCTAAGAGTATGATGCAGATCACACACCAATCTCAATTGCATCATCAATATCACATTCTTGATGATCCTTGATCGGGGCTATTTGAGAATCATGATTAAGTCATCCGAGTTCTCACAATCTCAATGACAACAGTGATTCATGGGAACACAAGTAAGAACAAATGCAAAAAAACAAACATAATATTCAAACAAGTGTAACGCCATACATTTAATATTAAATAAACAATAATAATATTGAACCAATATTGAATATTATCTTAGCATTATGTCCTTACAAGGGATTGTCTCTAGGACACTAACACTAACAATCTCCCACTTGGACTAGAGACAATCACCTACATGTCTAACCCCTAGACCATTGAAATGTCTAGTGTGTACATGAACACTCAAAGCCTTGGTGAAAGGATCAGCCAAATTATCTTCTATGGGAACATATTCTAACTCTATCTCTCCTCTAGCAATTATCTCTCGTATCAAGTGATAACTCCTCGGTACATGCTTGTTTCTGTTATTGGATCTCGGTTCCTTAGCTTGCATTACCGCACCAGTGTTGTCACAATACAACTTTATTGGACTAATGACACTCAGAACTACCCCTAGTTCACTTAAGAACTGTTTTATCCAGACAATTTCTTTAGTAGCTTCTGCCACAACAATGTACTCAACTTCGGTTGTTGTGTCCGCGGTAGTCTCTTGTTTGGAACTATTCCAACTAACCGCCCCACCATTGAGAACAAAAATATAACCTGACTGTGACTTGTAATCATCACAGTGGGATTGGAAACTTGTGTCAGCATAGCCAGTTGCAACTAGCTCTGACTGTCCCTCGTAGACAAGAAAGCAATCTTTAGTACGTCTGAGGTACTTCAGAATGTTCTTGACAGCAATCCAGTGAGCTTCATCTCAATTCTGCGTGTATCTACCAGTGATGCTGACAGCGGAGGCCACATCAGGCCTTGTGCAAGTCATGACGTACATGATGGAGCCAATTGTAGATGCATATGGCACATCCTTCATGTGATGGATATTAGCGTCTATGGAAGGGCAATCCTTATTAGACAACATTATCCTATGACATACCGGTAGAGAACCTCTCTTAGAGTTCTCCATCGCAAATCGCTTCAACACCTTATCTACGTAGGTTGACTGTGACAGCCCCAACATCCTTTTGGATCTATCCTTATGGATCTTGATCCCTAACATGTAGCAGGCTTCACCGAGATCCTTCATCATGAAGGTCTTTGATAACCAATCTTTTACCGACTGCATGAGAGGAATATTGTTTCCTATAATCAATATGTCATCGACATATACGACTATGAAGACAATGTTCTTCCCGTTGCGTTTATGATAAACGCATGGATCTTTCGAATTTTTGAAGAAGTCAAAAGATCTTACAGCTTCATCAAAGCGGATATTCCAACTCCTAGAAGCTTGCTTCAGTCCATAAATGGACCGTTTGAGCTTGCACACAAGATTAAATTTTGGTGTAGATATGAAACCTTTTGATTGAGTCATAAACACTTCCTTGTCAATGTTACCATTGAGGAAAGCTATTTTGACGTCCATCTGTCAAATCTCATAATCGAGGTGTGCTGCTACCGCAAGTAAAATTCAAATGGACTTGATCTTAGCAACAAGTGAGAAGGTCTCATCATAGTCAATACCATCACATTGACTATAACCTTTCGCCACTAACCTAGCCTTGTAGGTTTGTACCTTGTCGTTTGCATCAGTCTTGCGTTTGTAGACCCATTTGCAACCTATGAGTTTGACCCCCTTTGGCAATTCAACCAAGTTCCAGACTTGATTGGTGTACATCAGTCCATCTCAGGTTTCATGGCTTCATGCCACTTCTCTGAGTCAACATCTAATGTTGCTTCAGTGTAAGTTTTGGGCTCGTCCTTATTCGGGATCTCCACGTCATCATATTCCTCTACAAGGAAACCATAATATCTAGTGGGTGGATTACAAATCCTAGTATACTTACGGAGATGTGGTTGTGCAGGCTGTATATTCTGATCGTGAAAATTTTGTGGGGCATCAATTTCATCAATGTCCGGAGAGTCCTCAAGAGCTACACTTGTAGATGCCTCTTGGGCGGGAGTTTGAACTATGTTGTTCTCATTTAGCCCACTGAGTTTGAACTATGTTGTACTCATTCAGCCCAGTTGGAGTTTGTTGCGAAGGCAATGCAACTCCAATTACACTCCCACTGGCTAAAAGAGGATCACTAAGTGATAAACTTCCACCATGAGAGCTGATGGATGCTCCCACTAATTCCTTGTCACGTTTCTTTGATAAGTCATCAGTCTCTTGGTTAGCCTGTGGTTCTTGAATTTCTTCAAGTTCTATCATCTTACGACCTTGTTCCTTGAAGGAACTTGGCTTGCCTAGAAACAATCACTGTTTGTTTCTCAGGGAGATAGAAATAATATCCTCTTGTTTCCTTAGGATATCCCACAAAGTAACCCTTTTCACCTTTTGATTCCAACTTATCAGTGAGCATTTTCTTCACAAACGTGGGGCAACCCCACGTCTTTATGTGTCAGAAATTTGGCTTCTTGCCATGCCATAGCTCGTATGGCGTATGCATAACTGATTTGGATGGAATCATGTTTAGAATGTAGATTGAGGTTTGAAGCGTGTATCCCCATAAGAATGTTGGAAGAGAGGAAAAGCTCATCATGGACCTTACCATGTCTAACAGGGTTCGATTTCTCCTTTTGGAAACTCCATTCATTTGTGGTGTTCCGAGAGGAGTCCATTGTGATTGGATTCCATGAAACTTCAAGTAATCAATGAACTCATGGCTAATGTATTCTCCTCCTCGATCTGATCGAAGAGTCTTAATACTCTTACCAAGATGCTTCTCTACTTCAACTTTATACTCTTTGAATTTCTCAAATGATTCGGATTTGTGTTTCATAAGATACACATACTCGTATCTTGAGAAGCCATCAGTAAAAGTGATGAAGTAGTCGAAGTGACCCCTAGCTAGAGTGGGCAATGGTCCACAGACATCACTATGGATCAACTCTAGAACTTCTTTCGCATGAACCCCTTTCCCAAAAAAGGGTTTATTGGTCAATTTGCCCTTGAGACAAGATTCACAATTTTCATAAGACTCAAAGTCGAATGGGGTTAAGTAGTCTAACTTCTTAACCTTGCGATTATATTCTCATTTGCTTGACCAAGTGACAATGACATAAGTAAGTCGGGTTTTCATGATTACTAAGTTTGAGTCTTTTATTTTATATATTAAGAACATTATTTCCATGATTACTAAGTTAAACCAGTCTTTTATTTTATATATTAAGAACATTATATCCACAATGCAACAAGTATAAACCATTTGACTTTTATTTTATATATTAAGAACATTATATCCACAATGCAACAAGTATAAACCATTCGATAAAGGGGCGTATCCATACATAACACCATTAAGCAAAAAATAATAGTTATTATTTGCAAAATGGAAGAAAAACCCTTCAATGTCTAACATGAAAATATAAATAATGTTTCGAGTAATAGATGGAAAAATATAACAATTATTCAGTTGAAGTCTAAAACCAGAGGGTAAATCTAAAACGAACGCTTAACACGTTAAAGAAGAACTCTTGCTCCATTCCCAACGTGTACGGTGACTTCACCCGGCCTAACTGTCCTACTATCCTTGAGACCCTGCACATTAGTACAAATGTGTGAGCCACAACCAGTATACAATACCCAGCAGTTAGTATCATTTGTGGACATGTTTATCTCAACAACAAACATACCTGTTCCAGTGGTTGGGACACCTTGTGTCTTCTTTTCAGCTGCTAGAACCTTGCAGTCCTTCTTCCGATGCCCCTTCTGCTTTCAGTGGAGGCATACATCCTTGTCCACTCTCTCCTTCTTTTGAACTCCACCCTTGGGCTTGAGGAACTTAGGCTTAGAGCCCTTCTTAGCCTTGCTCCTTCGCTTCTTCTTTCCTTTCAGAGCAGAGGAAGTAGAAGCACTCACCATGAGCACGGGTTTTTCCTTAGCAGTGGAAGACTCAAAAGTCTTGAGCATGTTATGAAGCTCGGGCATGATCGATTCCGTCTTATTCATATTAAAGTTTACTACGAAACTCGAATATGAATCAGGAAGCGACTGAAGAATGACATAAACAACATCGTTGGTCTTGAGCTGAATGCCCAAACGACCAAGTTTCTCAATTAACCCAATTGTTTTCAAAACATGAGGGGAGACCCTCCCTCCTTCAGACAGCTGGCATCTGAACAGATCTCTCATCACTTCATAAATCTCGGAACGAGATTCAGAATCAAAAAGATCCTTCAGATGCTTGAGCATCTCGAAGGGAAGCATCTTCTCATGCTGCCTTTGCAACTCGGGAGTCATGCCCAGCAACATAACACACTGAGCCTGGGAAGCATCCTCTTGATGCTTCTTCTGAGCTGTAGCGTCAAACGCTTCAGCCTCTTCGGTACCAGCCTCAGGGCTAGCATGGATTGGCATGTCCAATACGTACTCAATCTTTTCTTGCCTAAGCACCAAACACACGTTTCGATGTTGTTGGGGTAATACTAGAAAGTATGATTTTACTTTTTTTAATCAAACTGAATTTATGTCTTATTACTGAAATTAAATTATATATCACTGTTGCTTTAAATATGATTGAATGTTATATATATTTACTGCATAACTGTTCCATATATAGTACGTGTTACATTGTAGTAAATGTAGTGATACCAGATCACAGAAGATCACATTAACAATTCCTTGTACACAAGTACAAATTCACAACCTAGATGGAAATGAACAATCCATCGTGAAAAATTGAAGTATAAGGCTCAGATTGACTTGTCTTGACCAAGAGATTACACTAGTGCATTATGATGCGCTGAATAGGACCTACATGAGGATAAATTATTCAGTGCTGAATGTAGAAGAATTAGACCTCAGTGGTTGTTGATTTCTTAATCTCTGTCACTTAATAAGGATTATGTGTGATTAATAATTATTGCTTTGGCTTATGCTGGGAAGAGCATCATTACGACTTCGATACCTTATATCTTGGGCAATAATATTAATTAAATGACGATTGCTAAATTAATACAGAGAATCGTGTGCTTTGTGAGAGTCTTGCGTGATTTGTCCCCTGGGTGGGCTCAGAAGTTTTATCATACCAAATCTTGCAAGTGGAATTAGTTTATGGTATGGATAATAATGTTGAGATGTTCTTACTCCAAGGAAAAACATATTAATTAATATAAAGTTTTTCAGTGACTTGAATTAATTAATGGACTAGATAATCTTAAACAAGGAGAATAATAACCGAGAGCCATATTACAGTAATATGGGTTAAGATGGATAGTGCAATATTAATTATGTAGTGAGATTAATTAATATTTATGGGCTTGAATAATATTGTGGCTCAATATTGATAATTCAAGGTCCATTGGAAGGTTCAATCTTAATTATAACACCCCAAAATAAAGCTTATAAATAAATTAGATATAAATATTGTTGGTCCCGGTGCTAACGAGTCTCACACGTGTATGGGGGGGAATACACGTGTTTAGTGATTTTTAAAAAATTTCTTCCACTGAGGTCAGACGGGTCAGGTTATCTTGATATTTTTGTCCTGAGAAGCACGGAATGCCCTGAGTCAAAGTCTACGAGACAATGATCCTGAGCTTCTTTCAGAAGCTTCAGATTAGCCCAACTGATCTTGAATTTATCAGAGATCCTGAGGAGCTTGGATCAGATAATTATCTTACTGAACACTCAGTAGAGTTAGTTCAGTTTGGTAACTATATGTTCTAGCTACTCAAGCGTGCGGAATGGTTGGCCCTAAGTTTATACTCGTTTTAGCTTTGCTAAAATATCTTCTTCCTTTAATAAAACAGTGATTAAGGCTGTGACCAATTTTATGCAAGTTCAGTGGATTGGTTCCAACTGAATATCAGTGAAATATGCTTCAGTGAAAAAATATGCAACAGATAATAATGCAGTACAGAAAGCAAACAACACAGCAATTATAGTGGTTCAGAGACTCAAGCTCCTACGTCCACTCTCTCCGATCTTCAGAGAAATTCCTTAACCACTTCCTAAAGCTTTCTGGCTAACTCACTGTAGCTTACTCACTTTTCAACCTTGAGTTTTCTGGCTGACTCACTGCAGCTTACTAACTCAAACACACACAAGTGTTCAGACTACCACAAGTAGCTTACTAACTTCTTCTCTAGAGTTTTCTGGCTAACTCACTGCAGCTTACTAACTCTTTACAACTCTAACTCACCAACAAAACACACACAAACTTACCTTAACAAAGGGTTTGAGCTTTGGGTTGGTTTCCAACTAGGGTGAGATATCCTTTACAATAAGAACAGATGCAAAGGCTAGGATATCTCTTCTAAGCTTTGGATATATCTATCAATCTAGGCTTAGAATAATGAGCTCTCTCTAATGTGAAACACTTTGGAAATTCTAAGGTTTTCGAGTGCTTCAATTTGCAATAATACGAATGAGCTCTTGAGTTGCTTTGAAATTTCCGGTATCTGCTATTGAGTCTTTCAAACCTCCTTGCCATCAGTACTAGCTTGTCCTCCTGCTCATCCTGATTTTTGGCAAGTGAGTTCTCAGACTCTCTAAACTTACAGGATTTCTCTTTGGCTTTGAAAGCCACATTCTTGCTAGATGAAGAATCATCTTTGCTGTCAGATTTCTTGGTTTTCTTGTCAATCACAAACTCATAAGCTTTCAGTTCAGAGAAAACTTGTTGATATGGCATGGAATCAATATTTTTTGTGTTTTCAATAATCACAGCATGTATATCCCATTTCTTAGAGAATCCTCTAAGAATTTTTAGTGTCACTTCTCTCTGTGGGTATCTTTTCCCAAGAGCATTCAGATCATTCATAATGCTAGTGAATCTGACTTCTAGTTTGTCAATGGATTCACTATCTTCCATTTCAAATCTATCAAACTTTCCAATAGCAACAGAAAGTTTGTTTTCTTTAATATGATCTGTTCCTTGACACATAACAGCAAGTGTGTCCCATATTTCTTTTGCAGTTTCACAGAGAGAGATCATCCCCATAACACCATCATCAATAATGTTATACAAAGTATCTTTAGCAATGTAGTCCAGATTGACTAACTTTCTCTCATCAGGAGTAAATTAATCATCAGGTTTTGAAAATTCATCTCTGGGATCATTTCTCTCAGTATCAGTGATTCTGGGATTCACAACAGTAAATTTGAATGGTCCTTCAGAAACCACTCTCCACATTCTTTCATGTTTTGAATACAGATGAGCCTGCATTCTCAGTCTCCATAGGTCATAGATCTCAACAGAGATCATAGGAAGTTTCTTAGAAGGCATGATGACTGAGCCTTGTAAGATATCAGCAAATAGATTTATTCAGTAGACCACCAAAGTCTTTCAGCAAATAGACTATGGCTACCAAAGCCAGTGGTCAAAATGAACCACTACTCTGATACCACTTGTTGGTCCCGGTGCTAAAGAGTCTCACACGTGTATGGGGGGGAATACACGTGTTCAGTGATTTTTAAAACTTTTCTTTCACTGAGGTCAGATGGGTCAAGTTATCCTGATATTTTTGTCCTGAGAAGCACGGATTGCCCTGAGTCAAAGTCTACTGAGACAATGATCCTGAGCTGCTTTTAGAAGCTTCAGATTAACCCAACTGATCCTGAATTTATCAGAGATCCTGAGGAGCTTGGATCAGATAATTATCTTACTGAACACTCAGTAGAGTTAGTTCAGTTTGGTAACTATCTGTTCTAGCTACTCAAGCGTCTTGAATGGTTGGCCCTAAGTTTATACTCGTTTTTAGCTTTTTTGAAATATCTTCTTCCTTTAATAAAAAACAATTGATTAAGGTTGTGACCAATTTTATGCAAGTTCAATTGGATTGGTTCCAATCGAATATCGATGAAATATGGTTTCAGTGAAAAAACATGCAACAGATATTAATGCAGTAAAGCAAACAACACAGCAATTATAGTGGTTCAGAGACTCAAGCTCCTACGTCCACTCTCTTTGATCTTCGATAAATTCCTTAACCACTTTCTAAAGCTTTTCGGCTAACTCCACTGTAGCTTACTCACTTTTCTACCTTGAGTTTTGGTCGACTCCTTTGTAGCTTACTAACTCAAACACACACAAGTGTTCGGACTACCACAAGTAGCTTACTAACTTCTTCTCTAGTTTTTACGGCTAACTCATTTGTAGCTTACTAACTCTTTACAACTCTAACTCACCAACAAAACACACACAAACTTACCTTAACAAAAGGTTTGGGTTTTGGGTTGGTTTCCAACTAGGGTGAGATATCCTTTACAATAAGAACAGATGCAAAGGCTAGGATAACACTTCTAAGCTTTGGATATATCTATCAATCTAGGCTTAGAATAGTGAGCTCTCTCCAATGTGAAACACTTGGGAAATTCTAGGGTTTTCTAGTGCTTCAATTTGCAATAATATGAATGAGCTCTTGAGTTGCTTTGAAATTTCCCATGACCTCTCAATGTAAAGGGTCACTGGTATTTATAGGCAACTTCACCAAGGTCTGAAAACTATCCGTTGGAAGAGATAGCTTTATGAGTTTCCTCTTTTGGTGTTTGATGAACGACTATTTTTAGGGTTTGAACACTCCCTTGCATGTTTTAGGAAATATGCAGTCATGTAGCCAATCACCAATTTTTGCGATCGGAACTTAGTACTCCGACATAATTCAGTGGTCCCTGTCGCTTTCGATGTCGATGAAGTCTGATGTTGTCTTCCTCTCGATTGGTTCTTGTAGGTCCCGAGCGGGTTTGTGAGGGTGGAAGTCTAGAGGGAGGGTGAATAGACTTCCAAAACTTTTCGTCTTGGATCGGTGTGAAGCAGACATTACCCCATCAGTCTTAGTGTATCAATTTAGGCGATGTTCAATCTTCTTGAGTGCCCGAGGGGCGATCGGTTTGATATTTGTCGATTTAAGCGAATGGTGCGGAAGCTTGTTTTTTACCGTGTGAAAAACCGGTTTTATGAATCGATTCTTAAGTCGATTTTTAACGGTTGGTGAAGTGTCGGTCGATCGGATCGATTGCTTAGTGCGGTGAACTTTAACTTTAGAATATGTATGCGGTTTAAACTTCGGTTGTGTGACTTGTGTAAAGCGATAAGAAAGCAAGTAAATGCACACAAGACATTTTATAGTGGTTCGGACAAAACTCGTCCTACGTCCACTCTTCCCTTAACACAGGGGAACCTTAACCTACTTTAAACTTCGGGACTTATATCCTTTTCGGGATGGCATTTGAGATGTTTTCCGAAGTTCCCTCAAAGCTTAACCCTCGGGACTTATATCCTTTTCAGGATAAGCAAGAGATGTTTATCGAGTTCCCACTCTACAACGTAACCGGCGGGACTTATATCCTACAAAGAGGATAGCCGAGATGTTTAATGAGTTCTCACTCTACAGACTTGACCTAACTTGCATTTGGGTAAAGAATGATTGAGGGTTCCAACTGGAAATCTATCCTGGTGCTTTAGATAGCCAAAATGCTAGTGGATAGGATTTCTTGCTAAGAACTATGGGATGAACACTCTAAGAATAATCTTGGATGTAGTGTTCTTGTGAGTGGAGATTTCTTTGTAGCTTTAGCTTTTTTTTGCGATGTCTCCGTGTTTGTTCTTGCATTTTTCACTTGTTGAACCTCTTCTTCAAAAATGAAGAATGATCCCATTTTATAGACCTCGAAATCAAGAAGTCGTTGGAGAGCAATTTGAATTTCGGGCTATATTAGGTTGGCTGTAGGATATGATTGTGACGTGCTGCGATTTTCGGCGTGGCCGTCGGCATGATTAAGCGCGTTTTTTTTATGCGCCAAGATCGTATCCCGTATTGTCGCTCTTTTTTTGTGCGTGTCGCTTTCTCCTTGGACCCATGAGGCGGCACTTGAAATTTGCCGTTAGACCATTGATATTCCTTTTGGAAGGATTCGTCTTATACGGTGTATCTTTTTTTATTGTCACGGTGTGGTGACTTGATCAAATGGCGATCGATCTACCATGTTGAGTCTTTGGTTGCACATTGTCTTAGCTTCAATATGGGACTCTTTGAAAGTAGGTCTTGGTCTTTTGATCTTGGTGTCTACGAGCCTCGGTGTATTGATCGTCTTGAGTCTTGAGTTTGATCTTTGAGTCTTGAGTTTTCTCGAGTCTTGAGGTTCATCCGAGTCTTGATGTTATCTCGAGTCTTGAGTTCATCCGAGTCTTTAGTGTTATCTGAGTCTTCAGGTTTATCTGAGTCTTGATGTTATCTGAGTCTTGAGTTTCGAGTCTTGAGTTCTTAGGAGTCTTGATGTCTTCTTGTCTTCACCTGATCTTCTTACTTCATATCTTCTGATTTGCGCTTAGTCTTCAGATCATCTGACCTTCTCTGGGTCATCTGATACTTCGACGACCTATACATCTTGAGTTCTCCTCAATATGTGACCTATCTTTTACATCGACTATCTATACATTTAAATTTGGTCATCTTATTACGAATCTATGTCATCGATCAAACTAATGAATCCGATTGGTCCTATTACAATCTGTTTTGGAACTTCCATCAAAACTAAATTACATATTTCCCAACAGTTCTTGTCTTCAGTGAATGTAGACAAACAAAACGACTCTTTTTGATCAATATCTCTGAATGAGATAACCTGAAACAACACTTAGACTTAGTTCCTTTTATGCGCACTAGAATTTTTTGGGCAATATTTACTTTTCTGAACATGTGCGTTTTTCTCAGTTTTGTAGTCTTCGGATAGATAATATTCAGTGCCTCTGAACATTTAGTTTATACTGAGTATTTAATATCTTCTTGAGTCTTGATAATCTCTTGAGTCTTGATGTCTTGATAACTTCTTGAGTCTTGATAACTCTGAGTCTTGATGTCTTCTCTTGAGTCTTGATGTCTTGACAACTTCTTCAAAGTCTTTGATGTCTTGAGTCTTTAGTGTCTTCAAAGAACTTACTAAGTCTTCGGTGTCTTGATGATCTATATTTCTTGACTATACATAGTGCGAGATAACTTACGAACAATCTATCTTTGAAACCCCGACTCAGTATATCAAGATTATCCTGAACATGTCATACTCAGGGGTTTTGGGATCTAATCAAAACTTCTTTATTAAGTTCATCTCCCAACAAAATATATATATACATATATGTATATATACTACTTTCATGTAGTTGAGTTAATAAATAAAGAAAATGCTTAAGCAATATATATATATATATTAAGTATGGATACATACCCCACTTGCAATTACTATTACAAACTTCATCTTCAAGACTTGGCAATTACTATTGCAAGCTTCACCTACAAGACTTGCAGGCGGCAAGTAAGATTTTTGTGATCAACACATCAAAATTTTTAACCATATTTATATTAAAATACTAATAGCTGTTAGGATAGGTCTATAGCATAATAATTGTAGTAGTATTTAACTTCTCTATAAATAGGAAGCTTTACATTTATGCAGACCATGAACAAAAAGTTGCATAGGTAACAATTCAAATCCATGAAAGTTTCTATTTTTAGAAATAAATAAATAATAATAATAATAAACTTTCATCTTCTTCTTCCTTACTCCATTCATCACCTGTGTAAGTTCCATAAACGAACCATCACACACCCCTTTCGCTACTCATATGTTCACAGCTCAACCATCCTACTTAATCATTTGTCGTCATCACTTTTTGATAAGCCGATTATTCAACTTTTGACATCCCTGTGATCCCCTCGTAGCATAGATCATCGATATACCTTTGAATCGTACAATCGACCCTCTAATCACCGTGTAATTTATGTTAAAATTTAGCATTTTAATCCGTCGAAAAATCGAAAATTTCCAAAACTCTTCTTTCATTTTCTCTAAGCACTGTTCAGTCATGTATAAAGGTTAGAGGAGCATTTTTACGTTGTATTAGATAGTAACAGGCATGAAAGGAGGTATATGTACCTCCGATGTCGGCGTCATGTTGTGTTAGATGGGTGTGTTGTTTCGAAAATATGAAAGATTAGAGTATCTGAGGTCGTTCATGGGTATTGGTGTTTATGGGGGTTAACATCTTGCCTTAAAGTCAAAGAACGGAGAGGGATGGAGCCTCGCTGGCAAAACTGAAATTTTTCACGAAAAGAAAGTATGCAGAGTCTTTAACTCGAATTCTGGAAAATTTAAAGTGTCACTTTTGCTCGAATTTTAGGTGTATATTGTTCCTTGTGTCGTAAGGATTCTAGCGGTGTTTTCCGTTCGTCAATCGGAGTTGTAAAACTCCGGGAATGGTCATTTTATTATTTGCTTGGAAGAATAGGGGGTGTTATAGAGAATTAGATGAATAGTAAGGATTAAATTGAAAAATTTCAAAAACTTCAATTAAGTCCTGATCAATTAAAAATTTAGTCAGTCAAACCTTCCAAAATTTACAGTTTAGCCCCTGCATTTTAAATGCTCGTAAAATCTTTGTTTTACATCCGATTCAACCCAAACAAGCGGCAAATGATCCTAAATTAAAAACTCTACACGTTGATACTAAATACAAGCAGTGAATATTTCTGTAAAATTACATTTTTGCCCCTAGCCTTAATTAAGTTCTAAAACCCTCATTTTACATCCATTTAAAAACAAATAATTTAATAAACAATTTTAATAATTACTTACATAATTTAAATAACTACTTTGTAGGTTTGGAAGGTTCGGAGAACTCGTAATTAATACGCCACATCACTTAAGGTGGGGATTTTACTTCAACTCTTTATTGAGTTTTAACAATACAATTGTTATAATTGTCTTATTAATATTTCATTATGTTTTTAATATAATTAAGTCTGGCCTCGCCAGCATCATTACAGTTATTTTTGTCAGTTTGGCTATGCCAACACGGATTCATTGCTCTAAGCCTTGCCCAGCCATCACCATTATATTATGTTAAGTCTGGCTCAGCCAGCACCATTATATTATGTCAAGTCTGACCCAGCCAGCGCTATTATAATTATTTCAAGTGTGGCCAGCCAGCATCACTACATTTACATTTTCGATAGTCTGGCTATGCCGACACAGATTCATTATACTAAGACTGGCCCAACCAGCACCATTTACATTTCTGATAGATTGGTTCTGCCAACGCGGAATCATTATACTCGGTCCGATTCAACCAGCGCCATTACTTAGGCCTCAGCCTACACTATTTATATTATTTATATTTTTTATTTAATTTGCGCAATTATGAAGTTACCTCACTGAGTGTTTTTCACACACTCATCACAATTATTTTACCATTTTCAAATCAGGAGTTTGACAAAGAAGGATGATCCACGATGCTATGGCCAAGAAATAAAAGAATAGATTTATAAATTTATTTAAGTTAATTTGCTTATTGTAATGCAAAAAAAAAAAAAAATTCATACCATATTTTCATATGGATATTATGAAATATTTAAATAAATTTTGCTGCACTTTTACATTATTGTTGCTTCATTATTTAATTGAATATTAATTACGTCATAACTAATTTTGCAAATATTTATATATATATAATTAAAGGAAATATAATAAGAAACAGGGGATTAACACTTCGCTTCCTTATCGAATTTTTCATGGATGCATTATTTCAATTGAGTAGCGTCTCGTCAGTAAATTATATTAATAACTAACTTAATTAGAATTGGGGCGTTACATTAATTCTCCTAAAGGCCCCTTTAGTAGCCCAAAGATAAAGTCCAATAACTGAAAATGATGTTTAAAATAAAAGAAATATTGTTGCCTAATTTATTTCCTATTTTTTCGAAAATAATGAGGAGGAGAGTGAAAAGATTTTCTTGATTTTCTTAAAAATATTTTATGGAATAAGAATTCTTGGAGTACAAGTTTATCCCATAAATTCAAGAAAAATCAAAGATCTTATTTTTCCTTATTTATGTGAAATTTTTGAAAATATTGTATAGAAAGGGGAAGAAAATATATTTTGTGACTATTATGGAAATAAAATATATGAGATATATTCAAGATTGTATCTTGGGAAGATACAAAGAAATTTCCTAACCTAATATGCCACAAATTTTCGCCCCTCCCCCCTAGCCTCTATATATAGAGGATGAATTTTTCATCCCCAAAATAATTTCAGGTGTTGGAAAAATTAGAAATCCACAAAGGTGGTGCAACAATTTTTTCTTTTTTTCCTTTTGTTAATTATTTGAAGGAGATTCCTCCACCGGGATATCAAATAAGGATGTGGGAATACTAGAGAAGTTCGTTGGGTTTGTGCATACATATTCCTCCGTTTAATCTGCCAAAGGTACGCCGTACGTAACTCCTAGAATTTCGCATGTGTAGGATTTACGTGGCAATTTTGTACGCATGATATGTTGTTGAATATTTAATTGTTATTTGAATTAATATAGGATTAATTCATGCTAGTGATAATTAAATTAATTTAAATTTGTATTTAAATTGCACCTCGAATAGATCCGGGCCCTACTTCCCAACAACTGGTATCAGAGCCTCGGTTTCGAAATTAGATAGTAGAATTGCTAGATCTTTTTTGAAGGTATTCAATTGTCATGGTTATTTAATGTGTTTATTTAAATTCATACGTATGATTGTTTGTTTTAATTCGACTCGTTCGGATTCGTTTTTCTCGTGAGAAAATCCACGAGAAGATTAGGCTATTTGATTTGTTCAATGTAATAGACTAGTCTAGATCATAGGTTTATTTATCTTTCCGTTAAATAAATTGTAATCGAATCGAAGACGGAGACGAGGAATTGAAGACGAGATCCGAAAACCGGGCGCGGGCAGCATGCGTCGCGCGAAACATGCCAAGGGAGACACATGCGCGACACGGACGCTAGTGCAAGTGGGCGCGCGCGAATATGTGTTGGATCGGGCGAGCAACACGGGTGGCAGCAGGCGAGGGCACGTGCGCGGGTACGCGCGGTGCTTGTCGAGGACTATTAACGCCGCCGAAGTTACTGCTGCGTGCAACGTCTTATTGGAGTGCTAGGCGTCGAAAGAGCATGGGTGCTGATCGACACGGCTGGGTCAGATGCAAGGCGTGCATCCCGACCCGCGAGCTGGTCGATGTACGAGACGTGACTTGACGCGATGAATTTTTTTTCGAGAAGTTCGAGTGGGAGAAATTGGAAGACAGACGATTTCTCAAGTTCAAGACTAAGAAAAAATTAAACCGTGACAATTGGATATAAGTGCCCAATATGTGTTTAATTTTTTGTTTTTATATTTGTTGTTTATTTTTTTATGCTTTATTTAATTTGTTTAAATATGTTTGCATGAGAATTGTTCCATGAAAAATCTCACTTTCAAAAAATTACTAATTATGCTTAAATAATTAATTGATAATTTTATTCCGGATAATAAAATTGAATTAATTTTGACCTCCGTGATTTATTTATTTATTTGTGAATTCTTTTGGAGAAATTCCCCTAAGGGACATCCAAAAGATAGTTTTCACATGAATGAATTCCAAAGGATGATTGTGATTTATTATTAGTAGCGACGATGACCCTCCCAAGAGGCTCGTTCAAAACGAAATAATAGTTATGTATTTAATCTTGGTTATTACTTAGGTATAAAATTGATATGCATATACTTCGTCGAAGTCCCTGTCAATTTTATATTGGTCAAGTGGGAGCCAACTATTAATTTTGAATTAAAGGTTTGTAATTGTTCTTGTTTGTAACCTGCTTAAATCTGTTTAAATAATGACCCACCCACGTGGCATATTTAAACTGTTTTAAGATGTTGGCTGATGCATGTTCATATTTTTTAGATTTTAATATGATTCATGTGATCAAAATTATGTGATATTTTGTGCTTATACAAATGTTATTTATGTCAGTTCAATAAGTCGAAACCTTTTAATCCACTGTTCGATGTACTTAAAGATCATAAATTAACTGGGATAAATTATATGGATTGGAGTCGTAAAATGTAAATGATCCTAACTGCACAACATTTCCACTGGGTACTTTACACACCTAAACCCGAAAAACCTGCTGAGGATGCCTGTATTTTGGACAAGATGGAGTATAATGAATGGGAGCAAGCCAATGAATTGATGAAAGGTATAATCTTGGCATCCTTGTCAGATTTGTTGAAACACCTTCACCAAGGATTTGGAACTGCTGCAGACATTATGCAGAATCTTGAAGAGATGTTTGCACATCCAGCCCATATGGCAGTACAAAGCATGAGGCATGACATGGTCAAGCTAAAGATGGAAGAAGGAACGCCCATAAGGGAGCACGTTCTTAGGGTAACGGTTCTTTTTGACAAACTTGAGACTCTTGGCGAAAAATGTGATCTCAAGACCAAAATAGAGTTCACTCTCCATTTTCTGCCAAGAGGCTTCGATCATTTCTATATAGACTACCTGATGTGCGGTTAGGAATACACTTGGGATGATCTAGTAAAAGCTCTAATATTGGCTGAAGAGAAAATGGGGCGCAAAGATGGTGACTTGATTGCAAATGGACCCTCTACTTCTTCTGGACCAAGGGATGGTAAGAATAAGGAGAAGGCAAAAGAGCTACACCAAGACAACTCAATGTCTGTCAACCAAGATCTAAGCAAGAGGAAATGTTTGGAGTGCGGCGAGAAAGGACATTGGAGGCCAGCCTGTTCCAAACCCAAGCGGAATGGAAAGAAAAGTAATTCTCATGCACTAGTTGTTGAAATTTGTTTAGCGGCGTATGATATCCATTCGTGGGTAGTGGATACGGGATCCACTGACCATGTTTGTTTCACTTTACAGGGGTTCAAGCGGAACCCGGCAACTTTGTGGGAATGAGATCCTCATCTCTTTAGGCGATGCTACGAGAGTGACAGCTGAAGCAGTGGGAGAAGTGAAGCTATCTTTTGAAGATAGAGTTTTAGTTTTGAAATATGTTCTTTACGTTCCTAGTTTTAGAAAGAACCTTGTTTCAGTTTCTAAACTGTTTTTGGATGGATATTCAGTTTCTTTTTCTAAACATGTTTCAATTTTTCAAAATAATCTGTTTATCTGTCATGGAACGTTGTCGAATAATCTTTACACTATTAATTGTTTACACCACGCACAAAATGCATCCTATAACACATCGACTGTTTCAAGTACTAAAAGAAAACGTTCAGCTAACGTGAATGAGACACTCCTTTGGCATCTAAGGCTATGTTATATTAATCCAAAGAGAATCCAAACGTTGGTTCAAGATGGTTCATTGGAGTCTCTGTTGGGATACTATATGCCAAAATCTATCGGGATGAACTTATAAACACAAATTTAAATAAAAAATTATTACTAGCATGAATTAACCTAAGTGAATTCAAATAATAATTAATCCAACAACAACATGCAAATAATATTTCACGTAAAGGATCCTAGCATGCGGAATTTCTAGGAGTTTACGTAAACATACCCATTGGAGAGACAACTGTTGAGACAGACAGGATCAAGTAACTGGCTACCAACCAAAAGTCCTTCTCAAGTATTCCCAAGTCCTTGTTCAATAACCCGGTGGAAGTTCTCCAATGAACAATTATAAAACAAAGAAAAAATAAATAATTGTTGCACCACCTTTGTGGATTTCTAATTTTTTCAACTCGTGGAATTGTGTTGGGGATGAAAAATTCATCCCCTATTTATATAGAGGGGGTTGGACGAAAATTAGGCTCAAAATAGGGTTAGGAAAGATCTTTTCTTGATCTCCAAAAAATCTTGAATATATCTCATATATTCTTCTTTCCATGTGTATTTTTTCACAAAAATCTCACACCCCTTTTTATGCCTTATTTTCGAAAATAATAGGGAGACCCTCAAGATTGGATCTTTCTTGAATTTATGAGATATTCTTGTATTCCAAGAATACATATCTTTTTCCAAAATTTTTTTTCAAGAAAATCTCTCTTCCCTTTTATTTCTCTATGATTTCGAAAATTACCCATTAAAGAGGCCAAGTGGGAGATTTCTTTAATTTATGGGACAATCTTGTATTGCAAGAAAGAAGACTTATCTCCTTTCCATAAAATCTTTTCAAGAAAATCCTTCTCCCTCTTTTCTTTAATTAATTTCGAAAAATAAGGAAAAATAATGCAACAAATATTTAATTTATTTTTAAGCACCTTTTATTAATGGACTTTAATTGGGCTACTTGAGGGGCCTTTAGGAGAATTAAGGTGGACCATCCAATGGGCTTCTGAATTCCAATATTGAGCCACAATATTATTCAGCCCATTAATATTAATTAATTTCACTTATATAATTAATATTGCAATATTCATCTCAACCCATATTACGGTAATATGGCTCCCGGTTATTATTTCCCGTGTTTAAGATTATTTTGTCCATTAATTAATTAAGCCACTAAAATGCTTTATATTAATTAATATCTTTTATCCTTGGAGTAAGGACATCTCAACATTATTATCCATACCGAAAAATTAATTTCACTTGCAAGATTTGGTATGATAAAGGTTTTGAGCCCACCCAGGGGACTAATCATGCAAGACTCTCCAAGCACATAATTATTTGTATTAATTTAGCAACTGACATGCAATTAATATTATTGCCTAAGATATAGGGTATCGAAGTCGCAGTAATTCTCTTCCCATTTATAAATCAAAGCAATAATTACTAATCTCACATAGTCCTTATTAAGTGACAGAAATTAAGAAATCAACAACCACTGAGGTCTAACTCTTCATCCCTTAAGTCAGTTCGAATGAGTTTATCCTCTCTGTAGGTCCGCTTCAGCGCATCAAATGCACTAGTGTAATCTCTTGGTCAAGACAAGTCAATCTGAGCCTTACACATCAACTTCTACCAATAGATTGTTTAGATCTATCTAAGTTGTGAAACACGCACTTGTTTACAAGGGACTGTTAACGTGATCTTCTGTGATCTGGTATCACCACGTTAACTAAAGTGTAACAGGTGCTATTTTATGAACGGTTTGCAATAAATATATATAACATTCAATCATATTTAAAGCAACAGTGATAAATAATTTATTTCAGTAAATAAGTGTTTAATACATAGGTTATACTAAGTAAAAGCATAATTTCACGTATAACCCCAACAGTCTCTCCAAGTTGAACCATTTCCAACTTGCAAATCATGTTTGGAGGGTAAAATGACCAAGAGGGCATTCAGAGCCAAGGGGAATAGAGCCAAAGAAGTGTTGGAAATCGTTCATACTGAAGTGTGTGGTCCAATGTCAATCAAAGCTATGGGTACGCCTTCCTTATGAAGCATAAATATGCGACCTTTGATAAATTCAAAGAATTTAAGGCTCAAGCAGAGAATCATAATAAAAAGAGTATTAAGTTTCTACGATCCGATCGTGGAGGCGAATACATCAGCGATGAATTTTTGAACTACCTGTTAGATGAAGGGATTGCATCCCAATTAACTGCACCCGGAACCCCTCAATAAAATGGGTTGCATAACGAAGAAATAGAACACTTTTAGAAATGGTCAGATCAATGATGAGTTATGCGGATCTACCCAAATCATTTTGGGGTCACGCCTTGGAAACAGCGGCTTACATTCTAAACTTGGTGTCATCCAAATCGGTTCTCAAACCCCCCTAGAGAGTTATGGATTGGGTGCAAGCCAAGTTGAGACACATAAGAATTTGGGGGTGTCCGGCATACGTGTTGGACAAGGAAGCCGGAAAATTAGATCCACGTTCAGAATTAAGGTTGTTTATAGGGTACCCCGAGGGAACGAAAGGATGCATGTTCTATGGTCCCGAAGATTAGAGAGTCGTAATAAGTACGCACTTTAGATTTTTGGAAGAAGACTACATGAACGGAAGAAAGCCTAAAAGTGAGATTACCTTAAACGAACTAAGAAGGCCAACCCCAACGCCAACTGTACAAGTTGACATACCAAGTGAAACACTTACACAACCGGAACCTCGTCGTAGTGGGAGGGTCGTTAGATAACCCGAGCGATTCATGGGGACAGGAGATTTCTCAGACTTGGTCCCCGGTGAAAATGAATCAGACCCTTGGTCCTATAACGAGGCAATCCAAGACAAGGATGTAGATTCTTGACAAACTGCAATGAAAGCCGAGATGGGTTCAATGGACCACAATAAAGTGTGGGAGCTAGTCGAACCTGTTGGGGAATTAATTGCCCGGATCTATTCAGGATTAATATTTAAATACAAATTTAATTTTAACAATTATTACTAGCATGAATTAATCCTATATAAATTCAAATAATAATTCAAAAACAAATCATGCATATAAACAGTTCACGTAAATCCTACGCATGCGGAATTACTACAGGTTTACGTAAACTAACCTCTCGGAGTGACAACCGTTGAGAAGATGGATCCCGTTCACACGAACACACCAAAAGACCTTCTCAAGTATTCCCTTATCCTTGTTCAACAATCCGGTGGTAGGAACTCGCGAACAATTTAACAAAAGGAAAAAAATCAAAATTATGTTGCACCACCTTTGTGGATTTCTAATTTTTCCAACACATGGAATTGCACTTGGGGATGAAAAAATCATCTTCTATTTATAATAAGGGGGTTGGACGATTTTTAGTGTAGGAATAAGGATGGGAAAATCTATTTCATGATCTCCAAGAAATCTTGAATATATCTCATATAATCTTTTCTCCATATTTAAAATATTCCATAAAAATCCCACCTCCTTATACTTATGGATTTTCGAAAAATATGAGGAGTAGGAATCCAAGATTTGGATATTCTTGAATTTAATGAGATAATGTTGTATTCCAAGAATACTTATCTACATTCCATAACAAAATTCAAAGAAAATCTTTCCCCCTCTTTTATTTATTATTTTTGAAATTTTTTAGGAAAAATAGGCAACCATAATTTATTTTATTTAAAACACATTTTTCAGTTATTGGACATTATGTTTGGGCTACTTGAGGGGCCTTTAGGAGAATTAAGATTGGATCTTCTAATGGACTTTGAATATCTAATATTGAGCCACAATATTATTCAAGCCCATAAATATTAATTAATCCCACTACATAATTAATATTGCACTATCCATCTTAACCCATATTACTGTTAATATGGCTCCCGGTTATTATTTCCCGTGTTTAAGATTATCTAGCCCATTAATTAATTCAAGCCACTGAAATAGCTTTCCATTAATTAATAAATTTTGTCTTTGGTCAAGGAATGGTTCAACATCATTATCCATACCGGAAACTAATTCCACTTGCAAGATTTGGTATGATAAATCTTGTTGGTCCCGGTGCTAACGAGTCTCACACGTGTATGGGGGGGAATACACGTGTTCAATGATTTTTAAAACTTTTCTTCTTCGAGGTCGGATGGGGTGAGTTATCGATAATTTGGCCCATAGAAGCCTGATTGCCACGAGTCAAAGTCTCTTCGAGACAATGATCCGAGCCGCTTTCGGAAGCTTGATTAGCCCAAACCGAGCTGAGTTTTTATCGAGATCTGAGCCACTTGGATTAGATAACTATCTTACTGAACCCTCGGTAGAGTTAGTTCAGTTTGGTAACTATCTGTTCTAGCTACTCAAGTGTGCGGGATGGTTGGCCTTAAGTTTATACTCGTTTTAGCTTTGCTGAAAATCTTCCTTTTAATGAAATAGTGATTAAGGTTGTGATCAGTTGATGCAAGTTCTGTGGATTGGTTCCAACTGAATATCAGTGAATTATGCTTTCAGTAAAAAATATGCAACAGAATAATGTAGTATAGAAAGTAAAACAACACAGCAATTATAGTGGTTCAGAGACTCAAGCTCCTACGTCCACTCTCTCTGACCTTCTGAGAAATTCCTTAACCACTTCCTAAAGCTTTTACTAACTAACTCGTTTTGTAGCTTACTCACTTTTCTACTTTGAGTTTTCTGGCTAACTCACTGCAGCTTACTAACTCAAACACACACAAGTGTTCAGACTACCACAAGTAGCTTACTAACTTCTTCTCTAGAGTTTTATGGCTAACTCACTGTAGCTTACTAACTCTTTACAACTCCAACTCACCAACAAACACACACAAACTACCTTACAAAGGGTTTGGGTTTCTGGTTGGTTTCCAACTAGGATGAGATATCCTTTACAATAAGAACAATGCAAAGGCTAGGATATCTCTACTAAGCTTTGGATATATCTTATCAATCTAGGCTTAGTGAATGAGCTCTCTCCAATGTGAAACACTTGGGAAATTCTAGGTTTTTCGAGTGCTTCAATTTGCAATATCTGAATGAGCTCTTGAGTTGCTTTCAAATTTCCGTAACCTCTTCTTGTGTAGAGAGTCACTAGTATTTATAAGTAACTTCACCAAGGTCACTCTTGAAAAACTATCCGTTGGAGGAGATAGCTTCATGAGTTTCCTCTTATGGTGTTTGATGAACGGTTATTTTTAGGGTTTGAATACTCCCTTGCATGTTTTAGGAAATATGCATTCATGTTGCCAATCATCACTTTTTGCGATGCGGAACATAGTACTCTTAACATGCTTGATGACACATGCGCTTTCGATTGTCGATAAAAGTATAGTGTTGTCCTCCTACGATTGGTTCTTGTCTTGATAAATGTAGACAAACATAACGACTCTTTTTGGTCAATCTCTCTGAATGAGATAACCTTAAACAACACTTAGACTTAGTTCCTTTTATGCGCATGTGAATATGCGGGGCAATATCTATTTTTTTTTTTTGAATATTTGCGTTTTTCTCGGTTTGTAGTCTTGAGATAGATATTATTCGGTGCCTCGGAACATTGAGGTTATCTTAAGTATTGGTCTCTTCTTGAGTCTTGATAACTCTTTGGGTCTTGATATCTTACGTGTCTTGATATCTTCGAGTCTTGATGTCTTACGAGTCTTGATGTCTTACGAGTCTTGATGTCTTCGAGTCTTGATGTCTTGATGACATCTTGAGTCTTGATGTCATCTTGAGCCTTGATGACATCTTGAGTCTTGATGACATCTTGAGTCTTGATTTCTTGAAACTTCTTGAGTCTTGATTAATTCTCGAGTCTTGATTTCTTGACATCTTCTTGAGTCTTGATTACTTTAGAAACTTCAAGAGTCTTGGTTTCTTCATAAACTTCTTGAGTCTTGATTTCTTAAACTTCTTGAGTCTTGATTTCTTGAAATTTCTTGAGTCTTGGTTTCTTGAAACTTCTTGAGTCTTGAGTTTCTTGAAACTTTTCGAGTCTTGAGAATCTTTAGAATCTAACTTTGATCTATATCTGTGACTATACATGGTGCGGATAACTTCTGAACACTCTATCTTGAATCTAACTTCGATCTATCAAGATTATCCTAAACATGTCATACTCAGGGGTTTTGGGATCTAATCAAAATCTCTTTATTAAATTCATCTCCCAACAATTTCCCCCTTTTTGATGATGCAAAAACCATCTTGTTACAAAAACCTAACCTATACTCAGGTTTCAGGTTTTCTATTACAATCCAAAATGGGAAATCTTTCAACAACGTCAAAACATAAGGCATATCAAACATAAATGACATGTAAAAAGATAATGAGATATTATCTTTGAGCATAAAGATAAATTTTCATTGATGTAAGATCAGAGTTACAGATTACAATGAAAATCAAAAACAAAAACAGAAGTACAAAGAGTCTTCAATCTTCATCATCTTCACTCTTCATCAACTTCATCCTCAGGTACCTCCAGGTTGAACATCCCATAATATCTCTTATTCAATTCATCCCTTGCTTTGATGATATATGGGTTGTTTCCTGTCAGGCCTAGCTGGATGGCATATTGAGCAATCTCGTGAGAAATGGCTGTCTCATTCACATAGCCATTCTCAAGTCTTTAAGTTGGGTAAGTATATGGACCAGGGGTAACAATCTGAGTATTACCTTCATCTGCCAAGTTGATCCAACTTTGTAGGTACTTAGGATAGAATGTCAAGGTATTCTATGAAGGCTTCATTCATATCTGAGCTGCTCCCCCTCCATTCTCTCAGAATTTCATAATAGAACCAGAAGGTTCTCTTTATCTCCTCCCACGCATCATTGAACTGAATAGGCATCCATTTGTCAATGTGCGGCCATTTCTGAGCTTTTTTTGTACCCCTCCTTTTGCCCAAAAATTTCTTGAAACCACTTCTTCTTTTCTGCTCTTCTTCTTTCTTTTTCCTGATCACAGGAACTCCTGATACAGAAGCAGCAGTTTTCTTCTCTTTTTCAACTTGAAGGGTTTTTAGAGCTTTCTTAGTGTTGAAGACTTCTTTTTCAGCTTCTTCCTCAGATTCTTCAAAATCTATAATCAATTTTCTCTGAGTAGATTTAGAAGCTTTAGCTCTTTTCTTCTTCTCTTGCTCTACAAATGACAAAGCCTTTCTCTTTTCAGGTTTGACTTGCTCTTCATCGGCTTGGCTTGTTTCCACCATCCTTCTACCACTCAGTTTCTCAGAAATTGCTTCCTGAACAGTCTGCTCAGATACTTGAGTGTAGATAGGTTCTTCAGTTTCTTTGAACTTGAGCTTCTCAGTGGCTTCCACTTCTTTTAAGGCATCAGCAATAATTTTCTCTTTAGCTTCTTTCTGAGCCTTCCTCTTCAAGGTTTGTGCCAACAACTCACTAAGTTTGCCACCAGGCCTTTCCCCCTTTTTGGCACCATACCTTGGAAGAAGTTGAGAAAGTGCGGTATCCATGTGATATTGTTCTTTGCTTATACATTGCACTTCTCCTGCCAACTGATCGTGCTCATCTTCCAGCCTTCTCATGTGATTCTTAGCTACTGAGAACTCTTCAGAAAGAGGTGCAAACTGATTTGAGAAGACATTTTTCACCATCTCTGTCATCTTGGTCATGAGCATAGAGCCCATTTCCTCGACAGCTGTCTTGATCATGAGATCATTCTTCTCAACCAGCTTTGCTTCTAGATATGCAGTTCTTTCCTGCTACATCTGCTTCATCTCTGCATTGAGCTCAACTTTGACTACATCAACCTTCCTTCCAGAGTAGTCATTTTATCAGCAAGAGATGTTTGAAGTTGCATCATGTCTGAAGATAAACTCAGTGTTTCTAGCTTTTGAGATTGGCTTGCCAAGGTTTCTTCAATTTGGGTCACTTTCTCCACCATTGGCACCACCTTCTCCAATTTGTCCAAGATAGGACTGAGATCAATCTCTGGAGTGTGTAGAACTTTTTCCACCTGAGTTGGGTGCTCCACCTGAGCCTCAGTCCGCATATCAGACATAACAGATTTAAAGATAAGAACTTCAGTAGCTTTGGCATAATGTTTAATAGTGCCAAAAGATACCTGAAGAGTGCTAACTTCAGTCTGAGGATGTGAGATATCAGTCTGACCAGCATCAATATCCTTCTCCATCTGAGATTGATTTTCAGGATCCTCTTGTTGGTCACCCTCTTTATCTTGATCCTTAGAACTGGAGGCATCACCAACAGCTTCCCTTCTCTCAGCCACCTTCTTCTTGGCTAGCTCATCAAAATTAACATTTTTCATCCTGAGCTTAGTCTTCCTGAATCCAGAGAACTCTGTCAAGACAGCTATCTCAAAGATTCCACGATCTTCTCCTCTCGAAGGAGGCAATATTGACAATCTCGGGAAGAGTCCGATTGAGGATATAGACCGTGGTTCGAAGTCGAAGAAGAGATCTGAAGGTCGGGATATCGAATTTCATTTCGGTACCTATCAAGAATGAATCGTTCCCCCTTGCTGCGCCATTCAGTCTCTTCTGCCTCTCCCTTCTTCATCTTTGGGCTTTCGAGTTTGATGAGGATCGGTTTGAATGAGTTAGTCTTTGAGGATTGAGAAATGGTTCACTCAGGATCGCATCCAAATTGCCAGATCCCGAGGGTTTTTGATCTGAGGTCTAAACAGGTATCTCTTTTGTAGGAACCTGAGGTCCCTTGAATATTTCCTGAGATATTTTATCTGAGCTCAGAGACGTTCCGAGTACCTCAGAGAAAACCTGTTCCTCAGTTTCTTCCTGTGCAATTGTCACAACCTGAGCCAGAACTTGCGGTGGAGATTTCGGTCCTTTGTTGGCCTTGAGTTGGACTTCGCCGGTGTCTTGACCTCCTCCTCAGTAATAGTTTGAATTTTCTGCGTTTCTGAGGGGCCAGTGATTTCTTCTTCAGAGTTTCTCCTTTCTCTCTTTTCACCTCTGTTGGGATATTTTAGTTTTGATGAATTATGCCAAAACATTATCAACTTGTATTATTGAAGTTGATTTATAGATAACAAGTTGAGGGGGAACGAGAGAACAAATTGAGGGGGAACTCACGAAATCAGACGTAGATGATCAAGATCAGACGAGGCTCTGAGACGAGACGGTCGAGATCAGATGAGTAAGAAGAGTTTTCGTAGTCGGTGATGGTGAGCAAAATCGGAAGAAGAAAAAAGCTAAGCCGGTACCCGATCGTAAGATCGAATTTAATTGAAGGACCAGATCGTAAAAGGAGGTTGCAGATCGTAAGAGGAGATGAGGACGAGATCGACGCGGATCGAGATCGGGGCATGAAGATGAGCAGATGATCAAGATCGACGCGGATTGAGATCGACAAAGCTAAACCGATATGCGTAACCTAATATGCTAACTCGGCGTACTAACTGAAGCAGATAAACCGACATACCGACTGATGCTATAATCGATCCGATCATGAAACGATCGATCAGAAGAAAATCGAGCATCGAGAACCGTAAATCGTGATACCAGATCAGAAAGAAGTCATCAAGAGAAGTCATCCGAAGTCATATTCACCGAGAATCTAACGCCGATGACTGCCATTCGGCTGCCATGCCACCGAGGGTCGAATGTTCCGAAGATGTAAGAGCCAACTCGCTTACTCGGAGCGCCGTGATGCCCGACGCATAAGGTCCGTCAAGAGAAGTCACCAAGGCTCGATAGACCTGAAGGCTCAGATAGACCTGAAGGCTCAGATAAACTGAAGACACTGAGACTCAGAGAATCCTGAATGATTCTAAGGTGAGGAATATGAGGAATATAGCTGTTAGAATCAGCTGACCTGGACCAATGAGAGGAAGACAACCAGCCTGGAAAAGCTACAATAAGCTACAGAATAGTATGGATTTGAATGTGACTCCATCCAACGGTAACATTCAAATCCACACTATAAATACAAGTTCTTCATTCATTATTCGTGTGGATGCGTGGAGATTATAGCACGAGATGCTACAGAGCCAAAGAGAGTTATACCCAAAGCATTCCCACCCTAGAACACAAGTCTGTAGATATACACATATATTCAAAGAGTGTTCTAGAACCTAATCTAAGTAACCCACGATGTATCCTAAGCTTAGAGAGATTTTCCCAACCTTAGCATTGAGGCTAAACAAATGTAATGGAAAATCTCAACCTAGTTGGAAACCAAACAAACCTTACCCAAATCAGTTTGATAGGATAAGTTTGTAGGTGAGTGTGAACTCAGTAAACATCTAGCAATCCCGAAAGGGAGGGTAGGCAATCCCGAGTGAGGGTGATAAGTCCCGTTGGAGTGTGAACTCGGTAAACATCTATTGGCAATCCCGTGGAGGGTGATAAGTCCCGTTTGAGTGAGAGCTCGTTAAATATCTAGAGGCGAACTCGAGAGGGTGATAAGTCCAGTTGGAAGGAATTTCCCTAGGAACAGGGAGAGTGGATGTAGGAGCTTGAGTCTCCGAATCACTATACATTGTTGTGTTGTTTACTGCTTTATGTTCTTATATTGTCATATGCATTCGATTATAAGCAAAACACAACTCTTGAGCTTAAAAAGACAAAAATTGGAAACACTCGCCTCTTTTTTCGCTTTTTTATATGCATCGCTTTTAAAATGTTTTGCTTCCGCACGCGCAAAATGGGTTTTCCCACCGGGACCATCAATTGGTATCAGAGCAGGAGTTCAAAAGATCACTTTTAATGTGATCACCTGAACTTATCTTTATAAAAGAAAACCCGTTTCTTTAAAAATGCATATATTCTAATGTTTTGGCGTCATTATCAAAAAGGGGGAAATTGTTGGGATATTTTAGTTTTGATGAATTATGCCAAAACATTATCAACTTATATTATTGAAGCTGATTTACAGATAACAAATTGAGGGGGAACGAGAGAACAAATTGAGGGGGAACTCACGAAATTAGACGTAGATGATCGAGATCGACGAGGTCAAGAAACTAGACCGTCGAGATCAGATGAGTAAGAAGAGTTCCGTAGTCAACTGATGAGCTGAGCAAAATCAGAAGAGAAGAAAAGCTAAGCCAGCTGATCAGAAGATCAGATGACCAGATGACCAGATCAGAAAAGGAGGTTGCAGATCAGAAGAGGAGCAGATGAGACTGATCGAGATCAGATGTGATCGAGATCAGATATGAAGATGAGCAGATGATCAAGATCAGACGTGATTGAGATCAGATGTGCTAAACTGATATGATAACCTAATATGCTAACCTGATGTACTAATCTTCGATGCAGATAAACCGGATATCTTGACTGATGCTATAATCGATCCGATCATGTGAGTTTGACGGATCAAAGAGAAGAAATCGGATATCGATGAGAACCGTAAACTGCGATACCGATCGGGAAAGAAGTCATCGAAGAGAAATCATCCGAAGTCATATTCACCGAGAATCGAGCGCCGATGATCGCTAGCCTGAAATGCTAGTGACCGAGGGTCCTTTAATGTCTTCGAAGACTTTGGAAAGAGCCGAACTCGCTTAGAATCGAAAGTGTCAAGATGCTCTGATTAGGGACAAGGTCCACTTTGAAGAGAAGTCACCAAGGCTCAGATAGACCAAGGCTCGAGATAGATCAAGACACCGAGACTCAGAGAATCTTAAATGATTCCAAGGCGGAATCGAGGAATATAGCCATTAGAATCACCGACGTGGACCAATGAGAGGAAGACAACCACCGAAAAGTCGAAAATGCAAGAAGTTACTGAGAATAGTATGGATTTGAATGTGACTCCATCCAACGGTAACATTCAAATCCACACTATAAATACAAGTTCTTCCTTCATTATTCGTGTGGATGCGTGGAGATTATAACACGAGATGCTACAGAGCCAAAGAGAGTTATACCCAAAGTATTCCCACCCTAGAACACAATTCTATAGATATACACATATATTCAAAGAGTGTTCTAGAACCTAATCTAAGCAACCCACGATGTATCCTAAGCTTAGAGAGATTTTCCCAACCTTAGCATTGAGGCTAAACAAATGTAAGGGAAAATCTCAACCTAGTTAGAAACCAAACAAACCTTACCCAAATTAGTTTGATAGGATAAGTTTGTAGGTGATTGTGAACTCGGTAAACATCTATCTGAGAAAATCTCATCTGAGGAGCTGGAACCTTCTTCAGAATGTTCTTCTTCCTCAGCAATCATAGCTTTCTTACTGGAGAACTTCTTGTCTCTCTTATCTTATCTTTCCTTTCTTTCTTTAGCACTTAGCTCAGGACAGTCATATTGAAAGTGACCTCTCTTCTGACAATTGTAGCATCTGTTGGTATCATCATCCTGATCACTTTCCTCCTTGGTCTTGGAGTCCTTCTTTTTGGATGAGGATCCTTCAGCTTTCTGGTCCTTTCTTTTCTCAGTGTATCTGTCCTCAGCTTTTGAGTATCTCTTGTACCTGTGATTCCTGTAATATTTCTTATATTTCCCATATCTGCTATTGAGTCTTTCAAACCTCCTTGCCATCAGTACTAGCTTATCCTCCTGTTCATCCTGATTTTTGGCAAGTGAGTTCTCAGACTCTCTAGATTTACAGGATTTCTCTTTGGCTTTGAAAGCCACATTCTTGCTAGATGAAGAATCATATTTGCCGTCAGATTTCTTAGATTTCTTGTCAATCACAAACTCATAAGCTTTCAGTTCAGAGAAAACTTGTTGATATGGCATGAAATCAATATTTTTGGTGTTTTCAATCACCACAGCATGTATATCCCATTTCTTAGATAGTCCTCTAAGAATTTTCAGTGTCACTTCTCTCTGTGGGTATCTTTTCCCAAGAGCACTCATATCATTCATGATGCTAGTGAATCTGACTTCAAGTTTGTCAATGGATTCACTATCTTCCATTTCAAAGCTATCAAACTTTCCAATAGCAACAGAAAGTTTGTTTTCCTTAATATGATCTGTGCCTTGACACATAACAGCAAGTGTGTCCCATATTTCTTTTGCAGTTTCACAGTGACAAATCATCCCCATAACACCATCATCAATAGTACTATACAAAGTATCTTTAACAATGTAGTCCAGATTGACTAACTTTCTCTCATCAGGAGTAAGTTGGTCATCAGATTTTGGAAATTCATCTCTGGGATCATTCCTACCAAAGATCGGTGATTAGGATTCACAACAGCAAATTTGAATGGTCCTTCAGAAACCACTCTCCACATTCATTCATGTTTTGAATACAGATGAGCATGCATTCTTAATCTCCATAGATCATAGCTCTCAACAGAGAACATAGGAAGTTTCTTAGAAGGCATAATGACAGAGCCTTGTAAGATATCAGCAAATAGATCTGTTCAGTAGACCACCAGAGTCATTCAGCAATTTAGACTATGGCCACCAAAGCAAGTGGTCAAATTGAACCACTGCTCTGATACCACTTGTTGGTCCCGGTGCTAATGAGTCTCACACGTGTATGGGGGAATACACGTGTTGATGATTTTAAAACTTTTCTTCTTCGAGGTCGGATGGGTCGAGGTTATCGATGATTTGGCTCGAGAACCCGATTGCCCTAAGTCAAAGTCTCATCGAGACAATGATCTGTTGCTTTGAAGCTTTGATTAATTTCAATCGAGCCCTGAGTTTTATCAGAGATCCTAAGCCGCTTGGATTAGATAACTATCTTACTGAACCCTCAGTAGAGTTAGTTCAGTTTGGTAACTATATGTTCTAGCTACTCAAGTGTGCAGAATGGTTGGCCCTAAGTTTATACTCGTTTTAGCTTTGCTGAAAATCTTCGTTTTAATGAAACAGTGATTAAGGTTGTGATCAGTTGATGCAAGTTCAGTGGATTGGTTCCAACTGAATATCAGTGAATTATGCTTTCAGTGAAAAACATGCAACAATAATAATGCAAGATGAAAGTAAAACAACACAGCAATTATAGTGGTTCAGAGACTCAAGCTCCTACGTCCACACTCTCTGACCTTCAGAGAAATTCCTTAACCACTTCCTAAAGCTTTCTAGCTAACTCACTGTAGCTTACTCACTTTTTTACTTTGAGTTTTCCGGGTCGACTCACCGCACTTACTAACTCAAACACACACAAGTGTTCAGACTACCACAAGTAGCTTACTAACTTCTTCTCTAGAGTTTTCTGGCTAACTCACTGTAGCTTACTAACTCTTTACAACTCCAACTCACCAACAAACACACACAAACTACCTTACAAAGGGTTTGGGTTTCTGGTTGGTTTCCAACTAGGATGAGATATCCTTTACAATAAGAACAATGCAAAGGCTATGATATCTCTACTAAGCTTTGGATATATCTTATCAATCTAGGCTTAGTGAATGAGCTCTCTCCAATGTGAAACACTTGGGAAATTCTAGGTTTTTCGAGTGCTTCAATTTACAATAATACGAATGAGCTCTTGAGTTGCTTTCAAATTTCCCGTAACCTCTTATTGTAGAGAGTCACTAGTATTTATAGGCAACTTCACCAAGGTCACCCTTGAAAAATTATCCGTTGGAGGAGATAGCTTCATGAGTTCCCTCTTATGGTGTTTGATGAACGGCTATTTTTAGGGTTTGAATACTCCCTTGCATGTTTTAGGAAATATGCATTCATGTAGCCAATCACCACTTTTTGCAACTGGAACATAGACTCTTGACATGCTTGATGACTGTCGCTTTTCAAAGGTCGATGAAAGTCTGATGTTGTCTTTCTCTGATTGGTTCTTGTCTTCAGTAAATGTAGACAAACATAACGGCTCTTTTTGGTCAATCTCTCTGAATGAGATAACCTTAAACAACACTTAGACTTAGTTCCTTTTGTCTGCATGTGAATGTCTGGGGAAATATCTATTTTACGAATATTGGCGTTTTTTCGATTTTTGTAGTCTTGAGATAGATATTATTGATTGCCTCGGAACATTGGGTTATACTAAGTATATAGTCTATTCTTGAGTCTTGATAACTTTGGGTCTTGATATCTTACGTGTCTTGATATCTTACGAGTCTTGATGTCTTACGAGTCTTGATGTCTTACGAGTCTTACGAGTCTTGATGTCTTGATGACATCTTGAGTCTTGATGTCATATTGAGCCTTGATGACATCTTGAGTCTTGATGACATCTTGAGTCTTGATTTCTTGAAACTTCTTGAGTCTTGATTACTTCTTTGAGTCTTGGTTTCTTGACAACTTCTTGAGTCTTGATTACTTGAAACTTCTTGAGTCTTGGTTTCTTCATAAACTTCTTTGAGTCTTGATTTCCTCGAAAAAAATGCGAGTCTTGATTTCTTGAGAAAATTACGAGTCTTTAGTTTCTTGAAACTTCTGCGAGTCTTCAGTTTCTTGAGAACTTCTTGAGTCTTGGTTTCTTGAAACTTCTCGAGTCTTAGAATCTTGAGAATCTAACCCGATCTATATCTGGCGACTATACATGCGCAGATAACTTCCTGAACACTCTATACTGAATCATGACTCAGTCTATCAAGATTATCCTGAACATGTCATACTCAGGGGTTTTAGGATCTAATCAAAATCTCTTTATTAAATTCATCTCCCAACAAATCTTATCAACCTCGCAAGGGGGCAAATCGAACAAGCGTAGTTGCACATGATTCTTCGTATTAAATCTTAGCAATTGCATGTGACCAATAATATTGCCCAAGATATAAAGTATTGAATCTCATTGATTCTCTACTCGTCATAAGTCAAAGCAATAATTACTAACCACACACGATCATATTTAAAGGATGAAAATTAAGAAATAACGAACCACTGAGGTCTAATTCTTCCTAATTCAGTGCTGAAGAATTTATCCTCCTGTAGGTCCTATTCAGTGCATCAGTCATGCACTAGTGTAATCTCTTGGTCAAGACAAGTCAATCTGAGCCTTACACTTCAACCTTTCACGATGGGTTGTTCATTTCCATCTAGGTCGTGAGCAGCGTACTTTTAGTTACAAGAAACTGTTAATTTAATCTTCTGTGATCTGGTATCACTAAATTAACTACAATGTAACACGTACTATTTATTGAACAGTTATGCAGTAAATATATGTAACAAGGCTAAGGGAATACTTGAGAAGGTCTTTTGGTGTGTTCGTGTGAACGGGATCCATCTTCTCTACGGTTGTCACTCCGAGAGGTTAGTTTACGTAAACCCATAGTAATTCCGCATGCGTAGGATTTACGTGAACTGTTTATATGCATGATTTGTTGTTGAATTATTATTTGAATTAATATAGGATTAATTCATGCTAGTAATAATTGTTAGAATTAAATTTGTATTTAAATATTCATCCCGAATAGATCCGGGCAATTAATTCCCCAACAGCAGCAACCCGAAGGCTTCATTGAAAGGCCAAGAGCATCTAGTTTGCAAGCTCAAGAAGTCCATCTATGGACTGAAGCAAGCATCCCGTGCTTGGAGTCAATGTTTTGATCAGGTTATAAAATCCTACGGTTTTGATCAAAACGAGTTCGAAAGTTGTGTGTACAAGAAACGTGTCGAAACAACGTTGGTATTCTTGGTACTATACGTAGATGATATTTTGCTCATCGGGGATGATGTAAAGGTATTGTCAGACGTAAGGGCATGGCTGTCAAAACAGTTTGATATGAAGGACTTAGGAGAAGCCAGTCACATCCTAGGGATCAAGATCACTCGAGATCGCAAGAAAAGGATGATCGGCTTATCACAAGCTTCATACATAGATACTATCTTGAAGCGATTCAGCATGCAAGATTCCAAGAAAGGTTTTGTACCTTTCAGACATGGAATTCATCTATCCAAGGAAATGTGTCCTAAGACACAAAAGGAGATAGATGACATGAAGAGCATTCCTTATGCTTCAGCTGTCGGAAGCCTCATGTATGCAACGTTGTGCACGAGACCAGATATCTGCTTTACCGTTGGCATGGTGGCAAGATATCAGAGTAACCCAGGGAAAGAGCATTGGCCTGCAGTTAAAAACATTCTGAAGTATCTGAAAAGAACTCAGGATAGAATGTTGGTTTATCAATCAGACAGTCTAATTCCTATCGGTTACACGGACTCAGATTTCCAATCAGACTTAGATTTCAGAAAGTTTACCTCAGGTAGTTTGTTTTACATGGGAGGATGAGCCATGACATGGAGAAGCGTCAAGCAGAAATGCATCGCAGATTCTACCATGGAAGCCAAATATGTAGCTGCTTGTGAAGCGGCGAAAGAAGCGGTTTGGCTCAAGAACTTCTTAGTGGACTTGGATGTAATTCGAATTTGCCCAGCACTATCACGGTCTACTGTGATAATGCCGGAGCAGTTGCAAATTCAAGGGAACCAAGAGCCCACAAGGCTAGCAAACACATAGAAAGAAAATACCATCTTTTACGAGAAATTGTTAAGAGAGGAGACATAGAGGTGGCAACGATCGCGTCAGAAGACAGCCTAGCAGATCCATTCACAAAGGGTCTGCCTCATAATACATTCGAGAGACGTGTGGAAGGAATGAGTGTCAAGAGCGTTGCCAATCTGCTTTGAGTATAAGTGGGATAAATGTTATTAAGTTCGTGTAGGTGACATTAGATGTCACGTAGAACACGCGACGTGTTGTAGTATACTTAAAAGCACACTTTGAGTATAAGTGGGAGATTGTAGGGGTTATAGTGGAAAGTATGCTTTTACTTTGACAAAACTGAATTTCTGTCTTATTTACTGAAATTAAATTATATATCACAGTTGCTTTAAATGTGATTGAATGTTATATATATTTACTACACAACTGTTCCATAAATAGTACGTGTTACATTATAGTTAATGTGGTGATACCAGATCACAGAAGATCACATTAACAATTCCTTGTAAACAAGTACAAATTCACAACATGGATGGAAATGAACAATCCATCGTAAAAGTTTGAAGTGTAAGGCTCGGATTGACTTGTCTTGACCAAGAGATTACACTAGTGCATTATGATGCGCTAAATAGGACCTATAGGAGGATAAATTCTTCAGTACTGAATGTAGAAGAATTAGACCTCAGTGGTTGTTTATTTTTTAATCTCTGTCGCTTAATAAGGATTGTGTGTGATTAATAATTATTGCTTTGACTTATGCTGGGAAGAGAATCATTACAACTTCGATACCTTATATCTTGGGCAATAATATTAATTACATGACGATTGCTAAATTAGTACAGAGAATCGTGTGCTTGGAGAGACTTGCGTGATTTGTCCCCTTGGTGGGCTCAGAAGTTTTATCATACCAAATCTTGCAAGTAGAATTAGTTTCCGGTATGGATAATAATGTTGAGATGTTCTTACTCTTAGGAAAAAGATGTTAATTAATATAAATCTTTTAAGTGGCTTGAATTAATTAATGGACTAGATAAACTTAAACGCGGAAAATAATAACCGGGAGCCATATTACAGTAATATGGGTTAAGATGGATAGTGCAATATTAATTATGTAATGGGATTAATTAATATTTATGGGCTTGAATAATATTGTGGCTCAATATTGATAATTCAATGTCCATTGGAAGGTCCAATCTTAATTCTCCTAAAGCCCCCTTTAGTAGCCCAAAGATAAAGTTCAATAACTAAAAAAGGTGTTTAAAATAAAAGAAATGTTGTTGCCTAATTTATTTCCTATTTTTTCGAAAATAATGAGGAGAGAGAAAAAAATTTCTTGATTTTCTTGAAAAGATTTTATGTAATAAGTATTCTTGGAGTACAAGTTTATCCCATAAATTCAAGAAAAGTAAAAGATCTTATCCTTCTTTATTTATGTGAAATTTTCTAAAATATTGTATAGAAAGGGGAAGAAAAGATATTTTGTGACTATTTTGGAAATAGAATATATGAGATATATTCAAGATTGTATCTTGGGAAGATACAAAGAAATTTCCTAACCCTAATATGCCACAAATTTTCGACCGCCCCCCCAGCCTCTATATATAGGGGATGAATTTTTTATCCTCAAAATAATTTCATGTGTTGGAAATATTAGAAATCCACAAAGGTGGTGCAACAATTTTTTCTTTTTTTCCTTTTGTTAATTATTTGAAGGAGATTCTGTTGGAATTTAGAGGCACGTAAACACGTAATACATGCATAGCGGAATTAAACAGTTCACCAACAACGAACATATAATTGCATAATTAAATACGTGTAAACATAAAGAGAAACATTACAGTAAATCGTACGCATATTTCTCTACTATGGTATCCACTTAATCCCCGTTCACAGACTTGCACAGATTTGCAGCGTTGAATCCCGAGATAAATTTGCTAGGAAAATTCTAACTCTAGATTTTATGGAGAGAATTTGAACTATCGTTGTTTGTGAATTCCCAAGATCTCATATATATAGGAGAGGTCCAACTTAAATCTTAAGCTAACCTGATTAGGAAATAAAATCCCTAATCTCATAAAATAAATTTCTTAGATTTAATTCCCATATATAAAATCTCTATGGATTTAATTCCCATGTATATCAAATCTCTACGGATTTGATTCCATATATATTAAATCCTATAATAATATTCCATATATTATTATTGAGAATCCTATTTAATTAAATACAATTAAATTAAACATTAATAATAATTAATTCCAAATTAATCTATTAATAATTAATTCTCCATAAATTAAATATTAAATCAAATTTAACATTTAATCAACCAACTATAATCCGTAAAAGGGAACTACATGTTGTGTGACCCATAGGCCCTCATATATCGAGCGATTAGTCAAACTAACTGTCTTAATTGAACCCTAGACAATAAATCAGACATTCTCAATATATGAGGTACGTTGCGAGAAACGTGCAACTACCTGTAACTGAAACATGGGCTATTACGATTTCCTCCTTTCATTCGTGAATACTCGATTAAGTCTTGAACATGATGAAGTGTATATTCAAATAATTTAATCATATTATCTCCAATCACTAATTGATCATGTATGTCACGCTTAGCCACAAAGTCTAAGTTGAAGTGCATCGGTCGTTGACTTAGATCAAATTATGATGAGAAGACGAGTATTCTCTCTAAATCCATATTGAGGAATGAATCATATTCTTGGCTCAACTACCACGCACATGCATTTCGTGATGAACCCAATCCAAGCCATATCTACCCATGAAAGGGTGCAAGCGTCGGTCATGGTCAAAGTTCATCATCCCACACATGTCGTGCGTATTGATCTCAAGTCAAAGGAGTATTGCATCGCTCCCACTAACCGAGACACCAGTAGACACATATAGTGGAAATACATCAAACGGTTTCTCGGATGGGTATATCAATACCCTCTAAGGTATTTGTGCATCCATCATGAGATACCTAGTATCTCGTAGTAAGTGAGATCTTACTACACTCTCTATGAGTATGATGCAGATCGCACACCATTCTCCATTGTATCATCAATATTCCATTCTTGATGATCCTTGATCGGGGCTATTTGAGAATCATGCTTAAGTCATATGAGTTCTCACAACCTCAATGACAGCAATGACTCATGGGAACACTTGCATGAATAAATGCAAACAATCAAACATAATATTCAAACAAGTGTATTGCCATACATTAATATTAGATGAACTATAATATTAAATCAAACTGAATATCATCGAGTATTATGTCCTTACAATAGATTGTCTCTAGGACACTAACACTAACATATTCCTCCACCGGGATATCAAATAAGGACATGGAAATACTAGAGAACGTCGTTGGGTTTGTGCATCCATATTCCTCTGTTTAATCAGCCAAAGGTGTGTCGTACGTAACTCCTAGAATTCCGCATGTGTAGGATTTACGTGGCAATTTTGTACGCATGATATGTTGTTGAATATTTAATTATTATTTGAATTAATATATGATTAATTCACGCTAGTAATAATTAAATTAATTTAAATTTATATTTAAATTGCACCTCGAATAGATCCGGGCACCTTATTTCCCAACAGGTGCCAGTCGAGAAAATTTGGCCCAGTCAATTTGTTCGTTTCCAAAACGCTTCTCAGTGATAAGTTATTCATTTCAATAAGCCTAGAGAAATAAAATAAAACGGGAATTAAAACACATAACTCCTATGATCAATATTCAGCAATCAAAATAAACATGGCCTTTATATTTATTTTATCTCCATTATTTTCACATACTCAACGACCTCATCGGAAGAGCACGAATTTATATCTAATATAAATTGTAATGGACTGGGATCCACGTTCTTATTATCACAATATATGCTTTGGCTGATTATTGCAATAATAAAACTGGTAGGTCTCTAAACGAATTGCATAAATGCAATTCCCAGTTGATTAAACCTAGTTTAATCGGATGTCCCTTAACTTTTGTTTTCCTTCTTTGGTTGGTGAAATAAAGTTAAGTTGGTTTACAACCATCAAGCGGCGATACTACGTGACCCTATAAAAGTCTCGTTGGATGTAGATCCGAGCAAAAGACTTTGGTCTTAAATACTCATTGAAACAAAATCCTCGGTTTACTTTTAACTTTGATGGAAGACATCTTATCAAATTAATGAGAAAATCATATTTTGGTGAGGAACGTGTTAAAGGCGGGGTATTAATTGCTTAATCGAGATCCAACATTTTAACTACGTCATATTTGAGCAATTATTGGGCGCCGCCTACCCAAACATGACTTACACGGACTAACATATATAGGGCGCCGTCTACCCAATCATGTAATATGATCCGACATATATGGGATGCCGCCTACCCAAACAGTTATAAAGCGGTCTATAAATGTGTTAACAGAATATTTAAAACATTTTAACCAAGTGGGATTTTGATTATTCAAAAGGGCAATAAACAAAATTTCAAAATTCAATTTAAAAAAATGTTTAACCGACTTTTAACAAATTATCAAACGTGATTAATCCAATTAATCATTATTCAAAAGTCCAACTTTTAATTTTATTTTAAAATTAAACTTTATTAATTTTAAAACCAATTTTAATTATTTATTATTAGGGGGCTCGGGTGCAAATTCTAAAATTGCACGGGAGGGCCTGCTCCAAATTAAATTTGCAAAACAGCCCTCCGTCATCACCGCCTAAATCCGACAGCATCCAATCTGTAATTCGGGACAATCATTTCCTAAACCAACCCAAAATCATTATCAATCACAATCAATTTCAAAATTAATTCAATTAATTTGTTAAATCAGTCCAACTGTAGAGATCGAAGATGAACAGGGAAAGAAAAATGAGACGAACACGATAGTGGGCAATCGAGTCAACACGGTGTGTGGGCAGCACCGCTTCTAATTGGAAAATGAAAAATGCAGAACCAGGACGAGCATGAAATGCTTAGGATCGGCGAATCGTCGTCGTGATGGAGGTTGATGAAACGGGTCGCTTCGCGTCGACTAAGCACGAGCATGAACGATTCACGCTATTGCTCAGACACACACGCATTTCGCTCCATCGGGAACAGGGCAAACATCGTACCAATTGACGCGCCGCATCGCCGTCGCCCCCGGTAGCAGACGCATTGCGAAGAAGAGGGAATCGATTCGAAATCGAGGCCCGCACGCATCACGAGGCACGATGCCCAACGCCAGCCTTCAACGATGCCGCGTAGCACCGCCGGCGTGAAGAAGACGACAGCGAGCAGCGGCGGAATTTCCCAAAAGGGAAAACACTAATTTCGGTGAAGACGAAACAAGCCCTAATGTGTGTGTTCTCAAATTAAACATTACACATATACAACAAACAAATAATATGGTGCGGTTTTGGGTGACACCTGCCGCACCAATTCATACGATTTAAAAAAAAATTATTTTATAAATCAATCAATTAACAATTAAATCAAGAGCATGAAGCTCTGATACCACTGTTGGAATATAGAGGCATGTAAACACATAATATATGCGTAGCGGAAATAAATAGTTCACAAACAATGAACAGTTAATTGCATAATTTGATTACGTTAAACATAAAGAGAATCCTTACAGTAATTCGAAAGTAGATTTCTCAACTATGGTATCCACGTAATCCCCGTGCACAGACTTGCACAGATTTGCCAATGTTGTCTTTATGGGATTTGATATATATGGAAATCAAATCCGTAGAGATTTGATATACATGGAAATCAAATCCGTAGAGTTTTATGTATATGGGAATTTAATCTATGGGATTTAATTTACAAGATTAGGGATTTTATTTCCTAATCAGGTTAGCTTAAGATTTAAGCTGGGTCTCCCCTATATATATGAGTTCTTGAAAATTCATAATACAATACATCATATTTTCTCCATAAAACCTCTAAGTTAGAAGTTTCCTAGCAAATTCATCTCGGGGATTCAACGCTGGCGGATCTGTGCGAATTAGTAAATGACTGTTACGTGGATACCGTAGTTGAGGAATCCGTGTACGAATTGTTGTAAGAATTCTGTTTACGTTTACTCGTATTTTATTATGCAATTATATGTTCATTGTTGGTGAACTATTTATTTCCGTTGCGCATGTATTACGTGTTTACGTGTCTCTATATTCCAACATCAGCAGAGTCTCAAGATTGTTCTAAGTCAATCTTGAATCAGACTCAAAGTTAACAAATCAGCCTAGTCTGATGTTAACCCGGCATTCGATCAGATGGCTCACTAAGAGTCAGCTCAGGTCATAATTCATGAAGAATATAAGTCAAGTCATACGAAATCAGATCAGAGGAATGTGAAGATAAAGTTATGAATTAGTGCCGCATAAGTGCACTTGTCAACTAATGGTAAATCGACACATAGGTATGAACACTGACGAGGAAGATATGAAGTATCATCGTCAAACATCTAGATATTTGTATTAAAACTTTTATGTTCGTGGATGATTTACTATATTTTTTACAAATGATAACTTCAGAATTTTTTAGTTAATAAACTTTCTGATAATATGTAGAATGAAACCTTAGTCATGAATGCTTTTATCTTCCTTTAAAATTGGGCATTTTTTATTTACTATTATAATAGTATATATAAGTTGTATGATATTTGTTCTTCTCTATGTTAGAAAATTAAACTAATTTAACCATGGAGAATACTAAATCTTTCATTGGCATCACGATGCTTCTAGTGTTGATGTTTTCATCACGTATGTTAATTCGTCTTTCTTCTAGCACATAACACTTTAATATTTATACCTATTTAAATGTTTAAATTATTAATATTATACATTTTGTGATTTTGTATGTACACGTACATGTTCTTTCCCTTCCCTTTTCTCTTCCCTTCATTTTGATATAACTCATTTATTATATGATTTTGATATATTCATGATAGAAACACACATTTAACATATGAATATTTGGTCATTCACATTGGTACCTAAAATAGATGTGTGTGTGTGTGTGTGTATGTGGGTGTATTTAATGATATATTTTATGGATGATATAAGAGGGCTATCCATTAATGGGTTAATGAATGTTGTTTGATGAATTTGCAGAGGAAAGTTTGGCGAGAATATGTGAATCGCCGAGTTCAGATTTCAAAGGATTGTGTTTAAACAAAAATAATTGCAAGGCTGTTTGCGAACAGGAAGGGTTTCCTGACGGCGAATGTGTAGGAATTAGGCGCCGTTGTTTTTGTAAAAAGCCTTGTTAAAATCAATCAGTTTCAAAATTAATAATAAAAGATCATATGATATCTATAATTCCATCAATGTAATGCAAAATTATTTTGCGCATTAATTATGAATATGGAATTTTTATTTTGGACAAATTGTTATACTTTTCTTATCATGTAACATGATGAAGTGCATGTGAATGACATCTATTAATATAGGGTAGCGAGCTAGATATAGATTTCAATAACTAATATTCTAATTGTTTGCCTAAAATTATCATAAAGTAAAATCAGCAAGCAAGTAGTCGTTAATCACAATCACCAATACTTATGCAAGTAAACCAATAAAATATAAGTTGAAATCATTATTAAAGTAAAAAATGGTTCCAAGACAGTTGCAACATATATAATTCATGGCTAACAATTCACGTAAATGGTTGGTTAGTGTTTAATGTTATAAGGTTGATCGCAAAAAGAGGATTGGTCAATCTTTCAATCTAATCAATCCAAATCCAAAGAAAGCATAATATAAGTATGTATTTCAACCTAGAAAATATCTTATGATCTAAAATAACACTAAAGAAAATTCTAACATCCCCTAATAATAATATATTTCTCAAGTTTATTATAAATTAGGTGGTATGCGCAGATTTTATAAATGAAAATTTGTCTTTCAATAATAGATAAATCATTATGTCCAATAATAAGTCCAGTAAATCTAATATTTAAACATACAAATAAAACTTAACACACACAACAACATTAAAATAAGAAATTAATCCATAAGTTTTATTCAAAATATTTACAATGACCAAAAGCAAAGATAAAGAAAGTATTAAAGTTAAACAGAAAAGCTTAGACTAATTTAGATGATGAAAGATGCAAAACCTAAGGTAAATTCACCTTTTGAGCTCCAAAATCACAAAAGAATCAAAAAAATGGATGAAGAACACCTCTACTGTGCGTAGATGTGTAGTTGCTCAAAAGTTATCTCCAAAAGATAAGGAATAGGGTATTCATACTCATGAAAAAATTTGAAACGTGTCCCTAGGGTGTGCTTGACTCAAGAAAAAAGTTTGTGCCACAATTTTAAAATTAGTGCTCTACTCATAGGGACTTTTTCAAAATACTTGAACCTACTTAGGTCGATCAACTCACCTATAGTGGGGCATTTAATTCCATTCTCCAACTCTTTCAAAATTCAGTCTAGTGATCTGGCCAATTAATTCTTGTGATTATCATCTTAATGGACAATTAGTTGATAGGTTTAAATTCTGTCATGTTGAATACTTTATCTATTTCTGAACTTTGTTTGGCCAAAGCACCTCATTTTTGTGCTTAGTGATTTATGTTATTTGGTCAAGTAATAGTTGTTCTGGGAATGACTATTATTTGTTTCTTTCCTAACACCAATTCTGGTTGTTGTTTTTAACAATATGTGTGTTGTAGTAGAAATGTCAAATTTGGGGAGTTTGTTGATGTTGTGAATATGTTGTTTCACATTTTGAAACAACATTCTGGACAAAATCAGTAATTTTTCATTTCTTCTTACTCCAACTCCGATTTGTTAGACGTTCCTTTTTATGTTTCTTACACTGTAGGTTGACGACATGGTAGTTATTATGTCAAGCGGTTGCCTTTGTAAGAGTGAGAGTTAAAAAGAACGTGGGAAGTTACCAAAAGATCATAGAGTGGTGTGTGGAGATTTTCTAGGCTTTCCAAACCAAGAAGTATAGTGGATGAGACAATGCGGTTGGGTTCGATGTCTATAAATACATACTGCATTGGACATCAAAAAGTGAGCAAGATTGATAATCCAATTTTTCTTCTCCAAATTCGAAGATAGTATCCAAGACACAACCTATTGAGTGTTTAGTATATCTAGGAGCGTGAGGGTCGATATTATTGGTGTGTGTTGGTCGAATATATTCCAATATTCCTATCAACATTGTGTCTGAGTGGCTTGTATGTTACGTTAAATAAGATCACTAGTCATACATGTGAAAAGAATATTTACGGATGTGTGTTTTTATACTATATCTATTTGGGTCTTGTAAAAGGTTTTTGTTTGTATCACTACTCGTTATAGTGAAGTTTTTTTAGATGAGGTCAGGGTATAGTCTGAATTAAGACTATACTCAATTTTGAAATCCTTTGCAAAATATTTTTAAGTCCTCTGTTGTTATATGTTGTTGTTTATGTTGTATAATATTTTTATCAACACTCTGAAAAACACGCACACACGTTCATTATTTTTCTAAAATTCGTCGAAAAGGTCGTCGCTAATTACCGACGGAAATATTTTTCGTCGATAATTTTATACTCCTCCGTCCGTTTCGATTGACCATTTCACTTTTTGGCTCGTGTTTTATTGACAGTGTTGTGTATAGTATATGAAATGATAAAGTGATAAGACATGGTAGGATAGATGAGGGGTATCACTATCATACCCCACCTTAAAAATCTCTTTATCATTTCAAATATTAATAAACAACTCGCTCGCTAAAACACGAGTTAAATAGTGAATGTTCAAATGAGTTTGGGACAGAGAGAGTAGTAATTTATTAGTTTTTGCTATCCATCGGTAATTGTGACGAATTTATGATCGTCGGTAAAATCTTCGGTATTTAACGATTCTTTTGTAATGATTCCAATAGGTTAAAATTAAGGACATTTTAAAAAATTGAAGGAAATTTATATTATTAAATATAATATATTTTTAATTATGTAACATGTTGACTATTAAAAAAATTTAATATTATTTTATAATATAATTTTATTTTTAACCCGCGTAATATGTTGGGTTATAACCTAGTATATATAAACACTAGTCCATCGGTCCATTTATTGAAATTAACCACAATGCCACATTGTCAAATTGGACATATTTTAGAAGAATCCTGATTTTGATTTAATAAATCTAGAAAAAAATATAACATGCAAATCGAGAAAAACATACAAAAAGAATATACATATATTAAAATTAAGAAAAATAATGTAAACGAATTAATTTCACACCTCTCTACAAATTCACACTTTTAAATATGAGACAGAATTCTTTCTAACATACATATCATGGAATTGTGAATTTAAATTTATATATTTTAGATGTCTCACACCGTAAAATTCTCATAATATAATTGTCAATATATTATTGTGCATAGAAGATTTCAAGTTACATTTAAAAACACGTACTACCTCCGTATCCAATTTGTTGGGAAATTTATAGTTTTGATAAAAGCTCCAGAAACACATGTAATAGGACCAGTCAGACCTGTTAGCTGACTGATGTTTATATTACCGTTTTTAGAATACCAGTTGATAATTATTGTATAGAACAACTGATGTAATAGATAGGTCACATATTGAGGGGGAACCTCAATATGTATAAGTCGATCCAAGATCCAAAGAAGCGGTGATATCCGACAGCCGTAATGCTAGAGAAGAACAGAAGATCGATCGACCGATATAGTCGATATCTCACCAAGTCATAAAGCTCAAACTCGAATACTTGAAGATCGATGACTTCCAGAAGATCGCATCGTAAGACCTACATCACCGAGTCCGCTAGTTGAAGCTAAGTCAACCAAGCACCGAAGACTCCATCGTAGACCGATCGGTTCGGACCGATCAAAGTCATTTCACCGTGAAAAATCGATGTTTCACCTAATCATACGTCGATGATCCGAACAAGAAGAATGTCAACCTTAGTTGGAAGAACAAACACCGAAAAAAGGCTCGCTAACCAATAAGAACAAGACACGTATGATCGGAGCCGACAAATTAAGGGATTTGATGTCGCTCTCTCTAACGGCTATAAAATACAAGTTCACGCTTTTCGGCCATGCCGTTCTCGGAGCACGTCACATCAATCCTCAAGAACCTACCTAATATAGCCCGAAATTCAAATTTCTCTCCAACGGCTCTTTGATTTCAAGGTCTATAAATATGGGATCACACTTCAGAGTGAAGACACGGAAACATTTGAACAATCAAGAAGCTCAAGCAATTATCGATTTCGCACGAAGAACACGATCAAGAAGATTATTTTATTAAGTGTTCATCCCATAAGTTCTTAGCATAGAAATCTTTTCATCTAGCCGATAGGCTACTTTAAACACTAGAAAAGATTTCATAGTTGGAACCAAAACAATCTTATCCAAACCCAAGTTAGGTTAAGTTGTTTAGCAAGATTCACTAGGGTTTCTAGTTCGATTGCAGGATCGGTTGAGTGAGAACTCCTTAAATATCTGTGATTGTCTTGTGTTGAACTAACACATAAAACTAAGTTCGGGTTGGTTAAGTTGGTGCCCCTTGTGATAGGGAAGAGAGGACGTAGGTCGGGTTTGTCCGAACCACTATAAATCTTGTGTGCCTTTACCGCTTTGATTAACATCTACACAATTGCACACAACCTTTAAAGCGCATACATATTCTAAGTTGAGATCGGCTAGCACCAAGCTTCGATTCGATCAAGCTTGACACTTCAACCAACTCGGGTTAAAACACTAACTTTGGAATCGATTTATAAAAACGGTTTTTCACGGGTAAAACTTAAGCTTCAAGACACATCGCTTAAAACGTGATTACCGAACTAATCTGCCTTCAGCGATTAGTAAGTTGGTTATCAGCCCAAACCGATTCACTGCGACTCGATCAAAGCTAATCGCCTCACACCGATCGCGACAAAAGTTTTCGTAAGTCTATTCACCCTCCCTCTAGACTTCGCCTCACAAAACTCCTGCGGGACCCGGTCTCTCACCAAGAAATGGGACATGAAGGTCCATGAATCAAGGATTGCCAAGACATTTCAAAAATGAAGCCAAGTAGCTTGTTCTTGAGCCTTAAAGCTCACGAGTTTGATTTAATTGAGAGAGGACAAGCAGATGAAGATGAGGTACCCGTTGAAGCCTCAACTTCCAAATCAGTTGCTTTTTTAAGGCAACCAAAGAAGAGATTGAAGACCAATGAGCCCATTGGAAACATCATAAGTCGGCAGTAACAGATCGCTTCGCTTACTGCAGAAACTAGAGAAATCAAATACTCAACTGGGTAAGTATCAAGATTCTATAAAGATTATCAACATAGCCGAGGAAGAGATAGGAGATCGACAAAACAGATCTCCAGAAAGAACTGAGATCCGATGATCGGAGAGATCACAGAGATGAAAGGAAAAGAGATAATCTAAATGATGAGAGAAGAGATAACCAATCGATGTAAGAAGCTCAGACTACTATCGAAAAGGAAAATAACCCGATAGATCATACAGACGGAGTGATTCACCCGGAAGAAAAGGTTCCGTGGGATCAAGGAGTGTGTTTAATTGTGAGAAGTTGTGTCACTACAAGACCCGCCTGCACTGACGCGCCAAGAGAAAGGGAAGAAAAGAGGAATGTAAGAGAGCAACGGTACAAGGACGAGAAAAAGTTATGGTTGTCGACACGTCAGAATTGACATCAGACCGCCCTCCGAGGACTCGGATACTCCTCTCAGAGAAGATTTATGTCCGATCAGAAGGTTGTTGACTTCTATGGAAATGAAGATCCGATATTCTCTTCGATGATGATGAGATCGCTTTAATGGCCAAGGAGGACCAACTGAGGTAACCTCCAAACTCGCTTTTGTTCGCTTTACACTGCTATCATTAGCACACCCGCCGGGAGATTGACCTATTTCATTACCGAAAGCAATTGCTTGAGGATCTCTCCAATGCAAAAAGAGACACTTATGCTATAGTGGAAGCCGAAAAATGACAAGTTCGGGGACCGTAAATAATCACCTTGCTAAAGAGAATGATCTCAAGAAAGCCTCCGAACTTAAATCGGTAAACCGCTAAGGCAACCGAGGAATTTAAAATTTCAAAAGTTAAAGCTTCGATCGGGAGAAAGAGATCAAAGATCACCGGCAATTAACAAAACAAACAAGTTCGATGACTTCAAAATCCTACAAGCAAAATTCGGATGAGTCGTTTAAAGCATGAAAGTCTAAAATCATCATCGAGGATAATCTGCGAAGAAAATAGAGAGTTTTTACAAAATCATCTAAAACCGTTCAAGACATGAACACCTATTTTGAACAACGATTAACAAGAAGGTACTTGGGTATGAGAACCCTTCCACATCCTCAAAAGCTCCTACCGATTCATCTCAAAAAGGTGTAATCGACGAAGTTTCTCGACAAAGATACACCAAAAGCCAAACATGTATCTAATAAGGGAAAAAGACCGGGTTGAGAGGTAAGACGGGTGCCTAACCGTAAGGGGAACAGAAATGGACCCTAAATCGGTAAAGCATCACCGAGGAATCACAAAAGAACCGGTTCTTTCGAAGAGACCTCAACTCGATCAACAGATCAGAATTAAAAAAGACAACTCGTAAAAAGGAAGTCCAATCGAGACCCAATCAAGGTCACCGCCTAATAAGCATGCTTTGTAAACCGCAAAAACCACCTATGTCGAAAAGATATGAATCTTTTGATGGTAGCAAATCGTTTCTACCCCTATAATCAGAAATCTAGAACCTTTTGCAGAACCCAATCGATGAAAAGAAGACAAACAGAAAAGATAAATCCCAAGTCTTCTAAGTCACCCAAGGTTCACACTAATAATCATACTAATCGAGAAAAGCATATAAAGAGACGATGATTATGTTGATAGGTATGGGAGACAAATCAGGCCTTCGATCTGGCGATCACAATAGAAGTGCTCTGTTTGTATGGATCCCCAAAACTAATCCTAACCCCTCAGACCCAATCCAAAAGGGTACCTAAAGCCCGATTTGGGTCGCAGGATCGCGTGGGTCGTGCCAACAAAGGAGGTGTGCAAGCAACTATCCGGTACATCGATAGTGGATGCTCAAGGCACATGACCGAAGCAAACATCTCCTCAGCTCTTACATAGAATGCGAAGAAGGCCGTGTGTACTCTTCGGTGATGATAACTTTGGTTATACCAAAGGATTCGGAACTTAGAGAATGATGATGTACAAGTAATCGAGTCTCAGATGTCAAAGGTCCAAGCACAACCTATTATCGGTTTCACAATTCTCGAGACAACGGATTCGGTGTTGAGTTCTCGATCGACCAATGCAAGATCAAGAATCGAGCCACTCAATAGATTTTGCTAATCCGGTTCAAGGAAAGGGACGATCTACGGTGATTGGAAGCAGTTGCCCAAGAAAAACGATGTTCGATTGTCAAGAGTTCCAAAAGTAGCAATTGGCTCGCACAAAAGAATGAGCCATCCGAACTTTAAAACTCTTAATAAGATAGCAAGGATGTCTTTAGTGGAAGGACTTCAATGAAGTATTTTCAAAGGATCGTATATGTACCGTATGAGGAAGGGAAAAACAGTCAAAGCTTCATTCAAGGGAATTTTGACCGCATCCCAGAGTATATAAATGCTTCCATATGGATCTATTTGGACCAGCTTACACTACCGGGCCTCAACGGATGCAAATATACTCGTAATCGTGGGATGACTATTCCAAGTTTACGGGTTATATTCTTACATAAGAAGAATGAGACGACAAACGAAGATACCCGAGCCGCTAAAAAATTACAAAATGAGAAGGGTGTCAGTGTAGTAAAAATCGACGATAAAGGTATGAAATTTCGAACTCTTTTGTTACCGATTTTTGCTCTAAGTTTGGTATACAAAGATGAAACATCACCGCAAGGACGCCACAACAAAATGGAGAAAAAAGAATCGGAGGAACAGAACTCTCAAAGAAGCTTTCAGACGATGTTAGGCGAACATGCAATACAAGCCGTTTCGGGTATAATAATCAACACTGCATGCCATACTCGTAAGCAGATGTCTTCCGATTAAGGCTCACTACAAAACACCCTATGAACCGTGGAAGGACGAAAAACCTCGTGTCTCTTACTTCCATGTTTTTGGGTGTAAGTGTTTCATACACAACAACGGGAAGAGTCGGTTGAAGACTTTTGAGGCCAAGTCGATGAGGGTATATTCTTAGGATATTCTTCATCTAGCAAGGCTTTCGTGGTTTACAATGCATTTAACCCTACTTGTGGAAGAAACACCCCATGTAGTCTTTGATGAAGCATCTTCTAACAAGAGAAATCTGCCTCGTAACAAGATGTACCGATCAACAAGTACCGATGCTCGAAAATGGATCGACTAATGATCAAGGAAAAAGAATCGTAAACCGTGAATAAAGATACATTCCGGATCTAGTCGATTCACCGGATCATTCAGATCCTAAGGTACGAAAAACTCGTTTTGGTGAAGAAGTTCGATATGTTGAGATAAAGATCAATCGAACCATCCGGTTCGGTGGGGAACACTGAAGTTCAATTAACGTACATCAGCACATGATGGGTCCAACATCACCGAGACATGTTCTTATCAAGTGGATCATATTTCGCACCACTCCCAACCGCTAGTAATGAACCTTTATCGAGAAATGGATGATGTTCTCCAAACCGACGCGAAATCGTAATGTAGGACTCGGATAACTAGTCATCCAACCGACCGATCATCGGAGACCCATCCGATAAAGTTAAAACTAGACATCGATTGGTGAAAGTGCCATGTATTCTTTGTTATTTGTCTATGAAGGAACCAACAACAATAGAGGAAGTTTCTACAAGACGCAAGTCGGATTCTAGCCATGCAGAAGAGCCGAACAGTTCGACATAAATCAAGTTTGGGAACTGGTAGATAGACCAAATCATCAAGACGAATTGGCACGAAGTGGGTTTTCAAGAACAAGAGAGATGAGAAAAATGTCATCACGAAATAAGGCAAGACTTGTTGCTAAGGGGTATTCACAATCGAAAAGAATTGATTATGACGAGACCTTTGCACCGGGCCGCCGCTTTAGAAGCCATTCTAATTTTTTCGCATATGCTTCCCACAGAGGGTTCACGTGGTATCGATGGACGAAGAGTGCATTTTTAAACGGGGTACTAGCAGAGGAAGTTTATGTCTAACAACCTCCGTGCTTGAAAAAAAGAACAACCAAGTGTACCGTTTAAGAAAAGCTCTTTATGGTTCTAAAACAAGCTCCTCGAGCTTGGTATGATACACTCTCTCGAGTTCTTGATCGATGCTGGGTTCACTAAAGGAACAAAGGATGTAACCTTATTCGTAATAGAAGATGGAGAAGATATTCTCGATGGTTCAGATCACGTGGATTTACATCATCTTCGGATCTCCTAACAAGAGTCTATGCGGAAAGATTCAGAAGTTCGATGCAAGGGAAGTTTGAGATGTCCATGATGGGACGGATGAATGAATTACGGGTCTCCGTGTGAAGCCGGCGCGATGGGATATTCATCCGCCAAGCAAAAATACACTAGGAATTTATTGGCTAAGTTTGGAGTTCAAAATTGCAAGGAAGCCAAAATTCCTATGATGACCGGATTCAAGATGGATCCAGATGAGGATGGTCGTAAAACAAATCGAGAAAGAATATAGGGCTCTCATTGGATCTCTACTATACCGATCGCAAAGGAGATCAGATATCACCTTTGCAAATGGGGTGTATGTGCGATTTCGAGCAAATCCAATGCAAAGCCACCTAGAAGCAGACTAAGCGGATTCTTAAGTATCCGAAGGGACAATAAACCTTGGTTTATTTTACCCCATCGATGATAATCTAGAGCTTGGTGGGTATTTCGATTTCGATTATGGAGGTTGCAAGATTGACAGAAGTCAACCTCGTGAACATGTCGGTTTTAGGAAGTAAACTGATCTCGTGGTTTTCAAAGAAGTAGACATCGGGCCGACATCGGTTTCTAGTTCGATTTCGGGATCGGTTGAGTGAGAACTCCTTAAATATCCGCGATTGTATCGTGTTGAACTAACACATAAAACTAAGTTCGGCTTGGTTAAGTTGGTGCCTTTGTGATAGGGAAGAGTGGGACGTAGGACCCGGGTTTGTCCGAACCACTATAAATCTTGTGTGCCTTTACCGCTTTGATTAACTGCCTACACAATTGCACACAACCTTTAAAGCAAGATACATATTCTAAGTTGAAATCAGCTAGCAACAAGCTTCGATCCGATCAAGCTTGACACTTCATCAACTCGGTTAAAACACTAACTTTGGAATCGATTTATAAAAACTGTTGTTTTTCACGGGTAAAACTTAAGCTTCCAGACACATTAGTTAAACCGATAGTTATCGAACTAATCGCTTTTTCAGCGGATTAGTAAGTTGGTTATCACCCAAACCGATTCATTTCACACTGATCAAAGCTAATCGCCTCACACCGACCGACAAAAAGTTTTCAGAAGTCTATTCACCCCTCCCCTCTAGACTTCTGCCCTCATAAAACCCGTTCGGGACCTACACAATTCAATTGAATATTTATCAAAAAAGTCCGTCTCAAAATCAATTAAACATTTTTATAAATAATAATAAAATAATTTATTTTTCTTTTAACTATACCCTTCAAATATCTCAATATTACACCCAATGTCCTATCTTTTTAACACTAAAATCAATTTTATCTCATTTAATTTTCACAAATGCCACTATTTTGCCATTTAACCCCAACTTTATCCCTTTTAATAATAACACTATACAATTATTTTTTCTTTTTTTTTTGAAAAAATAATTATTATTTTTCTTAAAATCCGTGTTTACAGTAAATGTTCAATTAACTATGGGATGGAGGGAGTATTATTTATAATTTAAAAATAAATTTGAAATGAAATATATTGCATATGCATATAATTTAGAAAATAAAAGACAAAAACTCATATGAGACAGTCTCATGTGTAGACATTAGTCTGAATCAACATTCACCCATTCCAAAGTATTAAACCTGCCCAGTCTCATCATTAGACGTCTCACATAAGTGTGCCTCAAAATAAAAATTATGAGAATGAATTGATTTAACAAATCATTTAAGTATTTAATTATGTAAAAATTATCCATATACTAGTCTCTATCAACAGTGTAATATATATAAAAATGATATTTTATCTTACAAAAGAACTCATAAGTTTCTACATATTGGTTGTGTTCAGGTTGCATTTAGACCACTTACCTTAAATGGTTTGCCAGAAAGCTTTCTAGATTCTCGTAGGGGTGGTAGAAATCTTAACTGGACACAATCCTTAATGGGAATTATAGAGTCTAGTTTGGCTTTAGGACCTGTCTATTTTGACGCATATCCTAATTTATCATTATCTTTATCTGATAGTAATATTCTTGAAGTTTTTAACATTAATATATATATATATATATCGTATTCAAGAGCTAGTTTAATTTAAACTTAAAACTTACCAAAATAAAATCAAGATACTGCTCCACATAACAAATTAAGATCCAAAAACATTATTTCAGGGGTACAAAATATCATCTCATTGTTCTCAACCTAACACAAATGAGATTCAGATTAATAGTACTCCATATCAAAAGAGTGTGTATATTTATATATCAATATATGATCCTAACATCGATAAATATTTATTGAACATACTTAGCCTTGTACTCCTTCCAAACTTGATCCAAAGGTTTCCCCAACAAATCAAGAAAATACTCATCCTTATAAACTTCCCTCATCTTGTTATTCAAATCCACAGTAAACCCCGGTCTCAAACTGTCACAATACTCCAAAAATCGGGCCGTCACGCCATAACCCTCGTCCCACGTGTTGCCTTCGCCAGGCTTGGTGTACCCTTCAGGATGATAGTACTTAGCTTTAATCTTAACATATTCCGCAACTCCTTCCGTTAGGCCTCCGGGAGCCGTGCCTTGGCCCGACCACTGGAAAATGTGAGTCATTTCATGGAACAACAACGACGTGAACTCGAACTTGGCCCCGCCTTCCGGGAAGTAGTTCTGGATCGCGCCCGTGTCGATGTACACGGTCGGGGGGTCCGCGCCCGTTTCGCCCCAAGCGCCGTCTTTTAGGATAGTGATGTTAATGTTTAGAACGGGGACGTTTTTTCTTTGGGCGGGTGTGTTTTGTTTGAATAGTTTCCATATGAATTTAGTGATTACTCCGGCTGTTTTGACGGTGAACGGAATGCCGAGTTCGGAGTCGAAGCGGCGGCCGCCGGGAGTGTTGGCGGCGTTGTTGGTGATGTTGTATTCAACGCAAAGGACTCCTTGGAGAAGTGGTGATACTAGGAGGAGTAGTGAGAGAAGGGACATGTTAGGATTTTTTGCCATGGTTTGTGAAATTGTTAACTTTTTTTTGTTGGGATTGGTAATGTTTTTTGGGGTCATATATAGGCCCTATGACATATCATGGGATCTTGTAACATTATGGATTAGTAAAAATGATGTTATGGAGAACTATTGATAGTTGCTTGCACCGAGGATTTGGGAAATTAGTAGTAATTAGATTTTTAAATGAGACAATATATGATTATGATTAAAATTAGAGGATTATAGTGAAATAATGAGATATTTTACACGAGGGTATCTTGAAGGCATAGTCATTGATTATGTGTTAATCTTGTTAAGGAGAAAAGGAGATTTGATTTAACAAAAAAATCTTTGTAATTAATGTTTGATTTTTTTTTTTTTTTTTGGTGGGGGGAATCAAGTGAATAATGATTACAATCTTTTATTTATTAAATGTGAATCACCCCTTATTAATATAAATTATACATTTTAAAGTTATGTAATTTTATAAAGAGATGTTTATGGTATAACATTTCATCTTCAATTCTATATACGGTTCATTTTTCTTCATTAATTCATCTCGATCTACCTTTAAATTTTATGAGTTTTACTTATTTATGTTATTATTTTTAATCTCATAATTAATTTTTCTAGTGGCTAAAAAAAATTATTCATATCTCTAATTTAATTTATATCATTTAAGTTTTCTAGGTTATTTTTTGGAATTTTTTACAGTCTTTCTTCCTTCAATCCAACCTTCTTTTTTTTACATATACATTAAATTAAATACATACTCAACAGTTTATAATTTAGAATGAGACATGATTGAAAATATATACATACAATATTAAAAAATAAATATTAAGTCTTTATAATTAAATTAATCAAATTAATTAAATATTTAAAGTATTTAAATCAAAATTAATAATATAAAAATTATTTTCAACCTCGTGTAGTACATGGAATTACTTGCTCCAACTAATTAGATTGTCATTTTAAAGAAGAGGGATTTCTATAGTTAAATCATTGCATCAATTTTTTTGGAACAGTGCTTAATACTCCCTCCGTCCACCAATCTTATATTTGTGTATTTATCTATCATACCCCTCCTTAAAAGTCATTTTATCATTTTAAATGCTAATACAAAACTCGCTCGAAAAAATGTGTTGAAAAGTCAAACAGGCATGCATAAGATTGGTTGACGGAGGGAGTATTATATTTAAATTTAATTTGTTTGTTAATGATTTAAGTTATTAATAAACCAGGTATGTATGGGTCAATTTTTTAAAAATAATCCTTACGTTGAACTAATATATTACGTGCATGCTTGTTCCAACTAATTAGATTGTTATATTAAAGAAGAGAGATTTCATCAATGCGAAATCAGCAAATATTATAAATTAAAGAAGAGGGATTTCATCAAATTTTATTTCCCTTATATTTCAACTCCCATTTTTAGGGTGTATTGTCAATTCAAGGCCTAGTTAAAAGTTAGTAAAATTATCAATTTAGAGCTTAACATTTTTTCCTATCAAAAAATAGAAAAATATCAATTAGAAACCTAAAAGATAATTAAACTATCAATTTAGGAATCGAAAACATCTTATATTTTATATCCTTATTATTTGTATACATTATTATCTATTTATTATTACTTTCTTTTTCTTATGTTTATCATTCGCGTGAAATTAATTTCTTTTTATTTTAATTGTGATTTATAAAAATCGGTTAACTAGGAAGTGAATGAATTTGCTCCATAAAATCATGATGTGCTATTTTTATTAAAAAAGTGAGATTAAATATATAAATTTAAAAAAATTGTTAAAGAATCAAAGGCATACGTCCCAATGTGGGGAGTTATGGGTCATTCCCTAGTTTTGGGGTATGAATTCATTATTCAAGGAGTATTCTTTATTCACTTGTCATTCTCCACCTTGAAATCTCCAAGTCAAGCATGCCCCCGGAAAAGATATGCTCTCATCTTGATTGCTTGATGTTGAAGGTATGTTTCTAGAATCTTCTCTAATACGCCCGCAAAATAGACACGTTCCATCAACAATGGATATTTTGGGACATACTGATATCGCGAAAGAGGGCTATGTAATTAAGTCTGCAAGCTGCTCAATTGTATTGACATACGAAACCCTGACTAATCCTTTAAATGAAGAGGCGCTCTTGCATGAGATGTTCTCACGATGAGACGGGGTATAAATTGGGCATTGCACTTTAAAACTTTGGGAGGAATGGGTGTAATTTGTGCTAAATTGTATCCCGTCTCATGCATGAGACCGTCTCGTAAGAGCCTTTGTCTTGAATGAAAGGTGGACAAAATGAACATTAAGCACTATATGCTTCATTTTAGTATATTGAAAAGGATGAAGGGCCAGATGCGTAGCACCCATATTATCATAAAGAGAAGAGATGTTACAAGATTACGAAATTTGAGCTCCATGAAAAGATGAATAGTCCAACCTATTTTTGATGCAGTAGAGTTCGATACTCTCCCTCAGTAGATGGTCGCGTATATTTGATTTTGTAGGTTATCGAGTACAAAATCTATTTATTCACTCTATTAATTTTTTTTATGGTTATATCACATTCTTAAATTATCTAAACACACTTCATAATTTAAAAGATAAAAATAGAGATATATAAAATGACTAAATTACCCAATAAAAATATGGTGTATTTTTCTCCTTTAAGGTTTGTTGACTTTGATTTTAGTCCTCTAAATTATTTTTGCATTGAAATTAATATTTTCTTTTTGGTCAATCTTTTTCTTAATATTTAGATATGGAAAAATAATAGAAAATTTTGAAAAAAAAACCAAACGTAAATCTAAAAATATTAAAAGAATTAAATAAATCTTTAAAAATAATTAAATTTAAAAAATCAATTAAATTAAAATACGAAAAAAAGATCTGAAAATTATTACTCTCTCAGTCTTATTTTTTATTGTTAAAAATAAAAAATAGATGTCCTTATTTTTTCTCATTCCATAAATAGTAAAAAAAAAACTTTATCATCTTAAACAAACACCTTACAAACATTTCTAAATTACATCTCATGTTACTAACATTTATAAACAAAAATATCTATTTTTTGACTCATTCTCTAAAAATGATCAGATCACCCTCAACTAAATGCAACCTTATCCCTCTAAAAACTAATAAATAATCATCCCATTAGAACTCGTATCATTTTAACTTAAATAATAATGACGGAGGTAGTATATAATATCAACAAAATCTTCAAAACAAATAAATTAAAAAAAATATTAACTAATCAAATCTGAAAAACGTTTTTAAAAAACTAATAAAAAAATAAATTAAAACAAGACTCAAAGATTCTTCAAAATTAATAAAAAATTAAAATTAATAAATTTTTATTAATTTTGAAGATTTAGTTTCTTTTTCCTAATACTTTTCAGATTTTGTTTAGCTTTAACTGATTTTTGAAGAATTTTATTTTCTTATTTGATTTTTTAAACTTAACTAGTTTTGAAGATTTAGTTGATTTTATATACATATTTTTTTTACTAGTTTTTTTCAAATATTTACTCTTTAATTTATTTTTTAAAAATTATTTGATTTATTTATTTTTTCTGGATTTTTTTAAATTTATTAATTTAATTATTTTTGAAGATTTAGTTGATTGTTTTAATATTATTTTGTTTTTTTAGAAACGTTTTTAGTTTAAATATTTTTTAAATTTAGATGAATTTTTTAAGGCAAAGTATTGTGTGCACTATTTTCACCGTACACCACTATTACTTGTAGATCCTTACCAACAATAGTAATAGTGGTGTACGGTGAAAATAATGCACACAATACCTTCTCCCATTTTAATATTTTTATAGCTTTTTTTATATTTTTAAATTTTTTTGTTAATTAATTTTATTAATTTATATATCTTTGAAGATTTAGTTAATTTTTTAAGGAGATGAATGTCAATGAGAAGAGGGGAAAGTAGAAAAGTGTTAGCTCCTTAAAAATGGGGTGAGATTAGTAGGTGGAGAGACTAAGTAGCATTCAGACTTAAAAAAAATAGTATTCGGTGCATACAGGGGCGGATGTATTGCCTTGCCTGAATTTTTGACGCGAAATACCCAATATACCCTTAGTATATTTTAAAATTATAAAATAATTAATAAATAAAATGAAGTAAGTAAGAAATTAGCACCAGCAGGTGACGAGACTCTTCTGCGCAGATAAGCTTAGCAGGTTTCAGTGTCACGAAAGAAGAGGAGAGGACACTGAGCGCGCTAGCTACAAATTCGAAACTCCAACGCTGTGTTCATATTTGTGCTTGGATTTTCATGAGATTCTAAGCCTAGCATTAGGTATGTTTAATTTAAGCCCTAAAACCTTTTAGAATATCTGATTAAAAAAATTAAACCCTAATTTAAATAGTTATTGTATGAAATTTTGATTTAATTTCAATGTAGTATTGAGAGTTTGAAAATACTTTATTGTCGTGAATTCATGATTTGATGAATATATAATTTGTATTTTGCAATTTTCATGGCTTTAGTTAATTAGGGGTAAAGAATACCTTTAGCAATTCCATTAGTTGTAAAGAAAAAAAAATCATGTATTTCTTAGGGAAATTGCTAAAAGACGGGAGAAATTAGAGAGAAATTAAATCATAGTATGCACTGCGAGATAATATTTTTGTTTGGGAAAATGAATTGGTATAAACGAAATAATTAAGGCACAAAAGATAATAAGGTTAGCATTGGTTTTGTCAGTTACAACTGCTGCAGTGGAAAGAACATTCTCTGCCATGAATATTGTGAAGAATCGACTTCGCAACTGAATGTGTGATGAATGAATGAATGATAATCTAGTAGTGTATTTTGAAAATGTAGAATACAATTGTGCATCTAATTAAACTATCATTCATAGATTTCAAAGTATGAAAAATAGTCGTGGTCAATTGTAATTTAATGAAATTATCGTTCATAGCTACATTTTGTTTTATGTATATTATTTTTATTTATTCTTAAAGTTGTGTCTTGCCTGAAAAGAAAAAAAAAATTCTGCGTCCGCCCCTAAGTGCATACCAAAAAATTCTTAATCCCACAACCCCACCTCACACCCCAACCAAAAAAAAAAGGTGGTGTTTGTCTATTTTACTATCAACTATGTCATTTTTCACACCAAAAAGCAAATATTATAACACTTTTTTGTTTTTTTAACCCCACATGGGTTGTAGACCTGTGGCCTTTTAATTTTTCCCAATTTCAAAATTTTAAGTTGTAAATTATAATAAAAAGAAATTTAGATATTTTTAAATAATTATATTTGAATTTTTTATGCTTATGCATGAATAATTTTTTCAATTTAAATAATAAAATAAAATTAATTTAAATTCAGTTATTCCTTTTGGTTTTGAAAATTATTGTTATTTAAATATAATAATAATAAATAAAAATAATTTAAATTATATATTTTTATTGGAATTTATTTGTCGATCTTGCCTAATTTGTTATTTTGAGGCTAGGAAAATGCATACAACCGACTAAAAATGCATAGGGGAAAAATGTATATGTGCACAAATAGTACATTATTTATATAAAAAATGCATTGTTTACAATAAAAGCATTGTTCAATATAGAAATGCACAGAAAAATGCATTATTCAATATAAAAAGGCATTGCATACAAATATAATTTATTTCGTATACACATAAAAAATATTACATATACAAATTCAATTTCTATAACAACTATTCAAAAATGCATTCTTGTATCTTGTGTATGTGCCTTCTGTTGGAAGATGAATTTAATAAAAGATTATATGATTTTGATTAGATCTCAAAACCCCTGAGTATGACATGTTCAGGATAATCTTGATAGATGAATCAGGATTCAGTTTTAGAGTGTTGAGGATATTATTCGCAGATGTATAATCGGCAGATATAGATTAAAGTTAGTTTTTATCAAGACTCGAAGAGGATATCGAGAACTCAAGACTTTTCTCAGAGAAAATCAAGGTTCAGAGAACTCAAGACTCGAGAGAAATATCAAGGCACAAGATTATCAAGACTCAAGAACATAATCGAATGCTCAAGATATATGTTCCTGAATGTTCGAGAACCGCTGGAATGGCGTGGACGGTGGAGGAGAACCCACATCAATCATGCAAGGAAAAGACTGGACCAGAGGAAGACAACCAGCCAGAAAAGTCGCAGAACTTATAAAGAATAGTATGGATTTGAATGTGACTCTCTCCGGTAACAATATTCAAATCCACACTATAAATACAAGTTCTTCCTTCATTATCGATTGTGGAAGTGCTGCGTAAAAGATAGCAACAATGCTACAGACAAAAAAAGAGTGTTATAGCCAAAATAATTCCCACCCTAGAACACAAGCCTATAGACATATTTTAATATATTCAAAGAGTGTTCTAGAACCCAATCTAAGCAACCCACGATGTATCATAAGCTTAGAGAGATTTTCCCAACCTTAGCATTGAGGCTAAACCATTGTAAGGGAAAATCTCACCATAGTTGGAGACAACACCAAAAAACCAAAACCAAAGGTGGAAGCCGAGGTAGTTGTTAGGCAAACCCGAGTGAGGGTGATAAGTCCCGGATGGAGTGTGAACTCGTTAAACATCTCGTAGGTAATCCCGTGGAGGGTGATAAGTCCCAGGCTAAACCCGAGAGAGGGTTATAAGTCCGGTTCGAGTGTGAGCTCTGTGTAAATATCTATCGGGCAATCCTGTGGAGGTGATAAGTCTTCCGTTTGAAGGAATTTGTAGAGGGAGAGTGGATGTAGGGGCGGTTTATGCGAACCACTATATATTTCTTTGTGTTGTTCTTCGCTTTATGTTTATACTTGTCATACGCATTAGTTTATAAGCAAAAGCACACATGAGCTCAAAAGTAAAAAAAAAAAAATTGGAGCACTTCGCCCTCATCCCTGCTTTTTTATATGCACCAAATCAAATGTCTTGCTTCAAGACGCCAAGATAATAGGTTTTCCTAGAGGACCAACAAGTGGTATCAGAAAGGGTGCTCAAAAGATTACTTTTTTCAATGTTTTCACCGAAAATCAATTTTTCTTTTAAAACCTATCTCCGATCCGATATCAACAAGCGGTACCAAGGAAACAGTAAAGTTTTACACAACAATGGAATAATAGAACTTTTCATTGATAAAGACCCAAGGTCAAGTTACATTACAAGTTACAAATGCAAGAAAACACGGAGGTCAATACATAACTCTAAACCCTAAACCCTTAAGCCATATCCCTAAACCTTCATCCAAACCCAAACCCGATCTTGGGGGTGATTAAGAGGAGGAAAGAGAGAGATTTTAAACTGATGTTTCATTTTCCCCACTTTAGGGTGAGGGAGGCTTGAAAAGGTAATCCTATGCCAAGAACCGATGGACTCTCCAAGGGAGTGAGAGCGGCATTAATAGGATTTTTAAGCCAGAGCCCCTAGGAGGAGCAAAAAGGGCGCCGGTTTGTTAAATGGTGAGGTGATATACGAAGATCAATCGTTATCGATTAAGATCGTGATATCAAACTCACGCTCATTTTCAGACTAAGTCTGCTGGATCGTAGTCACGCTCATAACGATAGACACACAAAGGTGCATACGGTTAGGAGAAGTGTCTTTCGCTTGCAACAAATGTAACCGCCCGCCATGGTGAAGAAGCTTTTGCAACGATCGTATGTGAAATCATGACGATGACGAAAGCAAAGAATAAGGGATGAACAGAGTTGATTTGAGTAGATGAAATCATGGAAAAAGGGGTAAAAGTGTTTTTTGGGAAGTCTCACCGAAACAAGGGTTCACCAGGATACATGATTCTACAAAGAAGATATGTATGGTGAATGAGTTATGTTGTGTAAAAACATTGGTCCAATTTATAGAGGCCAAGCAAGGGTGCAGCAGATGCAAATTTGAGTTCTCAAAGCCTATTTTAAAAAAATATATATATATATTTGCATCACAAGGACGGCGTGTAGAAATCACGCCGACCGATAATTGGATAAAGTTTAGGCGGATTGACATATCGAGTGTATTAGACGATATTCACGCATGTCAAATCGCACCAACTTAGGGAAGAGAGTCTACTACTCAGACTCAAGTTCGGGCAAAGAACATTTTCCAAGAATTGTCTTAATCTGAGAAGAATCGATTAGGTCAACAAAAATCTGGATTACATACAAAGTCGATCAAATGAAGAAAATCACCGAGCTTGAAAACTTCAACCGAATCGATATATCGGTCTATATCGGTTGAAAAGGAACTTCAACTTGAGGGGAACTCACGGAATCAAAAGTAAATGATTGAGATCGACGAGGTCAGACAAGACTGATCAAAAGAGGTAGATGAGTTTTGAATTGATGAGATGAGTAATCGAAATGAAGAAAAGCTAAAGCCGACAAATCGAAGAAGAAAAGGTTGCAAATCAAGAAGATAAGCGAAAAGAGATCGATCAAGATCGACGTGATCGAGATCGAGATATGATAAAACCCGATATGCTAACCTCGATATGATGACTGATCTTATTCTCGATATGTTGATCTAAAAAGTGATTGATCTAATCGGTCGAATCGACGATCAAGAAGGAAATCGATAGCATGAGTGAAAAAGGAGGATCAATAGAATAAAGTGGAAATAAAAAGATAGGTCAAGAGACCGAGGGTCGGGATGTCTCAAATCGAAGAAACTCGAACTCACCAAGATGAGTATCAAGATGCCTGATCGACAAAGTCCGGAGAAGAAGAGGGAATGAGGAGTCGAAAGGTAAGATGAAGATCAAGACCAAGATCAAGACTTGTAATTTTTTTATGTTTGTGTCTTTATTTTCTTCAATAAAGTTCATTGTAATTTGTAATCGATAACATACAATCAATGAAACTTTTTATCTTTATGCTCAAAAGATAATACCTCATTATCTTTTTTGTCTTTTATTTAGATATGCCTCGATTGAATGTCTTCGATCCGATTATATGCTCATATATAAGGGAAACTATATGATGCTATAAGAAATCTTAAAGTATTTAGTAATGATCTATTTAGAAAAGATTCATTACTAAAGATATTTGTTGAATGTTTTTAAATTGATTAGAGATTTACCTTTCTTGTAATAGGAAAAAGTGTTAAACCTCGAGTATAGGTTATATGTTTGTAAACAAGATAGGTTTTTGCATCATCAAAAGGGGAAATTGTTGGGAGATGAATTTAATAAAAGATTATATGATTTTGATTAGATCCCAAAACCCCGAGTATGACATGTTAGGGATAATCTTGATAGATGAATCAGATTCGGTTTATCAGTTCAAAGGATATTATCTCGCACTGTGTATAGTTGGGCAGATATAGAACAAAGTTAGTTTTTTCAAGACTCAAGGATATCGAGAACTCAAGACTTCGAGAAATCAAGGCTCGAGAAAATCAAGGTTCAGAGAACTCAAGACTTGAGAAATATCAAGGCATAAGAGAATTATCAAGACTTCAAGAATATATCAATGCTCAAGATATATGAATGTTCCGAGATAATGTTCCGAGGAATATAGCCGATGGAATCGGTGGCGTGGACCAACGTGGACCAACGAGAGGAAGACAACCAGAAAGGAAAAGCCGCTAATTAAGGAGAACTTACAAAGAATAGTATGGATTTGAATGTGACTCTCTCCAACGGTAACATTCAAATCCACACTATAAATACAAGTTCTTCCTTCATTATCGATTAATGTGGAAGTGCGAAAAAGATAGCAGAACAATGCTACAGAGCCAAAGAGTGTTATAGCTAAAAGCATTCCCACCCTAGAACACAAGCCTATAGATATACGAATATATTCAAAAAGAGTGTTCTAGAACCCAATCTAAGCAACCCACGATGTATCATAAGCTTAGAGAGATTTTTCCCAACCTTAGCATTGAGGCTAAACCATTGTAAGGAAAATCTCACCATAGTTGGAGACAACACCAAAACCCAAACCCAAAGGGTGAAGTGAGGTAGTTGTTAGGCAAAACCCGAAAGTGAGGGTGATAAGTCCCGATGGAGTGTGAACTCGTTAAACATCCAGAGGGCAATCCCGTGGAGGGTGATAAGTCCCGAGGCGTAACCCGAGAGAGGGTTATAAGTCCGGTTCGAGTGTGAGCTCGGTAAATATCTATTGGCAATCCCGTGGAGGGTGATAAGTCCCGTTTGAAGGAATTTCCCTAGAGAGGAGAGTGGATGTAGGGAATGTTGTCCCAACCACTATATATTCTTTGTGTTGTTTTCGCTTTTATGTTTATACTTGTCATACGATTCGTTTATAAAGCAAAGCACACACATGAGCTCAAAAGTAAAAAAAAAAAATTGGAGCACTCTGCCCTCATCCCTGTTTTATATGCACCGAAATCAAACGTCTTGCTTCCGCACGCGCATAATAGGTTTTCCCACCGGGACCAACACCTTCATTATCTGATAAATCGAAATTAAATAAAACATTTCAACACAAATCACAAGGGGTTGTGTTTATTACATCGGAAATCATTAAAAAAAAACTAGGATATTTTATAACCAAAGAAGATTATGTAGAATGAGAACAAAAACTTTATTCTACATATATGAACCAATCTTCTTCAACAAACCAAAATCATGCATCAAAGTCTGCAGATATTCAAATTATGCCTACACCTCTGAAAAAAACATGTATGCACAACAATCACCAAAAAAACCAAAAAAGAATAAATAATGTTGATGTTGCACGGATGTTGTTCCAGATGTTGGACAACATTCTGCACAACATCATAAATTTGCCCTTTCTCCTAACACTAACTTCGTTTTAATAGATGTGTTTTTCTATGTTTCCTACATTGTAGGTTGAAGATAATTTCAGATATTATCAAGCGGTTGCACTGATGGAGTAAGAATAGAAAGATCATGGAGATAGTGGAGGAGAAGTTCAAGGTTGTCCACACCAAGTGGATAGGACAATGCAGTTGGTCCGAAAGTCTATAAATAGACTGTATTGGTCGACATTCAAGTTTTGAGTTAAAGTGAAATCCATTTGCTCTACTCCAAACTTAAGAGAGTAACATCCAAGACACAATCAAGAGTGAAAAACCGAGTGTTTGTAATTCTAGGAGTGTGAGGGTCGATGTTATTCTATGTGTACTGGTCGATGGAATACAATCTCTCCTATAAGTATTGATTTTGTCTTATTAGATCAAGTTTTAGGTTGAATAAGATCACTAGTTACTTGATTGAATAGATTGATTTTGGTGTGTGGTTTTTCACTACACCTTTTAGGATCTTGTAAGAGATTCGTGTGTATCTCACTACTTGTTATAGTGATGTTTTTAACCATGAGGTTCGTATAGTCTGGATTACAGACTATACAAAATTTTGAAATCCTTTGCACTGCGTTTTTATGTTTCCGCTTTCATGTGTTGTTTTACATGTTGCATAACATTTTCAACAACACTCTAAAAAATACACGCACACACACTGTCAGTTGGCATCAGAGCCATAAACTTGATACACTAAGTTAAAGTTCATGTGTTTAAAGTGTGTTTTTGCAATGGATTATCCACTGACTCCTTCTTTAAAACCTCCAATTTTGGATGGATCAAATTACCCATACTGGAAACCTAAAATGCGCATGTACATTAAGTCTATAGATGAGAGAGCATGGCGTAGTGTGTTATCTGGTTGGAATCCTCCAAGGACAATTGATGATGGAGATGGAGAATCGCAAGTAAAAAAGGATATTGATTGGTCCAATGATGAATGCACATCGGCCAATTTCAATTCTAAAGCCCTTAATGCTATATTTACTGCTACTGATGTTTCAATGTTTAAACTGATATCTAACTGTGTTTCTTCTAAGGATGCATGGAAAATATCATAAAGAACGTGAAGGATCGTAAAGTGTTCGAAGGACTAAACTCAGAATGTTGGGAACCAAGTTTGAAAACTTGAAGATGAAAGATGATGAGAACATTTCATCATACAATGAAAGGATAAGTGAGATTGTTAATGAGTCACACTCACTTGGTGATCCAATTTCCAACACTCGGTTAGTTAATAAGATACTTAGAACTGTTCCTAAACGATTTGATGATAAAATATGTGCAATAGAAGAGGCTAAAAACACTGATTTATTGAGTCAAAATGAGTTAATCAGTATTTTAAAAACTTATGAGATAAACTCAAATATGTTAGATGATGATAAACATGAGAAAGATAAAGACAAGAAAGTATTTGCTTTTTAGAACTTAAACTTCCGATAATGTTGGTAAACATCCTTATGTGACTGAAGTTGATTCTGATGAAGATGTTTTTGATTTATGTGATGATGACATTTCTGAACAATTTGCTCTTATAATTAAGCAATTCAAATCTTATCTAAAAGGAAAGTTCAGAAGACCAAATGGTCAATTTCAATCAAAGGATAATGTTGGGATATTTTAGTTTTGATGAATTATGCCAAAACATTATCAACTTGATGTTATACTTAAAATTTCAGATCACTCACTTTGAGGGGATCGATCATTGTGATGAAAAATTAGACATGTCAGTTGGATTACAAAGTTCAATCAAAAAATTAGCGGTCAAGATTTTATCAAATTTATTCAAGAAGAAGAAATATCTTTTAGGATACAGACCTAACTTTTCTCCGGAGCTAGAAAACCTTTGAATAATTGAACAATGGATTATGAAAGAAGAAAAAATCCATCATCCTGATTTTTAAAACCTTTCAAATATACTCGAAATGGGAAATCAGGAGAATGTGATCATTCATTAAGGCAAGATCGGAAATGGGGAGAATCGAGAAAGTGGTGTTTTTGAGTCATCTTTGTATAACCAAACTAAATTTTTGTTATTTAAATTTACGACCGAAATAAACTATTAACGGATGAATTAGACAGATGATTAAATCGACTAGATAATGTTATATATGTTTATGATGAAATCATCTTTCATCCGAAGTCAGATTTGGCTTTAAAGATCTTGACAGAATCCTCGATATTAAACCAAGTTTGAAGTGGATCAAATGTTATGGCATATCTTGATGATGCTATTTAAACATTTGATGATTTGAAAATGAAATGCAAAAAGATGTTTGATGGAAATGAAAAAAAGAAGAAAGTTTGATAAGATCCAGATTTTGACTTGTTTTGATGAAAGGATTAAATGTGAAAATCTTTCGAATTTTATATAAATTCTAAAGAGTGCTTGCATATAAAACAGGAATATACAAGATATGTAGACCTTTTATATGTATTTTTAATTTTATGATTTGAAATTAATGTTTCAAATATGATGGAGATTAACCTGTTTTGAACTCACCTACGACGGTGTTTATACATCAAATATCCGATCTGACAGTTCATGGAATTATTAATTACATGATTATCACCGGGAGAATATCACCCGACTTGATGCTAGTCAGGAAATGTAGACATTGGTTTACCCCGATACCAAACCTATTTGCTCAGATGTTTAAAATATATAAAGTTACACCGATATCCGACAAAATTGTATAAAGGTTTGTTCTTAGTAGATTTTTTCAAAAGATATCCAATAATTATTCTAATAAAATAGTTTATAGAATTTCAAAAGCGTGGACCAGATGAAGGAATTCAACCCGACTTGAAGAATAAGGTTGTAAAAAAGAATAAATGGATTTGAATGATTCTCTCCGGTTGGTAACATTCAAATCCGAATCCACCTTCTAAATCAAGATTTTCAAGGTTAATTTCAGATGCATGGATGCATGGAGATTAAAAGCTTGGCTTTGGAATCTTCTGTTGGTAAAAGAGTTATACTCAAGCATCCCTAGAAGGTATAACTTAATGTGGAGATATTGTAGAATACATCAAATATATTTAGAGTAATGTTTTCTAGAAGACTATTAGAGATTGGGGAAAATTTAAATGTTCTAAAACTTTTGGATCCATATTTGGGGTAAGCCAAGAGATTTTTTTCCTAGAACTATAGCAAATTTGTTTAAAGATTTTGAATGTTTCATACCATTTCATCCAAAAATGGAAACATAGTGAAAGAAAATTTCAACCCTAATTTAATTCAAACAAACCTTTTATTAGAAATCCATTCGGTTAAGTTTGTGGTGAGTTTTGAACTTCTCATAAACATCTCAATCATGAAAGGGAGGGTAAGCAATCCTTTTGAGGTGATAAGTAAGATTTCACATGTGAAATCCATTCTAATCCAAATGTAAGATTTGAATCATAAATTGCGATATGCATAGATTAAAAAGCAGGACTGAATCACCCTCACAAATTGTTTTTTTTATATGTATTTAAAACCTCATGAAGTTGTTTTTTATATCATGGATCAATAATTTATAGTTGCCCTATCCGATTTTGTTTTATGTTGATATCCGAATCTCTTGCGGGACTTATCATCAGTATGACTTCTCAGGATTATTACCCTTTTGATAGACTTCGGGATTGATTGGTTTAATGAGATGGACTCAATGTGGATTTTAAAGAATAAACCAATTTAAATGTTTCAACATTAACAATTAAATTTTACATCTAATGATGTTGGAATGTTTAAAGACATTAATTGAATTAAATATATGATTTGGGAAATTATTAAGTTAACATCAATGATCAAGGTAAATGGTAGTAAGGATCTTGAATGTTGGGTAAGTCATCTTTTTCTTTTGTCAAAAAGATCTCGAAAACATTTAAAAAGGTTCATATCGAAAATCCGAAAAATGAGATTCTCTGAATTTTGAATGAGTCATTACAACCTGGGTGATTCTTCATGCATCTTTTAGTTAATAAACTAGATACTTAGAATTTGTTTTAAAAATTTGATCGAAAACTCATCCGATAGAAAAAGAGGATTCTAAGAAACAAATGAGATTTAGGATGTCAAATATGTTTGATTAGTATTTTGAATTTTTTGAGATTTCTCGAAAAATTTTGATTGAAATGTTAGATGAATATTGATCTCGAACTCATCTAGAAACAAAAAGGAATTAATTTAAAGATCTTTAGAAAGATTTGCTTGAAATAAGGAAAATTGCTATTCATCAATAATCTATTCTTCGATCCCGATCTCGATCATCTACGCCCGATTTCGTGAGTTTGGATTCAACTTGTTCTTTTTCCCCTCAACTTGTTAAACGTGAAATTAGCTTCAATAACACAAGTTGATAATGTTTTGGCATAATTCATCAAAACTAAAATATCCCAACAGATAAGTTTAACCAAAACTTTTCTCCCTCTGACAAAAAGCTTGTTCCAAGTCAGACTTCAAGTTTCAATCATCCTAGAAAATTCACTAAGGATAACAAGTTTAAATATGATCCTGAGTACAGAAAAAAGGTTAAATGTGATGCATGTTTTGGATATTGTCATTATGCTAATGAATGTGCTAATACTATGCTTAGGAAGAAAATGAACTTTAATGCAACTTTGAGTGATGATTCTGATGATGAAACTGATGTTGATAAATGTGAACTAAGTGCTATGTCTGCTAGAATAGTGTATGATGATACATTTGATGATGATCTCGATGATTATTGGTCTGAAGCAGATTCAGATGTTATCACAACATCTGAAACAACATTCAGTAAATATGATTCTGAGATTAACTGTTTTGCTGGAACTATTATGAATACTGAAACATCAAGTTCTGCTGTTTGTAACTCTGAATATCTGAAGTTTAAATCTGATTTAGAAAATCAAAAACAGGTGTTGAGTTCCTTATCTTTAGAAATTTCAGATTTGAAAGAAAATCTTGTTAAACTTGAAGTTCTTTTAACTAGAAAAGATGTGGAAATTTCTGTCTTGAAAGTTGAACTTAAGTGCACTACTCTTAGCTTTAAAAAGTTTTCAGCTAGCACTACTGATTTGAATGATGCATTGATGATTGGTAGACATGGTAATGCTGGACTTGGTTTTGAGAAAACTTTTGAGAATACTCCTATATAATGTGAACCTATTTCTTTTGTAATAGTTGGAACTTCTCTGCCAAAACCTTTGAAAGATAAACAAAAGAAATCTGATGGTTTGTTTAAAGAGTATATCTGTTTTTATTGTGCTGGAGTAGGTCATATTCGTCCATATTGTTCTAAGTTAAGAAGAGACTTAAAAGCTGGAATATTTTTACCTGATAAAGTTGAACATCCCATAAAACAGGTTAACAACACTAAAAATCTGATTCATAAGAACATGTCATGTAATGTTGTGTATACATCTTTGAAAACATGTGTTCCTGGATCTTGGTATTTTGATAGTGGTTGTTCTAGACACATGACTGGTCAAATCAATCATCTGACCAATTATACATCCTGTAATGGTGGTCATGTTACCTATGTCGGTGGTTCAAAAGGTAAAGTTGTTGGTAAAGGAACCTTGAATGTTCCTGATTTTCCAAAGTTAACAAATGTGTTACATGTAAAAGGTTTACTTGCTAATCTGATTAGTATTAGTCAATTATGTGATGATGATTTACATGTGAAATTTGACAAGAATTCATATTATGTGTTTGATAAGAATGATGAATACTTAGTGACTGACAATATATATGCTGATAATTGCTATTTGATTGGTTCAAATCATGCTTGTAAAAGTGATAAGGCAGATGATATTATTTTGTGGCATCAAAAACTTGGTCATGCTAGTTACAGAAGTATTCAGAATTTGCATAGACTAGGTGCTGTTGTTGGTTTACCTGATCTTAACTTTGAAAAAGGGAAAATATGTGGACCATGCCAGAAAGGTAAGCAAGTAAGGATAACACATCAAATGTTGTCAACATGTACAACAAATAGGTGTTGTGAATTGATTCATATGGATCTAATGGGTCCTATGGAAACTGAAAGTTTAGGTGGTAAGAGGTATTTTTAAGTTCTAGTAGATGATTTTTCTAGATATACTTGGGTTATTTTTCTGAAAGAAAAATCTGATACCTTTTCAGAGTTTAAAATTCTTTACAAAAGGTTTAAAACTGTTTTATGTTTAAAGATCAGTATAATAAGGTCTGATCATGGAAGAGAATTTGAAAACAATTTGTTTACTAATTTCTGTGAAAAGAAAGGTATATTGCAAGAGTTTTCCTCACCTGAAACTCCACAACAAAATGGAATTGCTGAAAGAAAGAATAGAACTTTGCAAGAAATGGCAAGAGTTATGCTAACCTCAAAGAATCTTTCTAAGAAATTCTGGGCTGAAGCTTTGAATACTGCTTGTCACATTGTGAATAGAGTCTATATTCGTTCTGGTAGTAATTGTACTCCCTATGAGATTCTGAATAACAAGAAACCAAATTTGAAATACTTTCATGTGTTTGGTTGTGTTTGTTATATTTTGAATGATAGAGATCAGTTGCACAAATTTGATTCCAAAAAAGTGATAAAGGATTTTTCTTAGGATATTCTAAGAATAGCAAGGCATATAGAATCTATAACTTGAGAACTGATACAATGCAAGAATCTGTTAATGTGGTATTTGATGAACTTGCAAGTCTTGCAGGTAAAAGTGCTGAAGATAATGTATCAGATTTGATAGAAGTATCTAAAGATACTGATGACACTGAAGATAGTAAGAATGTTGATCAGAATCAGAATGTTCCTTCAACATCTGATACAACATTACCCAGAAGTTCAAATACTGAAAATCTGTCACATGATTCACAGTATCCAAAACATTTGGTTCCATCAACAAAGATAATGAAAAGTCATCCATCAGATCAGATCATTAGAGAAGCTACCACTAGTGTACAAACTAGAAGAAGAATGTGTATTCATATCAATAATCTTGTAAGATCAGTTTGCATGTCATCCATATGCAATCATGTAACTTTTGAGTGTTATCATTCTGCAATAGAGCCTAAAAATGTGAAAGAAGCTCTTGATGATGAAAATTGGATAAATGATATGCATGAAGAGCTTAATCAGTTTGAAAGAAATGATGTTTGGACACTTGTACCTAGACCTAATTCTCATATTAATGTCATAGGAACAAAGTGGATTTTCAAGAATAAAACTGATGAATCTGGTAATATTGTGAGAAATAAGGCTAGATTAGTTGCTCAAGGTTATACTCAGATTGAAGGAATAGACTTTGATGAAACATTTGCTCCTGTTGCTAGAATAGAATCTATTAGATTACTTCTTGTTATTGCATGTTTCATTAACATTAACTTGCATCAAATGGATGCTAAAGCTGCTTTCTTAAATGGTATTCTGGATGATGAAGCTTATGTTGAACAACCTAAAGGTTTTGAAAATCTAGAATTTTCTGATCATGTTTACAAGTTAAAGAAAGCTTTATATGGTCTAAAACAAGCACCTAGAGCTTGGTATGGTAGACTTACTGATTTCTTACTTGAGTTTGGATTTTTGAGAGGTGAAGCTGATAGAACTTTGTTCATTAAAAATTCTAAGAATGATATCATGGTTGCTCAAATATATGTTGATGATATTGTATTTGGTTCAACTAGTAATGATATGCTTGAAAGTTTTGTTAAAGAAATGACATGTACTTTTGAAATGTCCATGGTTGGAGAACTAAATTTCTTTTTAGGTCTTCAAATCAAACAAATGAAAGATGGTATTTTCTTTTGTCAAAACAAATATGCTAAGAATTTGGTGAAAAGGTTTGGTTTGGAAAGTGCTAAAACTATGAAAACTCCTATGAGTTCAACTCAAAAGTTAAGTAAAGACTTGATTGAAAAAGATGTTGATCCTACTTTGTATAGATCAATGATTGGAAGTCTTTTGTACTTAACTTCTAGTAGGTCTGATATTATGTATAGTGTTTGTCTTTGTGCTAGATATCAAACTAATCCTAAAGAATCACATCTTAATTCTGTAAAAAGGAATTATAAGATATGTGGCTGGAACATGTGATCTAGATATTTGGTACTCAAAGGATACAAATTGCTCGTTAGTTGGCTATAGTGATGCAGATTGGGCAGGTGATTGTGATGACAGAAAAAGTACTAGTGGAGGATGTTTCTACATGGGAAACAATATTATCTCCTGGCATAGTAAGAAACAGAATTGTGTTTCACAATCAACAGCTGAGTCTGATATGTTGTTGCTGGAAGTTGCTGCACTCAACTGCTATGGCTTAAAAAGATGTTTGATGATTATGGGTTGAAAAGTGGTATTTTGACTGTTTATTGTGATAATACTAGTTCTATCAATATTTCCAAGAATTTTGTGCAACATTATTTGACTAAGCATATAAGTATAAGACATCACTTTATAAGAGATCTTGTAGAGAAAGAAGTTGTGAAGTTAGAATACATTTCTACTGAAAAACAACTTGCTGATATTTTCACAAAAGCCCTTGATTATGAAAGGTTTTCTTCACTTAGAAAATCTCTTGGTCTTTGCTATATCTGAAAATAAACACTAGATGTTGTGACAAATATTTCCAACATTTGAAGCAACATTGTGGTTCTGATAATAAGTTTATCTGCTGATTTGCTTATTTTTGAATTTTAAATAATAGTGTTATGATCTTATTGTTGAATCATGGTTTAGATACAGAGTCCTGGACATATATCTCTTAAATGCATTAAAAATAAAGCACAACTTAGATGTGTAATCACTGAGTAACTATGGGACACGGAGCTCGCTACTACGATGTTCTCTTTTCAAAAGGTGATTAAATATACATCCATGTTTGTTCACAATCCATTGAGTAACTATGGGGCACGGAGCTCACTACTACATTGTACTCTTTTGAAAAGATGGATCAATGTGAACATGTGCTTAAAAGAAAAATTCTGTATATGCAACACTTTGATGATGAATTTCATGCAAAATTGAGTGTTGAGATATATGTGTGCCGACATTTTGTGAAACCTTAAGTGATTCGAACTTTATCTATCATACATGATTTATTTAATGTTCTTGGTAAGTCCATTGTGTGGTTTAAACAAGTTATTTGAACTGATATGCATTTATTTAATTTTGGATATGGTTTCCTGGTTTTTGAAAATGTTTTTTGCGGCTTATACACATTCACACGATCACATTTGCCTTAGTGGGTGGTTACTTTGTCCCACTCCTGGTCGGTTTTTTTGTGGTGGTTTTGTGTAATAACCTCCATCTTTTCTTCTCTACTTAAGTTCGATTTTATCTGTGTTGTTTATTACTAAAAGCTGAAAACTTTGTTGTTGCACATAGGAATCGAGGTTTGTGTTGATTTTACTTATGTTAATTCAATTATTTCAGTCATATATTTCTTTTTCCCTCATATTTTTCATATAACATTATTTTAATTGCCTTTGCATTATATGATTGGACAGAAAAGTGGTGAAATGGCTGAAAAACAAAATCCACCGGTCACTCCAAATCAGTCACAAACTCACGTAAACTCTTCTCCCTCGAAACCTTCCTCTCCTGAAAACTCAAACCCTCTGAATCTTCTCGCTGAAATGGCTTCGCAAAATCCAGATTATGATTCTACTAATGTTGTTGGATCATTTTCTTCATCCGTACCAAAACCCACTCCGTACAAATTTCCTGAAGATACTCCTCAATCTCTGGTTTGACTGATCATTGAACAAATGCTTGAGAAAAATCTTCATGTTCTTCCTGATGTTTTTATTGGCAAAAGACAAGTCAACATTAATGACTTTGTTGATCTTTCTGCTAAACCCTTAGTCACAGAAATTCCTAAAGAACCTTCTCTAGAAATACCCTTAGAAACTCCTATTGCTAACCCTGTTTCTGAAAACCCTTCTGAAAACCCAAATCAAACAGCCGATGTTGAAATGAAAGCTGCTGACTCCTCTGATTCAGAAGGAATGGTGGAGAAATTAAAGAACATTAGGCTAAGGAAAAAACAATTGGCTCCCAGAAGAGGTGTTGGTAGATGGGGAAAGAGAAGAATGTCACAGAGAAACCTAGGCAAAAAGGTTGATTACACTGGAAAACGTCCTAAGAGAACTGATGGTGGTGTTAATGATCCTATTTCTGTAGAGGATTCTGATGAAGAAATGGTTGTTCCAAATGTTCCTGTTGCTGAATCAAAAGATTCAGATGATGAATTAAACATGCAAGAATTGTTAGCTAAGAAGGAAAGAAGAACCAAACAGAAAAATGATCCTCCTGTGAGTACTGCTGCAAATGTTGCTGAATCATCTGAATCTGAACCAGACATTGATCCTCAAGCTGATGATACTGAAGAAGAGGAACCCGAAGAAAATGAACATGAGGATGATGATCCTGAAGAGGAGGAACCAGAAGAGAATGAACCTGAACAAAATGAGTCTGATGATGAACTTGATCAAATATTTGATGAGGTAATGGAATCTGACTCTGACTCAGATGATAAGGTTGAGCATGATAGAAAATCTGCTGTTGTTAAATCCATGCTTAAGAGATTCATTGTTGATGAAAGGATAATCAAAATGCCTGATTTTGAAGCTCAAAATCTGATAGGTTTTCTTGAAAGTAGATCCTTATTGCATGCTCTACAATATATCAAACCTTATTATGTTTCTTGGGTTGCTGAATTTTATGCTAATCTGAAAAAGAGTTGTGAGAATAAGCAGTCTTCAAGTTATGGGAAAGTAGGGTTTAGATACAATGTAGTTACCATTAACCCTAAGGCTATAAACATCTTTCTGAAGACTAAACATGTGGAAGATGATTCTGGAGAATTGGACATAGGGGAAGTGATGTCTGTCATCACTGGTGGTAGACATTCTGTATTGACTTTACAATTTTCTACTGCAAAATTGACCTCTTTATACTCTGTGATGCATAAGTTGCTAGTCTCTAATTGGTTGTCTTCCAAGAATTCTACTGTGTTAACCAAGGAACAGACATTCTTGTTGTACAAGATTGTGCACCTGAACAAATTCAACATGGGTCAAATCATATTTGACAACATTGTTTCCTATGCTGGTAAACAATCTGAAGGGACCATTCTGCCATATCCAAGCTTGATCTGTCAACTCTTTGATAGATTGGAATTTGAGAGACCTAGAGGAGAGAGGATTAGTAGTTATATGCCAAGCTTTGGTATATCACATATTCGAGACATCCGGAAAATTATTAAGAGTTTTGTTGATCTTCCTTTGATAGATCTTTTTGGAACGCACCACATGCCGAAAATGTTGCCCATCCTGTTGGCAACATTCCCTATACAGTATCCAGAAAGAATGGTACACCCTCTGTTCATTTCACATATTCTTTCATTACTGATCAGATTTATTCCATCCAGAAGAACATAGATGCCTTAATCAAACAACAAGCCTTCTGGAGAAACCTGCTTTCTACTCCAACAGGGGGAGGATCACCTGATGATGATGATAATGATGGTGGTAATGATGGAGCTGGTCCATCAGGCCATGCAGGTGAGAAGGATGATGCACCAGATGCTGCTGAAGATAATGTTGATGTTGCTGATGATCAGAATAATGCTGAAGATAGAGAGGTGGATGATGTTGTACAAAATGTTGTTAATGAGGCTGTGGATGATGCTGTGGAAGATGTACTAAATGTTGATGATCTTTCTGAACCCTTTCTTTGAAGCAGATGTACCGATGAGTTTGAACCTTTTAGATATCCAGTTGATGATAGCTTTGATGACACTGATGATGAGTTGTTAAAGACACCTACCAGGGAGAATTTGTCTCTAGAGAGCATTGCTATCATTGATCAGTTGTATGGAGCTGATAACTGGTGATTGGATTCAAGACAGTTGGGAATTTTGAAGTATGGGGGAACATTTGTAGATTATGGAGATGCAGTCATTCCAATGGCCCAGTCCTTCCCTTTATTTCTCTGAGAATTTCTTGTTTGTGTTGTAATCTTTTATTTCCGCTCTTTACTTTATGAACTCTATTAATGGACAACTAGATGATAGGTTTATGTTTCTGTCATTTACTTTATGTTGTTGAATACTTTAGCCTAAGTACACTGCTGATGTACTTAGTGTCTGTGTTTGTTTTTTAAATTATGATTTGGTTGAATAGTAGTTGTTCTCTGAATGACTATTATTTGTTTCTTTCCTGACACAAGTTCGGATGTTGTTTTTAACATCAGGTGTGTTGTAGTAGAAAGACCAAATTGGGGGAGTTTGTTGATGTTGCACGGATGTTGTTCCAGATGTTGGACAACATTCTGCACAACATCATAAATTTGTCCTTTCTCCTAACACTAACTTCGTTTTAATAGATGTGTTTTTCTATGTTTCCTACATTGCAGGTTGAAGATAATTTCGGATATTATCAAGCGGTTGCACTGATAGAGTAAGAATAGAAAGATCATGGGTGGTTACACCAAGATCATGGAGATAGTGGAGGAGAAGTTCAAGGTTGTCCACACCAAGTGGATAGGATAATGCAGTTGGTCCGAAAGTCTATAAATAGACTGCATTGGTCGACATTCAAGTTTTGAGTTAAAGTGAAATCTCATTTGCTCTACTCCAAACTTAAGAGAGTAACATCCAAGACACAACCAAGAGTGAAAAACCGAGTGTTTGTAATTCTAGGAGTGTGAGGGTCGATGTTATTCTATGTTTACTGGTCGAGGGAATACAATCTCTCCTATCAGTATTGATTTTGTCTTATTAGATCAAGTTTTAGGTTGAATAAGATCACTAGTTACTTGATCGAATAGATTGATTTTAGTGTGTGGTTTTTCACTACACCTTTTAGGATCTTGTAAGAGATTCGTGTGTATCTCACTACTTGTTATAGTGATGTTTTTAACCATGAGGTTTGTATAGTCTGGATTACAGACTATACAAAATTTTGAAATCCTTTGCACTGCGTTTTTATGCTTCCGCTGTCATATGTTGTTTTACATGTTGCATAACATTTTCAACAACACTCTGAAAAATACACGCACACACACTGTCAAATAAATTAACAAAATCACAAAAAATTCAAAATCATGTTGCACAATAAGGCAGGTATAGATCTGCTGCCTCTCTACAGATCTCCACCGAAACCAAGCGCCGACGTTACTGGACTTCGATTGATCTCTTTGGTTAGCGCAGATCTGGTCATGGTCATCACCGTCAACACGACAACCACACCAGACCGAAAAGATCCTCAACCCATTTGTCGATCCGTACCAAACCCAATGAATTAGCTACTTGAACTCGACCAATTCGATTCACCGAGAAAAAAATAGATACACCTCCACCACACCATTGCCTCCTAAAGCAGGACTGCCTACACCGCCTCCAACTATGGTCCACCACTAGATTCATTTCGATTTTTGCCGTCTCCCAACCACCATTAGATTTGTCGTTGAGTTGGATTTGTCGCCGCCCCCTTCAAACCGATGGTGGTCTTCCTTCGTCTTCTCTGTTTTCACCTTTGGTAAGTGATGTAGAATACCGTCGTCTTCTTCATCGTTGTGGCCGTCGAAACCCTAGGTTAAATCAGTAGTTCTCTTCGTCAGAGACAGATGGACGTTTCTCAACTTGGAGGCGCGTATTTTTTTTCTTTAGTATATATTTTATATGATTATAATTATTATTAATTAAATTAAATCATATTAACACAAATATACTATCTCAATTCCCACTTCCCAGTCCTCCCGTTTTCATTATTTTAATATTTACTGGCCATTTATCCTTTTATCTATTAATTGTGGATCACACTCTATTCATGTGGTTGCTCTATTTTTCAAATCCCTGAAATTCTACGAGAAATTATTTATAGTATTATTAACAATATAATTTTTCATCCTTAATAATAATTTTTCTAATTTAATTTATGCCCTTCAATCTTTTATAGAAAATGATTAATATAAACACAATTATTTTATCTATTATAGGTGAATCACCCCTAATCTTTATAAAGACTCTATTTCAAATTCTAAAATTCTATGAAGAGTTATTTTATGTTATTTTAATATTTAAATCTTAATCATTCTTTTTTTTTTAATAATCAGTAGTTCCTGATTAAACTTATTTTAGTTTAAATATTTTAAATATTTATTTAATTTGATTCATTCAACTTATTTATAATCATATTTTTTTATTATTACTATATATAATACTCCCTCTCTTTTTTTTAAATGTCATTTTGGATTTTTTTTTCAGATAAATTATAGATATTCTTTGTCAAAATTAACCTTAGTTAATAATAATTAAATATTCTTAACAATAATTATTGTTGACTGGAAGATTATTCACATAGCACGTTTTTAGAAAGTTTGAAAATTTAAGTAACCATGTTAGGGGTATATATGAGATGATGGAGGGAAAAAAATGACAGAATGACATTTGTTATATAAATATTTCAGAAGGATAAAACGATATTTTAAAAAAATTAAAGAAATTATGTATTATTAAATACAATATATTTTTAATTGTTCAACATATTAATAACAAGTACGTAACCCCGCAAATTTAGCGGGATTGAATTTTTTTTTACAATATATTATTTTAGATTAAATACTTTCAATATAATTATTATAATTAATTTAATTATAGAACATAATTTTAATTTTTAATATTGTATGTGTATAGTATTTCTTCATCCCGAGTAAAACTTTACATTTTGTCATTTCGTAAGCCCTAACCAAAGTTTTGCATTTTCATTTTTGGCCAATTTTGTCTCCACTTTTCTTGATAAGTATTCCTATTTTAATTCAAAATTACTTAAATTTTCTCTAAATTAATATTAAAATATACATTGTTTTCTTTCTCCACCTTTTTACTTTTATTGTTCATCCCACCAACCAACAATACATCCCCTATCTACTAATACAGAATCAATCTCCACCTCTCTAATCACTCTATTTCAAAATACTTAATTTCTATTTTAAAATCCTTCAAACTATTACTTTTGTAAAATTTATGTTTGACGGACATTAAATATTCTTTTGAGTAAAGATAATTAATAAATTTATAATAAATTGGGGGTTGAATCCAAATTTGCAAAAACTATAAATAAATTTTGATGGATTTTTTAATGATCAAGGTTCTTATTTATTGATTTTGAAAAATGAGATGTTCAATTAAAAAAGAAAAATAGATAAATATTTTAAACTCATATTTCATAAGAATACATGATAATATGATATGTACTTTTCTCAATGAATTTATAATCAAACACATTAATAAATTAATCTAATAGTAAAATATAAGTCGCGGATATGTTATTGTAATTTATTGAAAAAAGAATATATAACAAATTTTGCATAGATATGATTAGCTATAAATCTTTAAAGTCCTTCAAGCAATTAGATTTTTTAGGCTGAAATTAGATATTCTTTTAAAAAAGATAATTAGTAAATTTATAGTAAAATTTTGGAAAAAATAAATATAGAAAATCTTGCATATATAAGATTACTTATAAATCATTAAAATCCTTCAAATAATTAGATTTTCAGAGAGATTTTGTAAGATATATATCTAGCTTAAATTAGGTATTCTTTTGAACAAAGATAATTAATAGATTTATAATATTTTTTTATGTTTTTATGTATTGTTTAACATAAAAAAATATATTATTACACTTAATATAGATTTCTCAATAAAATCTTTAGCAAAATATGAAATTAGATATTCTCTTGAACGAATATAATTAATAGATTTATATTAAATTTTTCGAAATAAATATATATAGCAATAGGAACATATGAAAATAGATATTCTATTGAACAAATATAATTAATAGATTGATAGTAAATATTTGGAAAAAATATATATTGCAAGTTTTGCGTAAATTTCTTAAACAATTAGATTTTTCAAATATTTTGTAAAATACATATTTGGCTGAAATTAGATACTCTTTTGAACAAATATAATTAATAGGAGTAGATTATAGTATAAAACAATTATTTTTGTTTAATATAGAAAAAAATATTAGTACAATTAAAATATAGATTTCTAAATAAAATCTTAGGAACATATATAGTTTAGTTCAATTAACCAAATATACAAAAAAACATACCAAAAACATAATAATGAGTAAGAATATTCTTGACTTCATATTTTTCATCATCTTAGTATAACCTGAAATACGTAAGTAAATAAATAAAGAGTAGGTCTAGTGTGCAAATTTGTATAGATGAAAATCTATAAAATTGCCCTAAATCAATCAACTACATCCTAAACATTAAATAATTAACCCTAAATTATGACCTATTTGAGTTGGGTGAACCATGAACTAGTCGGGCCGAGTGAACCATGAACCACTTAATTTTGTATTACATTAATCAATTATAGAATTTGGTTGAAAATTAAAATTTTTGTATCTATACAAATTTGCACACTAAACTTTGTCTAAAATAAAAAATAAAGAAAGAAAGATTATATTTTAAATGCGAGAATATAACTTGCAAAAAAAAAAAAAATTATATGAATATAAGCAAGTGTGCATATGCATATATAATGTCAAGAGCAACATAAGATCTTGAAACAACGAAAACGCGATGAAGCAATACATAAAAACATAAAATTGAATCAAACCTTTGATATTGGAGTATCGAAGGACCATAATGTAGACAAATTCTCAATTGTATCTATGAGAGACTTTGATATTACCCAACCTGGTATAATAAAACGAAATAATAACAACACAAATAAGAATTTAAATGGAATTAAGGAACATAAAAGCGCAATAAAATGAAATAATAACAACACAAATAAGAAATTAAATGTAATTATGGAACATAAAAGTGCAATTAATATAAGAATTCGGAACCTCTTCACCCATCAAAAATACTCTATATAAATCAGAAGTCAATTTTTCAAATCTGCAAAAAATTATACAAACTAAACATTTGCAAATCAATTGAATCATGTTACAATTCATATTCAGAACTAAATTAATTACCTCAATACTCCATTTTCAAATTTGTAAAAATTTATACAAATTAAACATATTTATTAAGAAATTTGCATAATATAATAAGAATATGTAATTAAAAAAACTGAGAAATTAATAAGAAGAATTAATAATCGCAAATTGATATTTAATAAGAAGGATATTTATACAGAATTGATATTTAACTTGCATAATCGCAAATTAAGAAGAATTGAATAGATATCAAATTAAGAAGAACTGAGACACCTGCTAATCTGCTTCAGCTAAAAAAATTAAGAGAGTGGTGCACGATCGAGGTTATTATATAAATACGATAAAAGAAGGTGTGAGAATATATAAATATGATTAATAAGGCGTGGAGGATCTTATATAGAAATATGATTTAAAATTAAAGATTTACTATAGATATAGATTTTTTAATTTATGAGCGTAACATTTAATTTTTTAAATAATTTTTAATGAGAGAGTACGATTTCGTAACGAAATAATCTAATTGAATTGGACTTTGTTCAGATTGAGATGGTTTCGCCACATAGGCTGAATCAAGTTTATCAATATATAGTATTAAGATTTCATTGAAATGCAAAAATTAGGTTGTAAATTCCATTGAAAAATCCGCAGCTATCCCAACGATTGAGGGTATAGGATAGGATGAGAAGAACGAAAGATGACCCAAAATCAGCACCATTTCAAATCAACGAAATTCGACCCGGAAAAACAACAAAAAAAGGGAATTTGATTTGGGGAAATTGTTCCTGGTATCTAGACGAAGCAATAGCAACAGCGGGAATCGAAAATTATGACAAACGGCGGTGCGCATAGCCACAGGTCGTGGCGGTGGTAGAATGGTGGCGGCGGGCTGACGCCGCATATCGGAAACATGGGCGTCGAAGCAGTAAGCTTAGTTTGTTGCAGAAATTTATTATTCTTTACATTTTTATTATTTGTTAATTAAATATATTTTTAGGAGCTTTATCGATATGGATTAGGACTTGAAATATAGTAAAATTATCATTTTAGGGATGAAAAGATTTTTGTTAGGGTCTAAAGATAGTACAAATTATCAATTTGTGACTTGAAAGATTGAAATTATAAATTTATGACCCACACATTTTAAAATTATGTTTGACACTTTATAAATTATAGAATTATAGTTATATCTAATTATGGATCACACATTTTAAGACTATGTTTTGGCCGAGGTGTGGCCTGTTGACAATGCTCGACTGTTGTTGTAGTCTATTTTCCTTCAAATAAATATTTAATAATAACCCAAATTTGAGATTTTCTGGCCAAAATTTGGTGAACAAATGAGTAGCATGTGACAATTAGTCTGTAATTGTGAATTTTAGGCCAAATTTGACCAACACTGACAGTAATAAAGGTGTCTTTAAAGGGTGGGTCTCATCATGCAATTTATTTACATTAAACGCAACTATTAATATGAAAAAATAATTGCACGTTTCAGTATGAACAAATTTTATATTTTAGTATAACAAGTTGCACGTAATTTTAAAATACATTATGATTGCACGATGCACCTGAATGCAAGACCTAGACGTCTTTAAAATTGTTATCCTAAAGTTAGTGTCCTAATAAAATAAAATGTAATCCCGATCTAAAAATAAGATTTCTAGCAACCATTTAAAATCCATTAAACTTTTACAATTATATTAAAGATATTCTCTTGCGTAAGATCTTTAAAATTAGTCAAATTCAAATCATTAACAAATAATCAAACTAATTAATAATTAGTAGTAATTGATTCTCAATTTTATTTTATTTTTTGACAGGTAATTGATTCTCAATATTAATTATATATGACCAAGTAATTAATTATTATCGTGATAAGCATGGTGTATTGATAAGTGATAGAGAATATTGTGTCTGACCACTTTATTTAGGTAATTCCGTTAAAAAGGATAATCACATTAATCCCAATCAGCAGTAGTAGTAATAAGAGAGTAAGAATTGTTTGAATGATGAAGTTATTTGTATTTGTATGAGTGGATAATCGGTTGAATTAGGTATGTTTGACTAGGTAATTAATTCTAAGATCTTCAGAAAAGAAGGAGAGCCGTTAAAATAATTACCATGTTCAGGATGTTACTAATACCATATATATATATGCAAGAATAAGCAGCATCTCATTCACCATTTTCATCTATCAACTCACTTTGTTATTCACAATAATATCCCATTAATTTAATTTGGTTTGAAATGACATTCGGAGTGGAAGGGGAGAAGACGGCGGAAGAGAAGGCGATTGACGAGTGGCTGCCGATAACTTCGAACCGGGAAGCCAAATGGTGGTACTCCACTTTCCACAATGTTACTGCCATGGTCGGAGCCGGCGTTCTCAGCCTTCCCTATGCCATGTCCAGCATGGGATGGTACTACTATATATTTCTTCTTTATTATCTCAATAATACTATTATAATGACAATCTCTTTTTAGTAATTATATGATTCTGAAGTTGAGATTTAATTTGCAGTCCTCATGTTATACGGAAATGTACTTGATAATTATCCCATTTTAATTAAAAGCATATGTAAATTTCATGAGTTACATTTTTTTATTGGATCTGTAAACAAACTCTTGTTTTGATTGATTGATGATTCTTCTTTACATGGATTGATAACACATGTGTGTGTGTAATTATGTGATTTTGAAGATGAGATGAAACTAAGTTAATTGCTAGTATTCTTGGGAGATTTCTGCCTTCTGTTAAGCATATTTCAAAAGGATCTAGTTGATATTATCACATTTTATCTAAAAGCATGTGTAAATAATTTCATGGATTACTAAATTTTACCAGATCTGTAAACAAACCCTTGTTCTCATTGATTGAATGTGCTTTACATGTTTTGATAGCATCATATATTACAGATTTAATATCAATTTGTATTGCAGTTTTTTCAATCAGATAAGAAAATAAGAGAGATAGTATAGGTTGCAATTGATCAATTTACAATAATATATATATATATATATGGTTAATTAAGTGTAATTGTACTAAAATTGTAGGGGAGCTGGTGTGACAATAATGACATTGTCATGGATAATCACGTTCTACACGCTATGGCAAATGGTGGAAATGCACGAGATGGTGCCCGGAAAGAGGTTCGACAGGTACCACGAGCTGGGGCAGTACGCGTTTGGGGAAAAGAGGGGGTTGTACATCGTGGTACCACAGCAAATAGTTGTGGAGGTGAGCACTTGCATAGTGTACATGGTCACCGGAGGAAAATCACTGCAGAAGTTCCACCAAACGGTCTGCCCTAACTGCAAGAGCATCAAGCTCACCTACTTCATAATCATCTTCTCTTCCATCCATTTCGTTTTATCGCATCTCCCCAACTTCAACTCCATTTCCATCGTCTCCCTCTCTGCCGCCGTCATGTCCTTAACGTACGTATATATATGATTGATTTTCATGAATGTGCATGTCTGTATATGTATATATACCGTTAATTGCAAAAATTGGTCTTGCGGGAATTTTTCTATAACATTTTTGGTACCTGTGGTTGAAAATGGTCTTTTTTTAACTCATTTTTGGTCCATTTGTTAAATATAGATATGTTTGTTTCGGGCTGTAAACCCTTATCCGGGCACAGAAACTAAAAAAATTTGCTTTATTGACATATTTTAAATCAATTATAATGATATTGTGAGGGTGTAAATTTTGAGTGTTTTTGCCATTTTATGAAATATGCACATTATTTCGGGACCTCGTTGTGCAAAAGGAAATTGTGCATATTATCATGGGACTGAGGGAGTATAAGTTAAGGTTTTAGTGAATTTTGAAATTTAACTTTCATAATCCTACAAACAAACATTTTTAGAAGTTTAAAAGTAAAATCTTGTTTGTGCTAATGCAGAAACAAACACATCCTTAATTTTTAAAGACAGTATTATGTGCACAATTTTCACAGTACACCATTATTGCCATTGTTTGCAAGTATAAACAATGATACTTTCTCGTTTTTGAAAGGGTTTTACTGCAAAACTAGTCCAAAAATTAATAGGGGACTAGTTTTGCAAGGCATGTGATTTCTGTCAAATTTAAGGAAAAAACGGGGCTAAAAGTGGTCGCAAGAGAATCTTTTGCAAATTGTTGTATATTTATAATTTGCTGTTAATGTTTAATTTTAATTTTTTGATGCATATATAGTTACTCAACTATTGCGTGGACGGCTTCACTTGCTCATGGGAATGATGGGCATGTTGACTTTAACTTGAGAGGCAAGAACAGAGGGGAGAATGTGTTCAACTTTTTCAACGCTTTGGGAGACATAGCATTTGCTTATGCAGGCCATAATGTGGTGTTGGAAATCCAAGCGACTCTTCCTTCAACGCCAGAGACGCCGTCGAAAGTGCCCATGTGGAGGGGCGTTATCTTCGCCTACATTGTCGTGGCAATCTGTTACTTTCCGGTCGCATTCGTTGGCTACTATACGTTCGGGAACACCGTGGAGGACAACATTTTGATGTCGCTCGAGAAGCCCAGGTGGCTTATTGCGGCCGCGAATATGTTCGTCTTGATACATGTCATTGGAAGCTATCAGGTAAAGCATTGGTCGTCATGTTTTGTAACTAATACTTTATAGTTACACAACTAATACCTTTTAATGATATAACTTATACTGTCAAACTAATACCTCTTAATAAGACAACTAATAACTTTTCATGAAACAAAACTGATACTTTCAAACTAATAAATTTTAATAAAACAACTAATACCTTTTAATGATATAATTGATACCGTCAAACTAATGCCTCTTAATAAAACAACTAATACCTCTTAATAAAACAACTAATAACTTTTAATGAAACAACTAATTCTTTCAAACTAATACATTTTAATGAAACAACTAATACATATTTGTTTTTAATTGATGTAGATATATGCAATGCCGGTGTTTGACATGTTGGAGACATTCTTGGTGAAGCAAGTTAAGTTGAAGCCTTCCTTCAAGCTTCGTTTCACTACCCGGACACTATATGTTGGTAAGGACTTGTATTTATATATATATATATATATATATATATATATATATATATATATATATATATATATATACACATACATGCATACATATCGAGACCGATGACGAGTTTTTTATATCGGCATAAATTATACTACCTCCATCCTAAATTTATTTATCCCTTTGCATTTGATATGAGTTTTGGATTGGGATGGAGGGAGTAGTATTTAAAGTAATAAAGTGATTTTTTATTGAGGGTATTGTAGTTCTATATATGTTATTACTAAAAAAATGATTTTTTTAGGTAAAAGTAATAACATGAGATGTAATTTTGAAATATTGTGTGAGTCATTTTTTAAAAGGGGTAAATAACTTTGGGGCAGATGAAATATTATGTAATAGTGACGTATATTTATATACTCTCTTTGTCCTAATTTAGATTGCACATTTTTCTTAATTAGATGTCCTTATTTTGTTTTACCATTTTCTAAAATAGAAGTAAAGTAAGTTTATACACTTAAAAATACCCCTTAACATTTCTTATTTACACTACATGCCACTATATTTACAAAAATATCCTTCTACACATAAAACATCTTTCTTACGCAAAGTAGAAAGGACATATATACTCCTCCAAACAAACTTTACACTATTTAATCTTAATAAACAGTACTTTTACTTAAACTAGTGAAATTTACAAATTTGCAATCTAAATCAAGACGAATTGAGTACTTTTTATCAATTGTTAATTGTTAAAAAGATTAATATGCATTTTTTGTATATATATTGCAGGATTTACCATGTTCATTGCAATGACATTCCCATTCTTTGGTGGCCTCGTTGGCTTCTTTGGTGGATTTGCCTTGGCCCCAACCACTTATTTCGTAAGTCCAACTACTTAATTACCAAACTAATTCTTCTCCTATTCCAATTTATATACCTAACAAAATGCAATTTACATATCTATTATTATTTTCTAGCTTCCTTGCATCATGTGGCTCTGTGTCAAGAAACCCAAAATGGGCAGCTTCTCCTGGTTTATTAACTGGGTAAGTTTTATCCAATATCTTGACAAATATATACATAGATAATTTAAACAAGTTTGTAATTAAATCTAAAATGAATTTTTTTTGTTACACATGCAGTTGTTCATTGTGCTTGGGGTTATATTGATGTCATTAGCACCAATTGGAGGCCTAAGGAACATCATTCATTCAGCCAAGACATACAAGTTCTACCAATAAATAATTGTCTTTATTTTTTATTTGCATAATGTGTGACGTGTCAAAATTAATCGGACGTCGTTTTATCCATTAAGGAAGGAATACTCATTAATTCCCCAATCGAATTATTAATTTATCTACGCTTTGTATTAAAATATGAAGTGAATTAAGTATGGTTCGAGGCAATAGTTTTTGTACAAAATTGCATCATGTGATATTGATGATGATTTCTGCTTTGATGGTGAAATAGGTATAAATTGCCTTTGGGCATTAAAAAAAATGACAAATTTGTATGATCACTACAAGAAAGTAGTGTATTTGTCTATGAAATTTTTTAATATTTTTTTAATATACCTACGAAATTTTCAAAGAAATTAATTTTGTCCTTAAATACTAAATTTGCCTACAAAATTTTATAATTATATAAGCTATTTTTAAAATATAAATATAATTGCCTACGGAAATGTAAAAATTACAAATGCGTAGGTAGATTGCTCGTAGGTAATTTATTTGCCTAGGAAATTACTTTTGTAGGTATTTTTTTTCAAAGATTATTCTAAAAATTGGTAGTAAAATCGTAGTCAATCCTCACTTTATAAGGACCAAATTATTTTTATAGGAATTTTCGTGGCCATTAGAAAATTTTCGTAGACAATTATTCATTTTCTTGTAGAGGATTATCTCTTCATGTTTCCACATTGTGGTTCATCTTCATATATATCTTAGGATTCTTGAGAGGGGCTATATAACTAGAAATGACTTTTTGTGAAATATTGCACTTTATTGATATGTGCAATACACTAACCAATTTTCTTAAAAAATTGTGGGTCAGGCGCGGGTCGGGCGGGGCTGGTCAAGGTTGTGGGTTGTGCGTTGGCGCGGGCGAATATATATTTATAGAATAATATTTTTATCAAATATGTGTTGTAGCATAGTGGTTCAGGTCTGTTGTTAATGTATATGGTCGCAGGTACAATTCCTATATAAACGAAATGTGTTATTATGTGAAATAAAAATTACATTATCATTTTTAAAAAAATACATTATCATATGGTAACACATTGTTATTCACTTAATATTACGACGTCATGTGTACAGTGTTATATATTACTAAAAAAACATGTGTTACTATACGAACAAAAAATGTTACCCTATGAAGAAAAACGTGTTATCACATGAAACTATTGTTTAAAAAGCGGATCGGACCGGCTGGTCGGACCGGTCCGACCGCTGGTCGGCAGAGACACCGCACCGCTTTGAGGGATTGGGCCGCTCAACCTACGACTCGGTCGCAAACCAGCAAAATCGGTGAAAAACGATGAGAATCAGCCACCGGTTGAACCGGCAGCTCGCCGGTTCAACACTATTATGAAAAAAAAATTTGTAGCTTTTCTCAATTTGGAAACGGTCTTATTCAAATTCCAAGACCTTGAATTCGTTCAATATCCAGATCGTATGAATACGCTTCTCTTCCTCATCCCCTCCTCCAACAACAACGATGGTGGCGGACTCTTCTCTCCCTCTCTCTTCTCTCTCTCTTTCATGGCGGAAGTGGAAGACAGCAATGTTGCTGGAGGCGGAAATGATGGGTTGGTAATAATAAGTATGGGCTTCTAAAGAATATTAAGTTGATGTCCAAATAAAGTATTAAACATGGGCTTCTAAAAAATATTAAGATGCAACAATTTCAACATTCAATTTATTATAAAATATTACATTATATATTTAATTATATATTACGTCATTATGATGTCATACCAGCTCAACCGCTTTAAAAACGGTCAGACCCGGTCCGACCAAAAGCGCTAAGGCTGTCCGGTCCAATCGCCGCTTCCGCTTTTAAAACATAGACATGAACAAAACCAGTACAAGCGCGAAAAGAAAATTAAGAAATCCCCAGTCCAAAATTACAGATTTTAAGAACAACCTAATGTGTTACTACATGAACAAAGAGTGTAACCCTATGAACAAAATAGTATTACTACATGAACAAAAATTAGTGCAAGCGCGAAAAATAAATACTCAGTCCAAAATTACAGATTTAAAGAACAGCGTGAGAAGAGTGCAGAAGGATCTGAAAGACTGCTTCACAATATCGTAGGAAAAAAAACGGAATGACCTGTAAATTTGCGAGAATGAAAAAATTGAAGAAAGCAAGAAGAATATGGAAGAGAAAGAGAAAAGAAAGAACAAGAGAAGAAGAAGAAAAAACTAGAGACGGAACGCCATCAAAATCAACGGCAATGTGGTCGTGTTTGTTGTGACAAGAGGAAGAAGAAATTTGCTAGCGTCTATGACTGCGACCGTGAAGAAGAAGAAGGAAGCCCATTAACCCGCAAACAATTTGCCCTAACCCAGCCCGGCTACGTGACCGAAAAAAAAAAAAAAAAAAACCCAATTGTACATACAAGTTTTTGTGATATAACTAAGACACAAAATTGAGGGACAAGAAATGCGAACCTTCCTATATTTATTCATCTTCTCACTGGATTAAAAATGGGGCATAAACAGAGTTAAAACTCTCTCAAACATCCCTCCGTTTGGCAGGGGAGATGAGATAAAAGAATATTTATATGAATATTATTTTAATATGAAGAAAATATTATTAAAGTGTTTGATAGCATATATCAAAAAACACATAATATATTAATAAATTTTTTAGTGTGGGTAATAAAAGTGGTATAAAACATTAAAAAAAGGGTAAAAATGTGAATATTATTTTGTGCTTCTGTTTGAAGAGAAGAGCGAAAAGGGGAAAGAAGAAATAAGTTGGTAAAGACATATACTTTTGCTCATATAAAAATTGTACGAGGGGAGTAATGATAGTGTGGTATTATTTAATAAGAGATTTTTTTTACAATATCCTACATACAATATTAATGTAAATAGGAAGGAGTTGAAAATTTTCGGATCATATGTGGGGTCGAAACGGGTCAACGAATTTTTCCAAAAAAATTGTGCAAGAACAGGAAAACTCGCTTCTAGTTTGTGTTAATTTAATGTCAAGTCTGTGTTACTACATAATGATGGAAAACTAAAATATTTTTACTAATTCAATGGTGTAATCGGGTGGCTTGAGTCTTTAGTTGGTCACAGTTTAGAAGAAGAAACAGATAAAAAACAGAGGGGGAAGCAAATGTAATAAATGGAGTGTTTTTTTGTTCATACAACAACACATCTTCCTCTTTACAATATATAACAAGTTTGTGAGTATATAGTAACACGATCAATACCTTATATGTGTTACTATGAAGACAAATATATAAACAAGTATGTGTTACTTGTTCTTACAGTAACACATATAAGTACTTACAGTACCACATATTTGCTCTTATAGTAACACCGACCTGAGAGCGAGTTTTCCCATTTTACTTTAACACAATTTTTTTGGAAAGATCTGTTTGACTAGGGTCGACCGAAAAATGATCAGCAAACTTTCAGGCTAATGGGTAGAATGACACAGGTATGGGCATATTGAACATAATTTTTATGGATCTTAAATCCGTACAATATTGTATATAAAAATTTGTCTTATTCAATATGGATTTAAGAATATAAATCGGATCAAAGGATAAAAAGTCGTGTCAAGATAATAATACTTTTTTTACAGGAACAACATTAAGCCAAAAAAAGGGAAACTTGCAATCCAGAATATAATTTCATTTATGAATACACAAATCCCACCCATAAAACATTTAATTTTAGTAGGAACTCATTCAATCTAAATTTCTGCTCCGAGAATATCTTAAAATCTCAAGTTTCAACCTATCCAAACAACATTATAAATTAAAATTTTAAATAAATACCTCGGTTTTATTTGCAGAATCAGTGAATTTGATCTATCAATTTGGGCACCCCGTTGTTCGGCCTCTGGTGCAAATCATCGCTCCTCTCGACTGATTTGTCGTGAGTGTCGCATCTTGTAGGATTGGATAGGAATTCTGGAATCTGTTGATTTTCTCACACGGTAGAATATAATTATAATTAGGATTAAAATATTAATAAGGGTTAAACTGCATAAGTAAAATAGTTTGAAGGTTAAAATGGTCGAAAAATAATTCTTATATGCAAGTTACTTTTTAATATAGTATATATATGTAAATTTAAGTTGGGAGGGATTTGTAAATTTCAATTTGGAGGAACTGCAATTTTGTGTAATTAATTGTATTTTGAAAAGTACCCTTAATAGATTTTAGTTTTTGGTGGGAAACATTTTCAAATTTCAGTTTGGTAGGAAAGTTTGGGTGTCTTGATGTAATGGTCAGTTTAGAAAACTGAAATATTGCAGTTGTACTTAATGATTTTGTGTTTGTTTTTTTTACTGTTCAAATTTAATTGTGTCTACCTCTTTTTATTTTCATGTTTTTATTGTTTACATTTTTTTTTAAATGTTGTAGGTCATTTTACTGTTCACGGTTTTAATTAATTACTGTTTGGAACTTACTGTTCATATTTTACTGTACATCAGTTAGATTAGGAGATGGGTAATTAAAGTGTAAGTACAATAACCACTTTATTGGAAAATGCCATCTACCCCTCCACAAAAATCAATTTATACTAATGAACAATTCTCTCATTAAACTTCGTGCAAACGGTAAATGTGACATAAAAATCGAGACGGAGGGAATACATTGTAAGACTAACTATATCTATAAATACAAATGCCTTTAATAGTTTACTTAAAACTACAAAAATGACAATCATACCCTTCCCTTACCAAATAACAAAATTCGGACCAAAATCGAAACTCCTTCACCTGCATACTACGTGTTTACCGATGTTAAAAAGCTGATGGAAGTCCCATCACACCTTTCTCCCTATTTTCCTCTTTCTTCCCATGTTCTCTCAAAACAATCGTTTTACACCCCATTTGAAAAAAGTGAGATTCAAAATTGGTCGGTTAGAAAAGGTAAAGCATAAAGAATATTTCTATTTCCATAATTTCATATTTTTGTTATATTTTATTCTAATTACAAAATATGTATTTGATTAATAATTTATTTTTTTATATTAATAATTTAAGACTATGCAACTTAGAGCAACAACAACGGTGGTTATTCTCATAGTTATAACCAAAAATATTTGGTTACTACCATTGTGATAGTAGGTTATAACTCAACATTTCATTCTCTCTTTAAATTGGTTATTGCAAACTAACCAATATCTATAAAATAAAATAAAAACTCAAAGTTTTGCAAGTGAAATACGAAAAGACCTCAATATAGCTGTAAAATGAGAAGGTGTATCTCACGCCTTCAAATTGGATGGTGAGGAGTGTGACAAGGCTCTGCATAGTTGCAGCTAGTTTAGTTTTTTTTTTCTTTTTCTTTTTTTTTCTTAAATGTAATGCTATTTTCAGTTTTTTTTTTCTTAAATTAAAGTTTTTACCAAACAATTGTAGTTGCAGTTAGTTTAGTTTCTATTCACGTGTTTTAATATAGCTAAGTTTTTTTTTATTATTTTCCATGAAAATTGTTTTATTTTGTTGAATATGTTGTACTGCATGTTGAATTAATAATAATTTCTTTATAAAGAAAAAAAGATTATTTTTTTAATTAGTAGTAATAATCACCTTTCATTAGCTAACGAAATAAATTAGTTTTAAATATTTATGTTATAATGCAATATTTAAACAATATAATAATTAGCATAAATAAATGCATATTTTTGCATAACAAATTACCTCAAATATTATTTCACCCACCATATTTTATATGCACATAACTATGAATACTCCATAAATACTGTTCTATAAATACCATTTCTTCTTCTACTTCTAATCATGTAAAAATAAATCAGAAACTCTAGAATTAAAAAAAAAATTTAAGGGAAAAAATATATGTAAATAGAGTAAGCGTGAAAATTTTCACACGACAATAGCAAAAATATAGAAAGAGGGCAGTTCTCGCGGGTCAACTCTTATCTCGTGGGTCGCCTGTTTTTTTCGGATGATGTGCGTAGCAAAAATATAAGGCGTTGATTAAAACTTTTTTGTGCTCACTGTTAGTGTCTTGGTGGTTGAGTAATTGCTTTTACAAGTATGAGGTCATGGGCTGAATTCCGGCTGCTACCTTTTACCATTCTTTTGGCTATGACTATCCACATTATTTAATTCTAGATACATTCTTCTATTTTATTTTATTTTTTGGTTGACTTTCCACATTATTTAATTCTAGATTATTTTTTATTTTTATTTATAACTATGACTTTTTGGCTATGCCTTTCAACATTATTTTATTCTAGATTCATTTTTATTTTTATTTATAACTATGACTTTCCACATTATTTAATTTCATCTTTTTTAAACAATTTGCTTTGCAAACAGTGGAAATAATTCATTTTTTCTATGCATTCGCTTCACTTCTAAATATTTGTTTTGTATCATCTAAAAAGTATTTGATAGTACACTTTTGTATCATCTAAGTGCAATATTATCACAATTTTCATGAAATAGTATTACGTCATTACGCTTGATAGCACTACGTTATTACAATTGACAATACTATATTGAATTGCATTATATTCAAAAGTTCTACTTAACAATACATTCCACTATTTTTTTTTCTGGCTTAATTGCCATCAAATTAATCATCGGAACATCCTTCCCCTCTTCTTCTCTAACCGCATTATTCACCACTTCATCAACATAAGTCATCATTCTTTGACTCAATCTTTTTATTCATTTTTTATCGTTGTTTTGCTAGCCATTGGTGTCACCTTTTCTTCACGGTCTCACACCTAAGGAAACATAATTTATTAAATATATAATTAAAGTATCACATGTTCATGTATTTGGTATAAAAATCATAAGGTAAATAATATTACTTCAAGCACATAGTAAGACAATCTGTTACATTCTACCTTAATTTGGTTCCAATTAAAATTCATAATCAACAATAATAAATGTCTTCTACTTTGATTTCAAATAAGAAAATGAAACAGTATTACAAACAAAACATAACAATATTACATAAAAAAATATAGCAGTATTGCATTTAAAAAATAATAAAAAAGTAAAATTCTGAAAGGTATTCAATGCAAAACTAAAACAATATTACATGTCAAACATAACAGTATTACATGTAAAAACATAATAGTATTCCATTAAAAACATAATAGCATTTAAAACCATTTTCTATTGAACTCATAAATACTATTTCAAGAACAAGTTGTATGGATTACAAGATAAAACACTGATATTTCCACTAAATGTTGGATTAATGCTAAATGAATAAGTATACTTATATGTATGATTCTAGAATATGTCTTAATTAGATAAATATATACACAAATAACACCAAATTGGATAACAATCATGTTGAAATTTAGAGGCACGTAAACACGTAATACATGCGCAGCGGAAATAAACAGTTCACCAACAACGAATAATTAATTGCATAATACGATTACGTTAAACATAAAGAGAATCCTTACAGTAATTCGTAGGTAGATTTCTCTACTATAATATCCACATAATCCCCGTTCACAGACTTGCACAAATTTGTCAGCGTTGAATCCCGAGACGAATTTGCTAGAAAAATTATAACTCTAGATTTTATGGAGAAATTATGTTTCTTGTGTTTAATGAATCCCTAGGATCTCATATATATATAGGGGAAGTTCAGCTTAAAGATTAAGTAGTCTTTATTAGGAAGATTATTTCCTAATCTTGCAAATCATATCTTCTAGATATGATTTCCATAAATATATTTTCCTACAATAATATTCCATATATTATTTGAGATTCCTATTTAATTAAATCCAATTTATTTAAACAGTAATAATAATTAATTTTAAATTAATATATTATTAATTCTCCATAAAGTAAATATTAAATCCAATTTAATACTTAATCAACCAACTATAATCGGATTAGAGAATTACTTGTTGTGTGACCCATATGCCCTCATATATTGAGCGATTAGTTAAACTAACGGTCTTTATTGAACCATAGACAATAAATTAGACTTTCTCAATATATGAGGTACATTGCGAGAAACGTGCAACTACCTGTAACTGAAACATGGGCTATTACGATAACTTCCTTTCATTTGCGAATATTCGATTAAGTCTTGAACATGATGAGTGTCTATTCAAATAACTTAATCATATTATCTCAAATCACTAATTTATCATGTATGTCACACTTAGCCACAAAATCTAAGTTGATGTGCATCGGCCGATGACTTAGATCCAATTATGATAAGAATATGGGTATTCTCTCTAAATCCACTTTGAGGAATGAATCATATTCTTGGTTCAACTACCACGCACATGCATTTCGTGATGAACTCAATCCAAGTCATATCTACCCATGAAAGGGTGCAAGCGTCGGTCATGGTCAAAGTTCATCACTCCACACATGTCGTGCATATTGACCTCAAGTCAAAGGAGTATCGCATCGCTCCCACTAACCGAACACCCGTAGACACATATTGTGGAATTACATCAAACGATTTCTTGGATGGGTATACCAATACCCTCTAAGGTATCTGAGCATCCATCATGGGATACTTAGTATCCTATAGTAAGTGAGATCGTACTATACTCTCTAAGAGTATGATATAGATCGCACATCAATCTCAATCTCATCATCAATATCCCATTCTTGATGATCCTTGATCAAGACTATTTTGAGAACCATGTTTAAGTCATCTGAGGTCTCACATCCTCAATGACAACATTGGTTCATGGGAACACATAAGAATAAATGCAAACAATCAAACATAATATTTGAATAGGTGTATTGTCATACATTAATATTAAATGGATAATAATATTAAATCAAACTGAATATCATCGACTATTATGTCCTTACAATAGATTGTCTCTAGGACACTAACACTAACAAATCAAAATATGTAATTATTCTCATCTAATTTCAGTCTTCCTAACTCAAAGTGAAACAACATTTGATTTTCAATTTAGAACTATTTTCAATTTTCAACTATTGGTTTTCAAATATATAACACAAAGTTAATCACAAGTCCAGTTCCTAAATTTTAATTTTAGAACAATTAAAACTGAACTGAACTCCTAAATATACATCGAGAGGAATACAGAATTAAGAAAATGAGAATAAACGGGGGTTCTAATGTAAAATTCAATTCTGGTCAAAATATTATTAGTATAGACCCTGAATCAAACATAGTTCTTGGACAAATTCGAAGTAACATTCAATGATTATATGACAATGTAGAGAGTAAGAAAACTTGCAAAAGAAATCAGGAACTATACCAGTTCTATGTGGATATTAATCAGATCAGAAATCACCCTTAAAGCCACGACTGTTGGTATCGCAATCGACTAACTCTTGCTCTAAAAGCACTTTCAAATCTCCAGTTACTATCTAATTTATGCCTTCAACAGCACTAATCGTAGAGAAAGCCTATCAACTCTTTTCATTCATATTAACATGACAAATCAATTCTTCCGAGGATCCAATTCCAATATATATACACACACATAATCAATAATAGTAATATAGCAAAACTAAGTTGAGAGACTCTCTGATATAATGAGAATCAAGTGTAAACTACAATTTCGAAGCATCATATATATGCATAAATTACTGCAAAAATCACATAAAAAATTACAGAGTAATATCTATCTTGTTTAAAGGTAGGAATAAGATAATCAGTTTGCCACTGAGAAGTATTCAAAACAAAAACACAAGAAGTATTACACTATATAACATCACAGTATTACGCTAAATAACATTACAGTGTTACACTAAAATAACATCACACGACGCCCGACGAAACATAAAAAAGGAATAAACAAAACAATCAAACATGGGAGATTACCTATAAAAATCACTAGCAACAATGTCGTCCTTCACCTTCTTTGATGGCTTATAAGATCCATTACTACAATTTCCAGCATATTGATTCCTTTTAAACATGTCTGAAACAATAACCATAGAAAAGAAAAAAAAAACTGAACGGACCACTAAATTACTTTCTCAATTCCCATTCACAATAATTTTTCCAGTTAGTTATAGATCTAATGGAAAATCAGAATTTCTTCCAACACTTCAATCGTTAGTGTAAATACACAAATCGAAATGATAAATTAGAGAATGAGATTTAAAAATACTGTATAGCTTTAATTATGGATTAATTATTTTGAAAAACCCCAGAACAACACAAAAAATAAAAAAGGCGATAAAAACAAGAATATTGATTGATAGTGATTACAACATAAAAAAACACAAAATATGTAAGCAATAACCTGAAGAAATATTGAAAAAGCCATTGAAAATGAAAAAAAATCCAGCAAAGTTGAAGAACTTGAAAATTGTATTTCACAAATGAACAAATCTTCGCGAAAAATCAACTATACAATGAAATACCTAACACGATTGCATAAGATTTTTTTTTTTTTTTTGTGAGATGAGAAGAGGGAAAGTATACGGAGGAAGAGAGCAGAAAAGAAAGGAGAGAGAAGCGCAGGAAAAAAAAAGTGAGAAGAGAGAAAGAGAAACGAAAGAAAAGAAGGAGAAAAGAGGAGAGAAAAAAGAAGAATGAGTCAACAGGGTTAAGGGCGAAAATGGGTAACAAAGCGGGTAAAAAATAATGGGTCAACTAAAATGAGTATTTTTATACTAGACTTTATCATGTAAATATTATGAGATTTTATTGCATTCATATTAATATATTGTAAAATAAGATATTATAATTTAATGAAATATATAATATTGGTGGTGGGTCCTTTAAAAATAAATTATAACTTCTCCACCATTGTGAGAGTTAATATGAATTGGTTACTTTTACAAGAATGATGAAGTGACAATGAGGTGGAGGGAGAGAATCTGTTATAACTCTCTACCAACGTGGATGCTCTTAGATGCTGTTGATCGATCCGATTTCAGTATGATATATTATCTCCGTCTCATATCAGTTTTCACAGTAAAAGTCTCCGATTTCAGTATGATATATTATCTCCGTCCCATATCAGTTTTCACAATTGATTTTTACGCGCGTTTTGTATTAATAATTGAAATGATAAAGTGACTTTTAAGGAGATGTATGATACATAAGCACCTCATCTATCATACCCCTCATTAAAAGTCACTTTATCATTTCAATTACTAATACAAAACTCGCTCATAAAAATACGTGTAAAAGTCAAATGTGAAAATTGATGTGGGACGGAGGAGTAATCGTTTTCAATTGGTCGCTTTCGAGGATTATTTGTGTACTTTGGAATTTAAATGCCAAATAAAAAGAAATTCTCAATTAATTTAGAAAAAAGAAAACCTAAAACTAAACTCTGCTAAACGCCCAACCCCAATTCAAAATCACACCCTCACGCCCGCCGCCGTCCGCCGCTCGACGCCACTCCTGTCTCCACTCTCCAGGTTTTTTTTTTTTTAATAAACCATTGCTATATTGTTAAAACACAGCGATATTGTTCAAACAGCCTCTCCGTTCTGCTGCTATATTGTTGTATTCCATTGGTGTATAATGTATATATTTGATTATTTCACAAAAAGAAAACAAAATTCGTACCCCTCGGACTTCTGCATCCTTGATATTATTCCTAATAGGTTCGGGGTATAACATACTAAACGCATACTATATACTATATAGAAATGGAAAGAAAGTTTATGTACACAAACAAAACGCGGCCGTTTTAAGAGCCCAGCATACGGTGTCCCTCTTTTTCAGGGGAACAACTTCGCATTGCAAAACAAATTTAGCCCACCATTACTCTGTTCTTGGGGTTTCTTTAGACAATTCTATATAATCTCATAGATATAATTTTTTTGGTTCAGTGGAAACCGTGAATTTTGCAAGCATTCGCCGTGCTTTTGATTTTAAGTCTCCATTGTATTTTGTTTCTCTGTTTTCTTGATTGATATTTAAATTCGGATGTTATTTGTTTTTTCAAATAATTAGGTTCTTAGGGCTATCTGTTTTCGTTCACTGTGTTGTTAGCGAGCATAAGATCGAGCTTGCCCTCAAGGCTTCGACTACTCCTTTCTAGTGAAGGGGCAATTCTTCCCTAGGTTACCCTTTTTCCAACTAGTTTTCTAATATTGTTTGATTTCAATGCCGTAGGTTAATGCTTTTTGGCTTTTCTTATACTAATTGGTAAGGGGTAAAGTGACCCTAATTGTTTATTTTATGTCTATGGGTTGTTAAATTTTGAACAGAATGGTGAGTTTGTTCTGTTGACCTAAGAAAGTTATTAAGGCAGTTTGATTGTTTAATTTAGTGGCTGGTGTGTTTGGAGAAGGGAGGGGAAACCATTGTTTATAGAAATTCTTTCATGGTTTTCGGGAGTCCTTTGTTTTGAATTTGAGAGGTTGGGGAAGGGGATAAATTGACAAATTTGATGACTACCAGATTGAAAATATTAGATGAGATGAATGTTATTTTCTTCAATAAGCTATAACTTAGGTATTCTTTGTTTTCCTTTGGCTGTCTTGTTTCGGATCATGAAGTTCAATCTTATGTCCTTTCAAAAGGTTGTTATCATTTTCAAGGGTAGTTAATAGTTATGCTAATATTTATTTTAAAACCATTAAAATTATGAAATGTACGGATGCTTAAGTACCTGACTTCTTCAGCAGCCTGATGAGTTGGACATATAATGAACACAAAGTATTGCAAATCATTTTTTTTTTTTATGAAAACCAATTTGTGTTACATGTACAACTGTAATTACCATAACAAATATAAGCATAGTGAAATTTTCTGCATTCCCCTATCACCATAAATTGGTGTAAAAAAATCAAATGGGAAAAAATGGTATTGTCCTAACAATCTTAAAAAGTGCATCACTTTTAATGATTAATGTAGATGGCCAAAGCGGGATGATATAGACATAAGACTACTATTGTTCCAATTGGATAGTGATGGCTTGTGGTTTTTCTAATATAATATAGATAGAAAACTGCTAAATGAATTTATTGCAGGTCTTGACTATTTTTATTTTTTTTTTAATTCCAGCAAAACCCATTACCCACTTACGTATTATTTGCTATATTCTTGTTAGGACCATCTTGCATACGAAAGTTATGTACTTTTGAAATATGTACAAAATTTTAGTGATACATGCACCTTTTCCATCTTCGAAAAATATTGAAGAACCAACTATCGAGATTGATAAAGATATTTACAATGTTCCTCCTTGGTTTTATGTAGGTCAGTGTCACGAAGAACAAATTCACAATGGAAATTGAAGTGGTTAATATTTCATTTGAATGGAAAACACTTCAGGCTGAATGATTAAGCACCATCATATAAGCCGGTATACCATTCATGGCCTTGTCTCGAAGACTCCTTCCTAAAGTTAACAGTTTTTTTCTTTTTCCATGGGAAATCCATGTGGTTTCTACACTTGTCTCCAAAAATTGCTTTTGTCATTTTTATACTCCAGCAGTAACTGATCAACCCGAAGAATGCGTTGATTTTGGAAGGAAGCACGATGCTGATGTCATTATTGCCAAAGTTCTTGCTACGAAAAGTGAAAGTGAAGTTTTTCAATCTTTGGCACATGACTTTGGCTGCAACACAATACTGATTACGCACGCCTTGATCGCGAGGTTGCTTCACCGTTTTCAAGATGATTGGAAATCCGCGTTGGGTGTTTTGCGATGGGCGGAAACATGTTCGGGATATAAACCCTCACCAGAATTGTACGATAAAATGGTGGACATATTGGGAAAGATGAAACAAATGGACAAAATGAAAGCATTAGTCGAGGAGATGGCTGAAGACCGTCTTGTATCCCTCAACACTGTGGCAAAGATGATGAGAAGATTTTCTGGTGCAGGTCAGTGGAAAGATGCTGTGAATACTTTCGAGGAGTTGGACAACCTTGGATTAAAGAAGAATACCGAATCCATGAACTTATTGCTTGATACCCTCTGCAAAGAGAAAAAAGTCGAGCAGGCCCGTGCGCTTTTCTTGGAGTTGAAGCCACAAATTCCACCAAATGCTAACACTTACAACATTTTTATCCATGGCTGGTGCAAAATAAAGAGAGTTGAGGAGGCACAATGGACAATCGAAGAGATGAAGGGGCATGGTTTTCGCCCATGTGTCATCAGCTACTCTATAATTATCCAATCATATTGTTCCCAAAGTAAATTCTACAAGGTTTATGAGCTTCTTGATGAAATGGAAGCACGAGGATGTCCTCCTAATGTTGTCACTTTCACCAATATTATGAATTCTCTGACTAGGTCCGGAGATATAGAGGAAGCCTTACAGATAGCTGAAAGAATGAAAGTGGTTGGCTGTAAACCCGATACACAGTTCTATAATGCGTTGATACATACGTTGGGGAGGGGTGGTTATGTTGAGGTGGCATTAAATATTTTCACAAAGGAAATGCCCGAGAGTAAGATATATCCAACTACGTCCACTTACAATTCGATGATTGCTATGTTTTGCCATCACAGACAAGAGCAAAGGGCAGTTGAATTCTTAAGGAAGTTAGAAAAATCACCGTATTGCAAACCTGATGTTCAGTCATTCTACGCATTGCTAAAATTTTATTTCCAAGATGGGAAGACAGATAAATGCATGATTCTGTTGGATGACATAGTTAAGAAGCACCATTTATGCCTTGATTTGGCAACTTATACTCTTTTAATCCATGGGCTATGCAGAGCAAATAAATGTGAGTGTGCATACCAGCTATTCGGGGAAATGATAGGTCAAAACATAAAACCTAGATACCTAACGTGTTCATTGCTTTTGAAAGAAATCAAAGAGAAGAACATGTATGATGCAGCTGAGATGATTGAAGGCTTTATGAAGAAAATGAAATGACCCTGATTGAAAGGCCACCGGTAACTTGTTTGTGCTAATATTTCTCCATCTCCTTTTATTTGTTTCCTGTCTTGTATATGAGCAATCAAAAGTGAACTAGCTGCATGGAAAATAAATTGGTATGTAATCTTAAACACGAATAAGAATAATATATTTGATAGGAAATATAAGTTTTTTTCTTTTGACAAAGTCTTGTATGCACCAGGTGCACTGTGCAACTCAACTCAAGTGAACTTTTAAACAGTATTAGTTATTTTCATTGAATAGTATTAGTTGACCTGTATTAGTTGTTTTCAATGAACAATATTAGTTGTTTTCACTGAAAAGTATTAGTTGTGTACAGTTGCACCATACAATTGGTGTACAAGGGACACCTGTTTTTTTCCCCTGTAATGTTCATTTTCCTAATTATGGTCCTTTGTGTACTAGACAAGATGAAATACTTTGTTGTATTGACTAAAGAAAGTTTCGTCGTGGTGCAAAGTATGGACGTACAACTTTCAATGCGGAAGTCAGTTGCCAGTTGTCACAAATTTATCTGGTTTTCCTAGACAATCTCCAAGACACTTATTCTTTGCATAATTCGCTCTATTGAAATTATTCAAATGCTCAACTTTTGTCATAGTTATTTCTGAGATTGCATTAAGATCATGAGCATCTCTTCTTTTGCTAATTTGCTTGGAGTATGATCATTTCTCCTTTGTAAATGTAGGAACACAATAGTGGGGAGGAAAGCGGAAGCAAACTATTCGGTGGATATGTTGTCCAATGATAAGAACAGCCATTTGGATTTGAGTATGAAGTTGGTTTTAAAGAAACGATGTACCATATATAGATTGATCGATAAGCGTTGACAAAATGTTGATGGAAATGTCAAATACACCTGTGGTAGGACAAATGAATTATCACGATGTCTCGGATATATTTGATATGTGTTTGCAGAATTGTGGGGCTAAAACGCATTCCTTTTTCACGGGGCAACAGATGGCTATATGAGAATGGGATTGATTTGGGGCAGCTTGAAGCTTTTGTCTTGATTTGACAATGTTGTTGTGCCTACATCGTTTATTAAGTTAATAGTGTATTTTTTTTGTTGTATCTTATTCCTTTGGTTATATAAATATCATAGTGTTACAGAAGAGAATTTATTGAGATTTGCATACGGTTATGACTGTTTTTGAGTCTCTTTAAGGAGAAGGTTATAACATGTGATGTAAATTGTAGTAACTCTGTTTTTACTCCATTTTCAGTTGAATGAGAAGATGATGAAAGACATTTGATGATGATGATGCAATACTTTCCACTTTAAATTGCCGCATTCAGTGTAAATTACATCGTTAGAGACACACTTGCATGAGACGGTCTCGTGGTGAGATGAATCATAATTTGACATTGACGCTTTGAGAGGGGGAGTGTGATTTGTGTTAAGTTATATCTCGTCTCATAGTAGTTTTTGTCACATTTTGTTATATATATTCTACGCTTACTGAATTACTAGATAATGGAATGCACCAAGGGGGTGATTGTTTACGGCTCTCACCCTGCATTTTTATTGTCAAATCAAATTTTGAAATCTTATTCCACTCGTAACAGTTACAAAATATCTATTTACCTTTTCTAAAACTTTCAATACGCAATCATTAATTTACCATTTACTTTTTAATTATTATTACCTACATTATTCAAATCACACTCTATTCTCATTTTTCATGTATTTTTCATGTATTTTACATCACATCAATCATTCATTTACTATTTACTTTTCAATTATTATTATCTAAACAATCACTCAATAATTTTTACATTAATTTTACAATATACTTATAATCCAATTGTAAACTACTTTTTAAAAACCATACTTTATCAAATCCTTTACAAAATTCAAATATCAACTACGTTTTTTTTACCATTCATCAAATTTCCCTACTTAATTTCAAATCCAATCAAATTCATAAACAAACACCCTATTAATTCAATTTCTTCATCTCCTTGGATCTCTGTTCATACAAATCAATCCAGAGATGCAGAACCCACAACATGCTAACCCCAATTCCCACAACAATCACAACCATCCAAGAAATCCAACCCCACCTAGGAATCCCACAATCCACATTTCCAAAAAACAATCCCACCTTGTACACAAACAAAGGCCCAACAATCCCCCTAACCACACTGTAATAGCCATAGAAAAGTGGAGACAAAAACTCAAACAAAGCAGCAGCCTTAGCTGAGTCAACCTTCCTGTACCTAGCAAGGCTCCATGTGTTCTGGCATGTGGTTGTACCTTCTGCAATGATGAGTGTACCTAGGATAGCCACTGCCCCATGACCAAACAGACATCTGCATGTTGTTAGGACATAGAGTGTGGCTAGGTGGTGTGCAATCAGAAGCACATCACTTGGTATCAATAGTATGTAGTGCAAAAGGTCCATCAAGAAATAGGCAATGCTGTATTCAAGTACTAAATTTTGGAAGGGAGTGTTTGGGGAAGTGAATTGGAGTTGGAATATGTTGTTCTGAGATTTGTAGATTGAGAATAGGGATAGGATAAGTGCAGGGGTGCCATGAGATAGGGACATGAGACAACTTGAGGCTTCAGATTTGTATTTCTTGTCCCAATTTCTGAAGATGATGAAGTAGCCTAATATGTATATGAAGATGAACCAGAGTGTGAATGCAGGAAAATATGAATCATAGACTTTCGGGATTTCCATTGGGAAGAGAGAGGAGGAAGATGATTTTGGAAATGCAAAATCTAGTGTTCCAAGTGCCTTTATATAAGATGTGAGGAAACTAATTAATTATTTTCCACCAAGTTTGTCAATTTTTTTTATTTTCCTGAACTTACTTCGTTCTTTTAATTTTCAAAATTCAATTTTTTAGTCATTTGACCAGCTACTATCGGGTTTAAAAATTAACAAAACGATAATAACAGATAATAACTAAAATTACGAAAATTTTGAAAAATGTTATGTCAGCTTAAAAACGGCCGGTAACCCTTTGTGGTATAGATCAAATGATAAAAAAAAGTTCAATTTTAAAAGTTCCAGAGCGAAATTGAAAAATTGAGAACGTGGAGTATTCTAAGAACAAAGATAGAAATAATTAAGGATTAAAAAACTTTTTACCCAAAATTTATGGATTCAGGATAGTTATGGATTGGTATTTATTAGTTCAGGTATATGGTAATGTGTATATATTGCAAATATTTTGTGGATCACATGCATGGGTGTCACATCACATGGCAATAAAGTATAAGAAAGAAATACTTTGTGCTGTTAGAATATTCTGATATAATTCAGGCTTCCCAAGCTGAAAGCAACTCAGTGACTTGTGTTTCTTTAACTCGTCTTCTTTAAGCAACCAGAAAATATTAACTAATCCTGATTTAATTGACATTAGCCTTAAATTAATCACCTGAACCAACTTTCCAATGAACTAAACTATAGTTGCGTTTTTAGAATGGTTGCTTGTTTTGGTGACTAAAAACGATAAGTAGGGCAGCAATTATTGAATATTTACTTGGGTTTAGATTTTATTTTAATTAATCGAGCAAGTAAGATGATAATTGTACACACATCAATGATAGTTTATATCTAAATGGCTCAACTCATGTTAGTAACTTAGTATAATTTGAGACGTCTTTAATTTCTTAAGGGACGTTTGGTTCACGAGACTGAATTGATTAGGTGTGATAGGATTGAGTAGGATTAAGTAAGATTGAATTGATTTGACTGGATTTATTTGAATCAAAATAAATAAATCAAAATATGTGTTTTGATTGTAGGGTTGAATTGAGGGATTAGATGAGATACCTATTGAAATGTCATAAATACCCTTAAATTGAATTGAAACAATTACACTTCATTCTTGTGAATCTATTCAAACAATAGAAGGACAATTTGTAACATTGTATTTGTGATATGTTCTATCCCACCTTTTACATGAGATTGACATATCCCTCCATGGAGGAATTTAATACATTTTCTACTCGGGCTTAAAATATATCATGGGTCCTCATCCCACAAAACAAACGGTGGATTAGTTGAGATTAAAATAATAATCCTAGCATATCTCGATCAATCTCATGAATCAAATGCGACCTAAGTGGAATACCAGAAAACAGTCAGGCCCCGTTTGGTTCGAGGGATTGATCGGGGTAGGCTAGGATTATGATTTTAATCCCAACTAATCTACCGTTTGGTTTGTGAGATGAGAGTCCATGATATACTTCAAGCCAGGGTACAAAATGTATTAAATTCCTTCATGAAGGGATATGTTAATCTCATGTGAAAGGTGGGATAGAACATATTACAAATGCAACATTACAATATTGTCCTTCTATTATTTGAATAGATTCACAATGATGAAATGTGGTTGTTTAAATTCAATTTAAGGGTTCTTATAACATTTTAATAGGTATTCCATTTAATCCCTTCATCCAATCCTACAATCCAAACACATATCTTGACTCAAACAATCTAGTCTAATCAATCCAATCTTACTCAATCCCACTCAATCCTATCACACCTAATTTATCCAGTCCCGTGAGCCAAACGTCCCCTCAACGTAAGCTAAAGCACATCTTCCCCCCTCCCCCCGATTTTTATACTACGGAGGCAGAAATCATTAGGGGTGAAAAATATACCTAATATACCGGTATACTGAGCTTACCATACCGAAAAATACCGAATTTATCGAAATTTTTGGAATACTGAAATTTTCGATACGGTATGGTTATCGTACGGAACATTTCGGTACGGTAACAGTATAAAATTTTGGAAGGTCCGGTATACCGAAAAATATATCGATATACTGAAAATTTTCGTTATACCGATATATACCGTACCATTATATATATATATATATATATATATAACGAAAATTTTCAGTATATATATATATATATATATATATATATTTATTTTTTTAATTTAATTAAAATTTTAGTTTACAAAATTAAAATCTTTTAGCATTGTTGAAACATGAATTATATTATTTTTAATATTTGTTATATTAAACAGTTAGACTACTAAGACATGTTAAGATAAATTATTATTCATAAAATATGTTTTTTTTAATAAATAATCAAGATATGAACAGTATACCGAATTTTCGGTATGAAACTGTATTACCGTTAATTCGGTATATACCAGAAATTTTGGTACGGTATGATGTACCGAAATTGCGGTACGGTATGATATACCGAAATTGCGGTACGGTATACAGTATGAGATTTTAGCATACCGAAACTTCGGTATACTGAAATTTTCGTTCGGTAAGGTACGGTACGATTTTCTCATACAGTAAATTTCGATACAGTATAACCTATATTTTAAAAGCGGAAGCGGCGATCGATTCGGACAACCCTAGCGCTTTCGGTCGGACCAGTTCGATCGGATTTGACCGTTTTTAAAGTAGTTGAACCGGTATAACGTCATAAATACGTAATATATAATTAAATATATAAATTATAGTATATATTATTAATTATAATAACAAATTTTAGTATCCATAAATTATCTATAGCCCATTAAACCTTATCACACAATAACCCACCTAGGCCCATGAGTGTGATATATTTTTTTGTTTAAAGCCCATCAATTTAATTAAAATAGAAAAATATATATATGCATTTGTAATTCTTAATACCTACTGCACTTTCGGCTTTCCAGTGTAACTTCCGCCTCCCACATTACTCACCGCCAAACTAGAGAGAGAGAGTGAGGAATCAATAAATTGAATTTTAATCGCCGTGAACAACTATCCAGAGAGAGAAAGAGAGGAACGCATAAATCGATATTGTGTTGTGCTTGTTGCGATTTCTAATTCTGAGATCCCTAAATTTGTTTTGGTTGTGATTCTTGTTCTTGACCGGACGATAACAGCAGGTTTCTTCAAGGCATGGTAAAAATGCCAAAGTTTTTTTTTTTTCAAAATAAAATCGAACCGGTGAACGACCGGTTCAACCCATAGCCGGTTCGTACCGCTTTTTCACCGTTTCGGGCTGTTCGTGGCCGAATCGTACGTCGAGCGGGTACGGTATACGGTATAACTGGTACGGTACGTTGTGCCAGCCCTAGAAATCATCATCAATATAACTGCTGGGAAAGAAGCAAGCATTGAAGCATAGAATCATCATCAATATAACTGCTGGGAAAGAAGCAAGCATTGAAGCATAGAGCAAAAATACGGAAAATGATATTCCTTGTATGATGTAAAAGTTTCATAGTTCACTTCATCTTTTAAATACCCTTCAGAAACTAAATTGGGGTACAAAATTGACCGCTTCAATGAACTCAGTATTTGGACGGCATTCACAAAATTATTTAAAACTGGTTGCTGAAAATATGAAAGAAAACGGAGTTGGCTGGAAATGCCATTCTTTCACTCTGGAGCGGTAGTCGGTATCAAGAATAATCTCAGAAGTCCTCACATTACCATACCTCCATCGATAGTTATTACCTGAAATTAAAGGAAGTTAACAAAAGAAAATCGTGGAAATTGTTACACACTGTTGACTGAATGGTATTAGTTGCACCATACAATTATTTGTTTTCACTGAAAATATTAATTGTTTCATTGAAAAGTAATACTCCCTACATCCCTTTCTTATTTGAACATTTGTCCAAAAGTCTTTCCCAAAGTTGATTGAACATTTCTATAAATGACAATAAAATAACTTTTTTATTTTTATCTATATCCTTCAAACATCTCAATAATACACCCAATGCCATTAATTTTTCCACATTAAAGTCTATTTCATCTCCTTTAATTTACATAAAAGCCATTGCTTTACCATTTAACCCAACCAAAAAATAAATGTATCCCCTTCAATACTAATAAACAATTCATTTCTTAAAACTCATGCGAACAATAAATGTTCAGATAAGAGAGGGATGGAGATAGCAGTTGTTTTCTCCGAACAATATTCATTGAACAATATTGGTTGATTTCACCGAAACGTTAATTTTTTTGTGAAGATTCATTGAACAGTATTAGTTGGTTATAATAAGTTGTTTTTACTGAACAATACTAGTTGTTTTCATTGAACAGTATTCTAGTGCGCACCCAAGTGTAATTCATATATATATGGTTGAATAGATGATTAGTTACAAACCTGTCCAGTTATATAACCAGCAGCGGGATTAAGCGCCAAGAACTCCACCAGCCCAGCAACTTCCTCTGGCTGGCCGTACCTTCCTGTAATTAGTACAACAACAGCAGTTAAGTAAAAATCAAAGTTTTCAGAAGATCTCAACTTATATGCCATTTAAGAGAAAAATGGGTCGTCCACACATCAATTCGATTCTGCAGACCAAATGGTCAGAGAGAAATAAGTTACCTAATGGGATTGCTTCTAATAGCTTCTTCTCAAAGTCTGCACCAAGCTGAGCAGTCATATCAGATGCAATGAATCCAGGAGCAATTGCATTTATCTGTTAATACAAGCATTCATTAAATTCCAAAATGTAGCACAACACAGATGTTTAACCATATGCTTACAGCTAAATAAGATAATACAACTCACAGTAATATTTCTGCTTGAATATTCCTTTGCAACTGTCTTTGTTAGACCAATTACCCCTGCTTTTGCTGCACTATAATTGGCTTGCCCAACATTACCCACAAGACCAACAACAGATGCGATATTAATGATCCTTCCCTAGAGAGTCGGTAACAATCTTGCATTAGAATCATAAGACAAGAAGCTGTAATATAGAAAATGTAAGATAAAGTGAAATAGTATGATTCAAGAGTTGCATAACTTTGCCAATATTCACAAATGCAAGCAACTATGAAACTCAATTACAAGAAACGACATAGGTTCTAGAACACACTACCATCCACTCGCGAAAAGAAAAAAATATTACTCTCTCCATACCACTATTATTTGCACCTACCTAAATTTTGCACACAAACTAAGAAAAATGTATTTTATCAATATGAGGGGCAATTTTGTCCACCTTTATGTATAAAGTGAAGAAACGGATTGGATTGGGTTTATGTGTGAGCCCACTTCAATGGCATTATGTGTAATATTGTGGATATTGTGAGGGTGGAGTTTGTAGAGGGTTTACTATTTTTGGAGTGTGCAAATTGTTGTGGGACGTTCCAATAAGGCAAGTGTGCGAAAAATCATAGGCCGGAGGGAGTACAATAGAAGCAAAAAGAAACAGACAGTATGAATGTGACATGCTGAAACAAAGAAAATAAAATTACAAAGATAAAATGAGTTGATGAACGATATACAACCATTATAAAATAAGTGGAGTGGTTACCTTTTTCTTCCTCATCATAATTTTGGCAGCTGCCTGAAGAGAGTACAAAAAAATGGAATTAATTTTTACGAAAATTGATGCATTATTTGTCTGAGTATAAGAGGTTTGACAAATTGACCTGTGTGCAAAGGAACACTCCCGTTAGGTTCAGACTAATGACCTCATTCCATTGTGATGTCTTCATTCTCATCAATAGACCATCCCTTGTAATTCCTGCAATTATATGAATTTTTAAAAGAACAGAACCACAAAATGTGTTTGCAACCAAAGAAGGTTGACCCTTTGAATACCTGCATTATTGACCAAAACATCTACTGTTCCCCATGCATCAGTTGCCTGCAGATGTATCAATTAGACTTGATTGAGAAATGAGTTATTAAGCATAAAGTTTGATTTAACAGGATGGACAAACTATCTCACAGTTTTTATCATAGACTCAACATCAGCTTCTTTGGAAACATCTCCACCAAAAGTAATTGCCTGTCCCCCAGATGCTTCAATCTGCAAGAAGTAGCAATAACAATTTAACTCTTTACGTCAAAGCAACAAAAATAGGTATAACCATAAGAATCAGTTCCATGAGTTTTTCCTCTTCACTGTAACTAAGCTACTTGCAGTTTTGAACTGGTTGACAACACATATAGCTGAATCTACGACACATTTTGAAGAATATTAAAAAAAAATCTATATTAGAACGGAATCTCCATCACATTTTAAAGATAAAACAACAATGATGAGTCACATTACACACATACTGCTAAGGGATGTATAATCACATCATAATCTAGATTATTGGGTTAAGTAGTAGTTTTTTCCCAAAATAATCAAAGTAAGATATTCAGTTCAGAAGAGCAGATGGTCATTTTTTAAGTCCTAAAAGAACTCCCGAGGATGAGAAAGTTGCCAAAAAATCAGAAATTCTGTATACATAAATAGTTCCAATATACATATTATGCATTTATGAGATGTTAATTTACCTGTTTGCAAACTTCTTCTGCCTCCTTCGACGACCTTGCATAATTAACCAGAACCTGCATTAATAATGGTTTATCAGTAATTGTAAAGGTGAAAGTGAAGCCTCATTACAAATCCCATGTTTTTCATTTTATTGTTATAGATGCATACAGGATTCTATATGTACACTACATGATAATTGTGTATAAACATTCTTTTAATCGGTCAAACAGTACAACGAAAGCTCAACAGTACCTTGACCAACAAAGAAGAACATAAAAGGTATAGAATGCCTTATGGGTAATCCAGAGAGTAGTTTCATAAAATAAATCAGATATCGAATTGCACCTCTAGTGCTACTTAGTCACAGGTGCTGTATCAACTTTTAATAATCGATAACAAAACGCATCAAGCTATAATTATAGAAATTGAAATCAAAACAAGTAGTACACTAAAAGGTCTACATCTTAAACTAAACCAACCTTACAACCAGCTTTTCCAAGAGCCAAAGCGACCGCTTTGCCTATCCCTCTAGAGGCTCCAGTAACAACAACAACAGGGGCTTCAACTTTTGGTACTGTTTCACTACCCAATTGTTCAACAGCCGCAACCTGCGCCTTTATACCTGCACATAAACTCCAATTAAACAAAAAATACCAGCTCAAAAGATATCCATAATCCAATATAATTTATTTTTTTTAATTAATTTATCTATTTGAGTCTCAATTGGAAGCAGTTAGTATTAGGAAATTTATATTAGTTGAATTTGATGCCAAAACACTACACAATAGAATATCTCTAAGTTGAATTGTACATGCAACATACTCTTTCTAATACCACCAATTGAAACCGTGATTTCATCAACAAACAAATTCCATCACGATACGTCTTTCCATAAAACAAATTGTAAAAGGGCCTAAAAGATCAGATTCAAACGGAGTATATTAACGAGTAAATCGAGCTGGTACCTGATGAAGAACCGGAGCGAAGAGATCTGCATTGCAAATTGTGGTTTCCCGGAAGCTTAACCGGCGAAAAGACGTGGTTGAAATTTGCGATTTTGCGGTGAGAAATCCCGGCGGAATTGAAAGCAGCAACGGCGGATCCAGCGGCGGAGGCGGCGGCCATTCTGAGGAGTGCCGAGGGTCGAAGAAGAAAAGGAGAGAAAATGAGAGATGCCAGTGAGGAAAATTCACAAACAGTTGTAGTGCATTATATGTATAAAGAACAAGAAAGAGAGAAAATTGGACTTTGGAAATGTCGCGGGGAGTGTGTGAAAAGTGGGCGATGAGTACAATGTGGTGTTTAGTTGGGTGGTTGGGATTCGGTGCAGTCGATTGTACGCTTATTTGTACTGCCTCATCATCAATCATCAAACAAACGTGCCTATATCAAAAATCATATTAATGGCAGTTTGGGTCGCCCAGCGCCACCTAGTATAAAAGGGCGGGGTTTAGGGTAGGACTGACGTACCGTACTCACCTTATTGTATATATCGTATATCGTATTGAAATTTATAGTATTTTAAAATTTATATTGTACCGTACAGAAAAAATTGGTATATAAAAAAATTCGGTATGCTAAAATCGCATACCGTACACCATATTGAAATTTCGGTATACCATACCGTATCGAAATTTCCGGTGATATGCCGAATCATACCGAATTAATTGTATATACCACAATGTACCAGGATATTTGTTGGGAAATTTATAGTTTTGATGGAAGTTCCAAAACAGATGTAATAGGATCAGTCAGACCTGTTAGCTGACTTATGGATTAGATATCAGAATAGAATGATCAGCTGAAATGTATAGACAACTGATGTAATAGATGAGTCACATATTGAGGGGGAACTCAATATGTATAGGTTAAGTCTTGAAGAAGATCAAAAGATCAGACTAGTCAGATGATCAGATGAGACATCAAGCAGAAGACTCAGAAGACTTGAAGATCAAAAGACTAGCTTACAAACAAAACCAGAAGATCTTAAGAAGACCTACATTAGAAGAACACCAGAAGAGTCAGTAAGTTGAGCTAAGACAACTTACATCAGAAGACTCAATCAGGTAGACTGATCAGTCCGAACTGATCAGGCCAGTTCAAATCAGGTAACAACCAAGGGTTTACCTAAGACGTACGAGGTTATCAAACAAGAAGAATGTCAACCTAAGTTGGTGAATCAAGCGCCGAATAAGTGTACTTGACAACCAATGAGAGCGAGACACGCACGTATGGAACTGACATGCAGGACAAAAGTGTTTCAGAGTTCAAACGGCTAGAAAGGACAAAGAAGCACGCATATAACCATGCCGTCTCTGAGAACATCTAATCGGCCCTGCAAACCTACCAAAAATAGCTCGAAATTCAAATTGCTCTCCAACGGATCTTTGATTTCAAGGTCTATAAACCTTCAGAGTAAGGGACGTAAATTATCATCAAGCTCAAGTTACAAGCAAATTTTCGCAAGAACACTAAGAACTCAAGCAAATATTCTAAGTGTTCATCCCATAATTAGCATATTGTCGAGCAATCTCCCATACCATCTGGTCAGTATCTTCAACATCTGGATATCCCATCTTCCTGTTGACTAACCATCTGATATAATCATCAATAACCAACTCTGCAGCATTGCTCACTCCAGCCAGCTGCTTCATCTTCAACTCCATATCAACAAATTCAGCATGTCCCAAAACCTCTGAATACCAAAAATATTTCAGTATACCGATATATATACCGAAATATTTTTTGGTATACCGATATACCGAAACTTCAAAAAATTTTATGCCGTTATCGTACCGAATATTTCGGTATACCAATTTTTTTGATAAATTCAGTATTTTTCTGTACATTAAGCTCGGGATACCGATATATTCGGTATTATTTTCACCCCTAGTTAAGGGTGGGTTTGCAAATAATAGTAATTCTCTTTATAATTAATCTTTGTAGTACAATTAAAAGTAGATAGTGTCCAAAATAAATAAAAGTAGATAGTGTTTTGAGATAAAGTATTTTTTAATCAATTTTTCTATCCCAGGACCTGTGCAACTAGAAATTTTTCAGACCCTCAACCCGCCCCGCCCCGGATGATTTTCTAATTTTTTTTTTAATTGGATGTTTGAATCTTTTGTTTGGCACAATTAAATACTTACAACCTTAGAATGGCATCAACAAATATGCCATGCAGCCTTGAATGCTACTGTGTTGATGGTGGTCATCCACCATAAATACAAACTATTATGAGACACACTTGTGTGAGACGGTCTTACAGCAAAATGAAACATAATTTGAGCATTGTCGTTTTAACACTTTGGAAGAAATGAGTGTTAATTTGTGCTAGGTTGTACCTCATCTCATGTATGAGACCGTCTCGTAAGAGTTTTTATCAACTATTGTTATTAATTATTAAAAATAATAACTTTTCAATTCACAACAACAATGGTTAAGCAGGGACACGATGCAAGGCTCCACAATCCTTTGGAGATTTTGACCAAATTCTTAAAAAAAAAACATTATTTTTTCTCTATCTACATCAAAATCCATTTATCAATAAATGATTAAAGTGAGAATTTCATTATATACTTTAAAATAGTGCTTTAAAAAAAAAAGACAAACTCACCATCACCCGCATTACACCTACACCCTAAGAAATTTGGGGGCCGACTATGAGCGGACGACAAGGCGGGTTACCAGCGAAATGTAGATGCCAGTGAATTCGAGCACTGGAAAGGAGGAGGGGGGAAGTCCGCAGGAAAATTGAGATTGATATAGATGACAACGAATTTGATAATTGGAAAAGAGGGATGGGGTGGAGGCGTGAAGACTAAGATTTGAAATGAGAAGTTCGGTTTTGGAAAAATATATTTACTAACCCTACACGAAATAAGTGAAGTAATAGTTAATAATATATATTCAATATACGGGGCGGGTCCACCTAATACCAGGACCTGCCCTGGACCCGGCCGGACCCATTTGACTAAATTTTTACCAACCTTGTACGGACCGAGTTCGTGGTGGGTCTGAGTTTCAACCCGCCCCATTGCCATTCATTTTGGGCGAGGCGTTTTGTCTGCCTTCATCGGCCGGGACCTGCTTGTCCATTCGGGAATGGCTTGGTCCGCCTTTGTTGGCGTTGACTTTGTCCACCTTTATTGGCGTTGACCAATTCGGGATTGGTTTTCCACCGATTCGACGAGTTTTTTCGTCGATTCGGCAAAGAGTTTTTTCACCCTTTTGGGCGAGGAGTTTTGTCCGCCTTCATCGGCATGGACCTGCCCGCCCTTCTGGGTTGGCTTGGTCCACCTTTGTTGGCATTGACATGTCTGCCTTATTGACGTAGACTTCGTCCGCCTTTATTGGCGTGACCAGCCCGTCTATTTGGAGTTGGCTTCCCGCGATTCGAAGAGGAGTTTTTTGTCGATTCGGCGAGGAGTTTTTCTGCCCTTTTGGGCGAGGAGTTCTATTGGCCTTCATTGGCGTTGATTAGCCCGCCTAATCGGCGTTGGTTCTCTGCCTTCTCGGCGTTGAGTTTGTCTACTTTCATTGGTGTTTGACCAGCCCGCCTAATCGCCATTGGCTCTCCGTCTTCTTGGCATTGAGTTTGTCTGCCTTCATTGGCGTTGACCTACCCGCCTCTTCGGCGTTGACTTTTCGCCTATTCAGCGAGATTACATTCCTTATTTATCACAACTCAATGGGGTCGCAACCTCATACAGAAGACCTCAAGAGACAATCTAGTACCTACTAGGTCGCAACCTAATCAAGCGAAGAAGACTCTCGATGAGCCTAACCTCTCGACGAATAACAAGGCATCGACGAGCTCAATCTCTCGACGAGCAAATAATTTCAGACAAAGATTAGCCTCTTGACGGGCAACAAGCATAGGAGAGACCCCCCAAACTGGGGTCACGATGGAGGATCGAACTCCACTAAATACGGTTAATTCTAGATTTGGTGATGCGAATTTAGAACCAGAAATATTACCATCAAGAGTTGAACAATCAAGACCTCATGAGGACATCCGAGCAAGCTGGGGGGCAAAGGATGTGACCTCAAACGCGGCGATCAGTGAAATCTTATTTAAACATGGATCAAGACCAAACTCCTAGCAAAGTCAAAGTCCGATTTGGGGGCAATTTTCGTAGCCGTGTGATCGGTCAGCGACCACATGGAAAATAGTGATGACATGGCAATCGGGACCAGGCCTAGCAGTAAAGTACAAGGAGCCGAGGTCAGCCCCCATAGAGCGACCTGGCAGTGAACAAGGATTAAGGCCGAGGCGACCAGAACAGGAAAAAGACGAGTCGAGCTCGCCTGGGTGGGCGACCTCCTGTGAGGTCACGTGAGGTCGTTCCGTGGGCGAGGTCGGTAAGCGTATCGTGGGAAGGATATCAGATTTGAAGATAATTATGGAACAAAGATAATCATGAAAGAAGATCAGGGAGAGAAGATTCTCGGTGTTTGCTATGGAAAGAGAGGATCTTGTGTATCTATAGGATTAAGACGAAGATTTAGTGTATCTTTGGGATTTTGGATCCCCGGGCTCGTTATATGGCCCATTAGGGTTTTATTTATCCATATATTTAAATCTTATAAATAGGGGATTAACCCCAAGAGAAAAATGACACAGGAAAAAATACATAGAAAAGTACAGTAAAAATCTTCTGGCTTGGCATGCCCCCAGATGTAGTCATTCCTGAGGAATTGTGTCACCAAATTACTTGTTCTTAAAGCTTTCTTATTTCTTTATCATTTATTATTCGTTTGTTGTTCAAGACATAAAATCTAGGTAACAACATCATTAACCCCACATGTATACATATTTCTACATACAATTAAAAAAAATTAAATAATTCACTATGATGTTAATAGGTAATGTTCGAGGAAGAAGAAGAAGAAAAAATATGTTAACTATTGCGGAACGATGGGTAATTTACCACAATTTATTGGAGAAAAGTGTCAATGGTAAATTGAAAGAGAGCACAACAAAAGAGGTGGAAGATATGTTCAATGTCGAGAGTTAGTTGCTCTAAAATCTATAGTCTTTTTAAGCAAGGTGTCCTCAGTCGTCATTCAAGTGCTATCAAACCACATTTGAAAGAGGAAAATAAAACATCTAGAATCGAGTTTTGCTTGTCGAAGATTGAGGAAAGCACAATGTCGAACGATCCAAAGTTTAAGAACATGTACAACTATGTGCATATCGATGAGAAATACTTGAAAAAGAAGAACCAAACATATTACTTACACGCAAATGAAGACGATCCTGATCGCTCATGTAAAAGTAAAAATTTCATTGGTAGGGTCATGTTCTTAGCAGCCACAGCTCATCCCAGGTTTAATGATGACGGAAGGGTGGGTTTTTTGGCTAAAACTGGTTGGGCATTTGTCATTGAACTACCAACCCAGAGAAGTAGCAGGAATAGACAAGCCGACTCTATGGAGAAGGCGATTGCATGCGTTAAGAGGAAGATAATAAAAGTGTTTTTAATTGAAAAGGTTATTCCAACAATTTACGAGAAGTGACCAAGATTAGATTACAGAGAAACTATTTCCATCCAACAAGACAACGCTACGACACATTTCCTCCTACTGGCCCTGATTTTCAAGCCGAGGCTTCCCAAAATGGGTTTGACACTCGTTTAACTTGCCAACCTCCAAATTCTCCCGATCTTAATATACTTTCTTGAATTTTTAGGGCTATTCAATCAGTGAAAAAAAAAAAAATGCGTGAAAGGACTATCCCTGAACTTGTGCATGCCGTAGAGAAAGTGTATGATGATTATTCACCTATCAAACTCAATTATGTGTGGTTGACATTTCATCTGTGTATGAAAGAAACCATGAAATTGGGAGGAGAAAATCGATATAATATTCCACATATAAATAAAAAAATGACTTCAAATGCTAGGTCATTTTCCTACGCAAATTTCATGTGAGCCAACTGTTGGAATTTAGAGGCACGTAAACATGTGATACATGCGCAGTGGAAATAAACAGTTCACGAACAACGAACAGTTAATTGCATGAACGAGTATGAATAATCATAACGAGGAATTTTACAGTAATTTGTATGCAATTTCCTCTACTACGGTATCCACGTAATCCCCTCGTACGGACTTGCACAGATTTTCCAGCGTTGAATCTGACGGAATTTGCTAGGAAAATTCCTACTATAGATTTTATGGAGAAATTAGGTTTCTTGTAGTAAATAATGACTCCCCAGGATGTCATATATATAGGGGAAGCCCAGCTTAAAGATTAAGCAATCTTTCTTAGGAAGATTTTTCCTACTCTTGCAAATCATATCTCCTAGATATGATTTCCCTAAATATATTTTCCTACAATAATATTCCATATATTATTTGAGATTCCTATTTAATTAAATCTAATTTAATTAAACAACAATAATAATTAATTCCAAATCAATATATTATTAATTAATTCTCCATAAATTAAATATTAAATCTAATTTAATATTTAATCAACCAACTATAATCCATAATTGGGAATTACTTGTTGTGTGACCCATATGCCCTCATACATCGAGCGATTAGTCAAACTAACAGTCTTAATTGAACCCTAGACAATAAATCAAACATTCTCAATATATGAGGTAAGTTGCGAGAAATGTGCAACTACTTGTAACTGAAACATGGGCTATTACAATATCTTCCTTTCATTCACGAATACTCGATTAGTCTTGAACATGATGAAGTGTCTATTCAAATAACTTAATCATATTGATGGTCCCGTTTTGAAAACCCATTTGCACGTGCGGAAGCAAAACGTTTTGATTGGTCATATAAAAAAACAGGGGGTGAGGGCGAGTGATTCATTTTTTTCTTTTAAGCTCATGTGTGTGTTATGCTTTATAAGCGAATGCATATGACAAGTAATAACATTAAAGGCACACAAGATTTATAGTGGTTTGGACTTAGATCCCTACATCCACTCTTCCTTCATGGGGCACCAACTTAACCAACTTAAATCGGGACTTATCACCCTCACGGGATTTCGGGATTGCTCTAGGATCAAACGGGACTTATCATTCACGGGACCCTCCCTTTCGGGATTGCTAGATGTTCTCGAGTTCACACTCAACCTACAAACTTAACCTACCAACCGGGTTTGGGTATAAGGTTGTTTGGTTTCAACTAGGGGTGAGATTTTCCCTTACATTTGTTTAGCCTCAATTAAGGATGGAAAAATCTCTCTAAGCTTAGGATATAGCATTTGTGCTTAGATCTAGGGTAGAACACTTTTGAATATATCGTGTATTTCTTGCTCTGTGTTCTATGGTGGGAATGATGATTTGGCTCTTAGCTTCAATGGTGTTTTCACACTCTTCCTCACACTTCCAAATTATGAAGGAAGAACTTGTATTTATAGTGTGGATTTGAATGTTCCGTTGGATGGAGTCACATTCAAATCCATACTAACCGCACACTTTGCGGCTTTTCAGTTTGGTTGTCTTCCTCTCATTGGTCCACGTCGGTGATTCAGCGCTATATTCAAATTCCTCGCCTTGGAACCATTGGGATCTACGAGCCTCGGTGTCTTGATTCTGTTACGAGCCTTCAGTCAATCCGAGCCTTGGTGACTTCTCTTCGGACCTTATCGTCGGGCATCCATCATGTCTTGACAATCGACCCCAGTAATTTATCATAGATTCTCGATGAATATGAGATCTTACTACGATCTGGTATCGATTTACGGAATTTCTTACCTTTGATCGATCATTTCATGATCGATCGTATAACTTTATCAGTCAAGATAGATCTCGGATCGGATTAGCATATTTAGGTTAGCATATCGGTTTAATCCCATTGGTCTCAATCACGATCCGATCTTGACCATCCGCTTCATCTTCATATATCGATTTGATCACGTCGATCTCGATCGGTCTCATTCTCTTCTCTTCGATTTGCAAACGGTCAATGCGCTCTTCCGATCACAACAATCGGGATCAAGGGAACTTCGATTTTGATACTCAAAGGAACTCATCTAACTCATCAAAAATAATATCGATCTCGATCATACTTCGATTAGTGAGTTTCCCCTCAATTTGTTCTCTCGTTCCTCCTACACATTATCGTAAATCGGCTTCAATAACACAAGTTGATAAATAATTAATCAAAACTAAAATATAACAATTTCCCCCTTTTTTGATAAACCCAAAACATTAAAATATATGCACTTTTAGGAGATCGGGTTTTGATTTAAAAGATCGATTCGGTGGTCACTTTGAAAAGTTGTGAACGTTTGATTCTGATACCAATTGATGGTATCCGTTCGTAAATCCACATTGAAAAAAAGTGACCTTTTGAACAATCGATACCAATTGACTTTTGAAAACCCATTTGACGCGGAAGCAAAACACCGGTGCATATAAAAAGCGGGGGTGAGGGCAAGAGTGATTCATTTTTTTTCTTTTAAGCTCATGTGTGTGTTATGCTTTATAAACGAATGCATATGACAAGTAATAACATAAAGAAAGAAGGCACACAAGATTTATAGTGGTTGGACAACTCGCCCTACATCCACTCTTCCTTCATGGGGCACCAACTTAACCAACTTAACCAACGGGACTTATCACCCTCACGGGATTGCCGACCCTCCCTTTCGGGATTGCTAGATGTTTACCGAGTTCACACTCAAGCGGGACTTATCACCCTCACGGGATTGCCGACCCTCCCTTTGGGATTGCTAGATGTTTCTGGGAGTTCACACTCAACCTACAAACTTAACCTACCAAACTGGTTTGGGTATAAGGTTGTTTGGTTTCCAACTAGGGTGATTAAGGATGGAAAAATCTCTCTAAGCTTAGGATATAGCATTTGTGCTTAGATCTAGGGTAGAACACTTTTGAAATATACGTGTATTTCTTGCTCTGTCAGGTTCTATGGTGGGAATGCTTGATGATTTGGCTCTGAGCTTCAATGGTGTTTTCACACTCTTTCCTCACACTTCCAAATTATGAAGGAAGAACTTGTATTTATAGTGTGGATTTGAATGTTACCGTTGGATGGAGTCACATTCAAATCCATACTAACTTTTCCAACGGGTTGTCTTCCTCTCATTGGTCCACGTCGGTGATTCAACATTATATTCCTCGATTCCTCGCCTTGGAACCATTCGGGATCTCTCGAGCCTCGGTGTCTTGATTACATTACGAGCCTTGGTCAATCTGAGCCAAACCCTTTGACCTTTGAAAAGTCTTGTTTGAACTATTCCAATCATAACCGTGAATATGATTGAGAGAATTAGAGACAATTTGGTTCTCGATGTCGATTTTATTTTTGTAATCGATATCATCAGTCGGCCTCGGTTTATGCATCACAGTTAGCAATTAACGTCGATCTTGACCATGCTCCTTAATGAGAATCTTCGATCTCGACAAGAAAAACAACCTTAGTGATCTTAGGTCCGATCGATTTTAAGTCATTAGCCTCTAAATCTCGATAGGTTCAGGTCATGAGTCTCGGTTCTTGCTTTTCTTCTCTTACTCATTGGATAACTCCGATTCGGTTAAATAAGATCATCTAGTGATTAGTGAGTTCCCCCTCAATTTGTTCTCTCGTTCCCCTCAACTGTTATTATCAGAATCGGCTTCAATAACACAAGTTGATAATGTTTTGGCATAATTAATCAAAACTAAAATATCCCAACACATATTATCTCCAATCGCTAATTGATCATGTATGTCACACTTAGCCACAAAGTCTAAGTTAACGTGCATCGGCCGATGACTTAGATCCAATTATGTCGAGAAGATAAGTATTCTTTCTAAATCCACTTTGAGGAATGAATCCTATTCTTGTCTCAACTACCACACACATGCACTTCATGATGAACCCAATCCAAGTCATATCTACCCATGGAAGGGTGCAAGCGTCGGTCATGGTCATAATTTATCACTCCACACAAGTCGTGCGTATTGACCTCAAGTCAAAGGAGTATCACATCGCTCCCACTAACCAGACACCTGTAGACACATATAGTGGAACTACATCAAACGGTTTCTCAGATGGGTATACCAATACCCTCTAAGGTATCTATGCATCCATCATGAGATACCTAGTAGTAGTAAGTGAGATCTTACTACACTCTCTAAGAGTATGATGCAGATCACACACCAATCTCAATTGCATCATCAATATCCCATTCTTGATGATCCTTGATCGGGGCCATTTGAGAATCATGCTTAAGTCATCTGAGTTCTCACAAACTCAATGACAACAATGACTCACGGGAACACAGATAAAAACAGATGCAAACAATCAAACATAATATTCTAATAAGTGTAACGCCATACATTTAATATTAAACAAAAAATAATATTAAACCAATATTGAATATTATCTTAGCATTATGTCCCTACAAAAGATTGTCTCTAGGACACTAACACTAACAATCTCCCACTTGAACTAGTGCTAATCACCTACACGTATAACCCCTAGACCATTGAAATGTCTAGTGTGTACATGAATACTTAAAGCCTTTGTGAAAGGATAAGCCAAATTATCTTCTGTGGGAACACGCTCTAACTCTATCTCTCCTCTAGCAATTATCTCTCGTATCAAGTGATAACGCCTCGATACATGCTTGTTTCTGTTATTGGATCTCGGTTCCTTATCTTGCGCAACCGCAAACCAGTGTTGTCACAATACAACTTTATTGGACTGCTGGCACTCGGAACTACCCCTAGTTCACTTAAGAACTGTTTTATCCAGACAACTTCTTTTGCAGCTTCTGCCGCAACAATGTACTCAGCTTCGGTTGTTGAGTCCGTGGTAGTCTTGTTTGGAACTATTCCAACTAACCGCCCCACCATTGAGAATGAAAATATAACCTGACTGTGATTTGTAATCATCACAGTCGGATTGGAAACTTGCGTCTGCATAGCCAGTTGCAACTGGCTCTGAATGTCCTCCGTAGACAAGAAAACAATCTTTAGTACATCTGAGGTACTTCAGAATGTTCTTGACAGCAGTCTAGTGAGGTTCAATTGGATTCTGCTGGTATCTACCAGTGATGCTGACAGCGAAGACCACATCAGGTCTAGTGCAAGACATGGCGTATATGGAGCCAATTGCAGATGCATATGGCAAATCCTTCATGTGCTGGATATCAGTGTTTGTGGAAGGATAATCCTTATTAAACAACTTAATCCCATGACATGTCGGTAGAGAACCTCTCTTAGAGTTCTCCATCGCAAATCGCCTCAACACCTTATCTACGTAGGTGGACTGTGACAACCCCAACATCTCCTAGGATCTATCTCTATGGATCTTGATCCCTAAGATGTAGCAGGCTACACCAAGATCCTTTATCATGAAGGTCTTTAATAACCAATCTTTCACCGACTGTATAAGCGGGATATTGTTTCCTATAATCAATATGTCATCGACATATACAACTATGAAGAAAATATTCTTCCCGCTTCGTTTACGATAAATGCATGGATCTTCCGAATTTCTATGAAGTCAAAGATTTGACAGCCTCATCAAAATGAATATTCAAACTCCTAGAAGTTTGCTTTTGTCCATAAATGGACAGTTTAAGCTTGCACATCAGATTATATTTTGGCTTAGATATGAAACCTTCCGGTTGAGTCATAAACACTTCCTTGTCAATGTTACCATTGAGGAAAGCTATTTTGACGTCCATCTGCCAAATCTCATAATCGAGGTGTGCTGCTACCGCAAGTAAAATTTGAATGGACTTGATCTTAGCAACAGGTGAGAAAGTTTTATCATAGTCAATGCCCTCGCATTGACTATAACATTTCGTCACTAACCTAGCCTTGTAGGTTTGTACTTTGCCGTTTGCATCAGTCTTACGTTTGTAGACCCAGTTGCAACCTATGGGTTTGACCCAATTTGGCAATTCAACCAAGTCTCAGACTTGATTGGTGTACATCGAGTCCATCTCGGATTTCATGGCTTCATGCCATTTCTCTGAATCAACATCTAATGTTGCTTCAGTGTAAGTTCTGGGATCGTCCTTATCCGGGATCTCCACATCATCATGTTCCTCTACGAGGAAACCATAATATCTAGTGGGCGGATTACGAATCCTAGTAGACTTACAGAGCTGTGGTTGTGCAGGTTGTACATTCTGATCGTGAAAATTTTGTGGGGCATCGATTTCATCAATGTCTGGAGAGTCCTCAAGAGATACACTTGCAGATGTCTCTTGGGCGGGAGTTTGAACTATGTTGTTCTCATTCAGTCCACTTGGAGTTTGTTGTGAAGGAAATGCAACTCCAATTACACTCCCACTGGCTGAAAGAGGATCACTAAGTGATAAACTTCCACCATGAGAGCTGCTGAATGCTCCCACTGATTCCTTGTCATGTTTCTTTGACAAGTTATCAGTCTCTTGGTTATCTCGTGGTTCTTGAATTTCTTCAAGTTCTATCATCTTATGACCTTGTTCCTTAAAGACATAATCTTCTTCGAGGAACCTAACCTGCCTAGAAACAATCTCTGTTTGTTTCTCAGGTAGATAGAAGTAATATCCTTTAGTTTTCTTAGGATATCACACAAAGTAACCCTTTTCACCTTTGGATTCCAACTTATCAGTAAACATTTTTTCACAATCATGGGGCAACCCCATGTTTTGATATGTGTAAAAGTTGGCTTCTTGCCACGCCATAGTTCATATGGTGTATGCTAAACCGATTTAGATGGAATCCTATTCAGAATGTAGATTGAGATTTGTAACGCGTATCTCCATAAGAACGTCGGAAGAGAGGAAAAACTCATCATGGACCTCACCATGTCCAACAAGGTTCGGTATGATTACTAAGTTTGAGTCTTTTATTTTGTATATTAAGAACATTATATCCACAATGCAACAAGTATAAACCATTCGATAAATGAGCATTTCCATACACATCACCATTAAGCGAAAAATAATAGTTATTATTTGCAAAATGGAAGGAAAACCCTTCAATGTCTAACATGGGAATAAAAATAATGTTGCGAGTAATAGATGGAACAAAATAACAATTATTCAGGTCTAAAACTAGAGGGTAAATCTAAAACGTAAACGTCAAACGTTCAGCAGCAACTGTTGCTCCATTCCCAACGTGTAAGACAACTTCACCTGGCCTAACTGCCTTGCTATCCTTGAGATCCTACACATTAGTACAAATTTGTGAGCCACAACCGGTATCTAGTACCCAGCAGTTAGTATCATTTGTGGACATGTTTATCTCAATAACAAACATACCTGTTCCAGTGGCTGAGACACCTTGTGTGTTCCGGTTTCTCTCTCGGACACTCCGTTCAGTTGCGATGTTCTGGGAGGAGTCCACTGTGATTGGATTCCATGTAACTTCAAGTAATCAATGAATTCATGGCTAAGGTATTTACCTCCTCGATCCGATCGAAGAGTCTTGATACTCTTACCAAGCTACTTCTCGACTTCAGCTTTATACTCTTTGAATTTCTCAAAAGATTCGGATTTGTGTTTCATAAGATACACATACCCTTACCTTGAGAAATCATCAGTAAAAGCAATGAAGTAGCCGAAGTGACCCCTAGCTAGAGTGGGCAATAGTCCACGGACATCACTGTGGATCAACTCTAGAACTTCTTTGGCACGAACACCTTTCCCAGAAAAGGGTTTGTTGGTCATTTTGCCCTTGAGACAAGACTCACAATTTCCATAAGACTCAAAGTCGAATGGGGTTAAGTAGTCTAACTTTCTTAACCTTGTAATTCTTTTCTCATTTGCATGACCAAGCCTACAATACCACAAGTAAGTCGGGTTTTCTTTCACCTGCTAGAACCTTGCAGTCCTTCTTCCAATGCCCCTTCTGCTTGCAGTGGAGGCATACATCCTTGCCCACCCTCTCCTTCTTTTGAACTCCACCTTTGGGCTTGAGGAAATTAAGCTTAGAGGCCTTTTTAGCCTTGCTCCTTTGCTTCTTCTTTCCTTTCGGAGCAGAAGAAGTAGAAGCACTCACCATGAGCATGGGCTTTTCCTTAGTATAGGAAGACTCAAAAGTCTTGAGCATGTTATGAAGATCAGGCATGGTCGATTCCATCTTATTCATATGGAAGTTTACTACGAAACTCGAATATGAATCGGGAAGCGACTGAAGTATGGCATAAATAACAACGTTGGTCTTAAGCTCAATGCCCAAACGACCAAGTTTCTCGATTAGCCCAATCATCTTCAAAACATGAGGGGAGACCATCCCTCCTTCAGCTAGCCGACATCTGAACAGATCTCTCATCACTTCATAAATCTCGGAGCGAGATTCAGAATCAAAGAGATCCTTCAGATGCTTGAGCATCTTGAAGGGGAGCATTTTCTCATGTTGCCTTTGCAACTCGGGAGTCATGCCGAGCAACACAACACACTGAGCCTGAGAAGTATCCTCTTGATGCTTCTTCTGAGCTGCAGAGTCAAACGCTTCAACCTCTTTGGTACCAGCCTCAGGGGTAGAGGGATTGGCGTGTCCAACACGTACTCAATTTTTTATTGCATAAGCACCAAATGCACGTTTCGGTGTCAGTCAAGAAAATTTGGCCCAACCAATTTGTCCGTTTTCAAAACACTTCTCAGTGATAAGTTATTCATTTCAACATGTTGGGATATTTTAGTTTTGATGAATTATGCCAAAACATTATCAACTTGTGTTATTCAAGCTAATTTACAGATAACAAGTTGAGGGGGAACGAAAGAACAAGTTGAGGGGGAACTCACGGAATCAGAAGTAGATGATTGAGATCAGACGAGGCTGCAGACGAGACTGATCGAGATCAAATGAGTTAGATGAGTTCAGAGTTAAACTGATGAGCTGTGCAAATCAGAAGAGAAGAAAAGCTAAGCCAGCTGATCAGAAGATCAGATGACCAGAACAGACCTGATCAGATGATCAGAAGAGCAGACAAGCTGATCAGAAAGAAACTGACCAGAAGATCAGAAGAGAAGGTTGCAGATCAGAAGAGGAGCAGATGAGACTGATCGAGATCAGACGTGATCGAGATCAGATATGAAGATGAGCAGATGATCAAGATCAGACGTGATTGAGATCAGATGCGATAAACCTGATATGCTAACCTGATGTACTGACCTGATGCTATCCTGAGATGCTGAACTGAAGATTTGATGATCTGATCAGTCGAGCTGATCAGATCAGGCAAAGAAGAAATCAGATAGCCTGAGTCAAAGTAACCTGAAGGTCAGGATGTCTGAATTCAGAGAACTGAACTCAGTCAGCCTGAGTGTCAGTATGCCTGATCAGACAAGGTCCGCTGAAGAGAAGTCTGCTGAATCAAGAACCCTGAGTAACCTGAAGACTCAGAGAATCCTGAATGATTCCAAGGCGAGGAATCTGAGGAATATAGCCGTTAGAATCAGCTGACGTGGACCAATGAGAGGAAGACAACCAGCCTGGAAAAGCTGCAGAACTTACAGAGAATAGTATGGATTTGAATGTGATTCTCTCCAACGGTAACATTCAAATCCACACTATAAATACAAGTTCTTCCTTCATTATCAAGTGTGGATGTGTGGAGAAGATAGCACACGAGATGCTACAGAGCCAAAGAGAGTTATATCCAAAGCATTCCTACCCTAGAACACAAGTCTGTAGATATACATATATATTCAAAGAGTGTTCTAGAACCCAACCTAAGCAACCCACGATGTATCCTAAGCTTAGAGAGATTTTCCCAACCTTAGCATTGAGGCTAAACCATTGTAAGGGAAAATCTCACCATAGTTGGAGAACAACCCCAAACCCAAACCCATTCTCGTAAGAGGTAAGTAGTGGTGAAGTGAGGTAGTTGTTAGGCAATCCCGAGTGAGGGTGATAAGTCCCGAAGGAGTGTGAACTCGTTAAACATCTAAGAGGCGAGCCCGAGAGGGTGATAAGTCCAGTTTGAGTTAGTAAACTACAGAGGTAGTCAGAAAACTCAATGTCGGGTTGAGTAAGTAAACTACGCGGAGTAGTCAGAAAGCTCAGGGCCGAGTTGAGTAAGTAAACTACCCGAGGTAGTCAGAAAACTCAAGAAGTGTTTGAAGGAATTTCCCTAGGAACAGGGAGAGTGGATGTAGGAGCTTGAGTCTCCGAACCACTATACATTGTTGTGTTGTTTACTGCTTTATGTTCTTATCTTGTCATACACATTCGATTATAAGCATAACACAACACATGAGCTTAAAAGTGAAAAATCTGTAATCACTCTGCCCTTACCCCTGTTTTTGTATGCATTTCATGATTATTCCGCATTTCATGGGTTTTCCACCGGGCCTATCAATTGGTATCAGAGCAGGAGTTCAAAAGATCACTTTTAATGTGATCACCTGAACTGATCTTTTTTAAAAGAAAACCCGTTTCTTTAAGAATGCATATATCTTAATGTTTTGGCGTCATTATCAAAAAGGGGGAAATTGTTGGGATATTTTAGTTTTGATGAATTATGCCAAAACATTATCAACTTGTGTTATTCAAGCTAATTTACAGATAACAAGTTGAGGGGGAACAAAAGAACAAGTTGAGGGGGAACTCACGGAATCAGAAGTAGATGATTGAGATCAGACGAGGCTGCAGACGAGACTGATCGAGATCAAATGAGTTAGATGAGTTCAGAGTTAAACTGATGAGTCATGGTAAATCGAAGAGAGAAAAGCTAAGCCGGTGATCGGAAGATCGATGACCGTAATGCACTGATTAGATGATCGTAAGAGCGCATAAGCCGATCGTAAAGAAACCCACCGTAAGATCGTAAGAGAAGGCTGCGATCGTAAGAGGAGCAGATGAGACCGATCGAGATCGACGCGGATCGAGATCGAGCATGAAGATGAGCGATGATCAAGATCGACGTGATTGAGATCGATGTATAAACCCGATATGCTAACATGATGTAACGACCGATGCTATCCCCGAGATGTCAATCGAAGATTTGATGATCCGATCACGAAATGATCGATCGAGCAAAGAAGAAATCGATAGCTCGAAGTCAAAGTAACTGAAGGTCGATGTTCGATTCAGAGAATCGAACCGGGCCATTTCGAAAGTGTCAAGATGCCCGACGCATAAGGTCCGGCCAAGAGAAGTCTGTCAATCAAGAACCCCGAGTAACTCAAGACTCAGAGAGAATCCTAATGATTCCAAAGCGAGGAATTCGAGGAATATAGCCGATAGAATCGGTGGCGTGGACCAATGAGAGGAAGACAACCCGACTGGAAAAAGCTGCGAGAACTTTACGAGAGAATAGTATGGATTTGAATGTGATTCTCTCCAACGGTAACATTCAAATCCACACTATAAATACAAGTTCTTCCTTCATTATCAAGTGTGGATGTGTGGAGAAGATAGCACACGAGATGCTACAGAGCCAAAGAGAGTTATATCCAAAGCATTCCCACCCTAGAACACAAGTCTGTAGATATACATATATATTCAAAGAGTGTTCTAGAACCCAACCTAAGCAACCCACGATGTATCCTAAGCTTAGAGAGATTTTCCCAACCTTAGCATTGAGGCTAAACCATTGTAAGGGAAAATCTCACCATAGTTGGAGAACAACCCCAAACCCAAACCCATTCTCGTAAGAGGTAAGTAGTGGTGAAGTGAGGTAGTTGTTAGGCAATCAATCGAGTGAGGGTGATAAGTCCGAAGGAGTGTGAACTCGTTAAACATCTAAGAGGCGAGCCCGAGAGGGTGATAAGTCCAGTTTGAGTTAGTAAACTACAGAGGTAGTCAGAAAACTCAATGTCGGGTTGAGTAAGTAAACTACGCGGAGTAGTCAGAAAGCTCAGGGCCGAGTTGAGTAAGTAAACTACCCGAGGTAGTCAGAAAACTCAAGAAGTGTTTGAAGGAATTTCCTAAGAAGCGGGGGGAGAGTGGATGTAGGAGCTTGAGTCTCCGAACCACTATACATTGTTGTGTTGTTTACTGCTTTATGTTCTTATCTTGTCATACACATTCGATTATAAGCATAACACAACACATGAGCTTAAAAGTGAAAAATCTGTAATCACTCTGCCCTTACCCCTGTTTTTTGTATGCATTTCATGATTATTCCGCATTTCATGGGTTTTCCAGGGCCTATCAATTGGTATCGAAGCGGGAGTTCAAAAGATCACTTTTAATGTGATCACTGAATCGATCTTTTTAAAAAAAAACCCGTTTCTTTAAGAATGCATATATCTTAATGTTTTTGGCGTCATTAAAAAGGGGGAAATTGTTGGGATATTTTAGTTTTGATGAATTATGCAAAACATTATCAACTTGTGTTATTCAAGCTAATTCTGAGATAACAAGTTGAGGGAACAAAAGAACAAGTTGAGGGGGAACTCGCGGAATCGAAGTAGATGATTGAGATCGAGGCGAGGTCAGCAGACGAAGAATGTCGAGATCAAATGAGTTAGATGAGTTGAGTTAAACCGATGAGTCATGTAAATCGAAGAGAAGAAAAGTTAAGCGGTGATCGGAAGATCGGATGACAGAAATGAACTGATCGGATGATCGGAAGAAGCGGCATGGCGATCGAAAAGAAACGACGGAAGATCGAGAGAGAAGGTTGCGGATCGGAAGAGGCGGATGAGACCGATCGAGATCAGACGTGATCGAGATCGGATATGAAGATGAGCGGATGATCAAGATCGGGCGTGATTGAGATCGGATCGATAAACGATATCTTAACCTCGATGTCTCGACTGATGCTATCTCCGAGATCTTTGGCGAAGATTTGATGATCCGTCGGTCGGTGATCGGATCGAAAAGAAGAAATCAGATACTGAGTCAAAGTAACTCGAAGGTCGGGATATACGAATTCAGAGAATCGAACTTCGGTCGGCTGAGTGTCGTTATGCACTGATCGAACAAGGTCCGTTGAAGAGAAGTCTGCTTTGAATCAAGAACCCCGAGTAACACGAAAACTTCGGAGAATCTGAATGATTCCAAAGCGAGGAATCGAGGAATATAGCCCGATAGAATCGGTGGCGTGGACCAATGAGAGGAAGACAACCCGACTGGAAAAGCTGCGGAGAACTTCTGAGAGAATATTATGGATTTGAATGTGATTCTCTCCAGCGGTAACATTCAAATCCACACTATAAATACAAGTTCTTCCTTCATTATCAAGTGTGGATGTGTGGAGAAGATAACACGAGATGCTTTCTGAGCCAAAGAGAGTTATATCAAAGTATTCCACTTTAGAACCACAAGTCCGTAGATATACATATATATTCAAAAGAGTGTTCTAGAACCCAACCTAAGCAACCCACGATGTATCTGAAAGCTTAGAGATTTTTCCCAACCTTAGCATTGAGGCTAAACCATTGTAAGGGAAAATCTCACCATAGTTGGAGAACAACCCCAAACCCAAACCCATTCTCGTAAGAGATAAGTAGTGGTGAAGTGAGGTAGTTGTTAAGCGATCCAGAGTGAGGGTGATAAGTCCGGAAGGAGTGTGAACTCGTTAAACATCTAAAGGCGAGCCGAGAGGGTGATAAGTCCGGTTTGAGTTAGTAAACTACAGAGGTAGTCGAGAAAACTCAAGGTCGGGTTGAGTAAAGTAAACTACGCGGAGTAGTCGAAAAGCTCGGTAGCGAGTTGAGTAAAGTAAACTACCAGGAGGTAGTCGGAAAACTCAAGAAGTGTTTGAAGGAATTTCCCTAGAAGCAGGGGGAGAGTGGATGTAGGAGCTTGAGTCTCCGAAAAACTATACATTGTTGTGTTGTTTACTGCTTTATGTTCTTATCTTGTCATACACATTCGATTATAAGCATAACACAACACATGAGCTTAAAAGTGAAAAATCTGTAATCACTCTGCCCTCACCCCTGTTTTTGTATGCATTTCATGATTATTCCGCATTTCATGGGTTTTCCACCGGGCCTATCACAACAAGCTTAGAGAAATAAAATAAAACGGGAATTAAAACACAAAATTCCTATGATCAATATTCAACAATCAAAATAAACATGGTCTTATAAATTTATTTTGTCTCCATTATTTTTCACATACTCAACGACCTCATAGAAAGAGTACGAATTTATATCAAATATAAATTATAATGGACTAGGATCCACATTCTTATTATTACAATATATGTTTTGGCTGATTATAATAATAATAAAACTGGTAGGTCACTAAACCAATTGCAAAACTGCAATTCCTAATTGATTGAAGGGTTCAATCGGATGTCCCTTAACTTTCGTTTTCCTGCTTTGGCTGGTGAAACAACGTCAAGTTGATTTACAACTATCAAGCGGCGACACTACCTGTCCCTATAAAAGTCCCGTTAGATGTGTTGGGGTTATACTGGAAAGTATGCTTTTACTTTGTATAACCAAACTGAATTTTCTGTCTTATTTACTGAAATAAATTATTTATCACTGATGCTTTAAATATCATTGAATGTTACATATATTTATTGCATAATTGTTCAATAAATAGTACGTGTTACATTGTAGTTAATTTAATGATACCAGATCACAGAAGATTAAATTAACAGTCCCTTGTAACTAAAAGTACGCTGTTCACGACCTAGATGGAAATGAACAATCCATCGTGAAAGGTTGAAGTGTAAGGCTCAGATTGACTTGTCTTGACCAAGAGATTACACTAGTGCATGACTGATGCACTGAATAGGACCTACATGAGGATAAATTCTTCAGCACTGAACCAGGAAGAATTAGACCTCAGTGGTTCGTTATTTCTTAATCTTCGTCCCTTAAATAGGATCGTGTGTGGTTAGGAATTATTGCTTTGACTTATGACGGGTAGAGAATTAATGAGATTCAATACTTTATATCTTGGGCAATATTACTAGTCACATGCAATTGCTAAGATTTAATACGAAGAATCATGTGCGAGTACGCTTGTTTGATTTGCCCCCTTGGGAGGTTCATAAGATTTATCATACCAAATCTTGCAAGTGGAATTTGTTTTCGGTATGGATAATAATGTTGAACTGTTCCTTGACCAAGGACAAAAGATATTAATTAATGAAAAGCTATTTCAGTGGCTTGAATTAATTAATGGGCTAGATAATCTTAAACACGGGAAATAATAAACGGGAGCCATATTAACAGTTATATAGGTTTAGATGGATAGTGCAATATTAATTATGTAGTGGGATTAATTAATATTTATGGGCTTGAATAATATTGTGGCTCAATATTAGATATTCAAAGTCCATTAGAAGGTCCATTCTTAATTCTCCTAAAGGCCCCTTAAGTAGCCCAAAGATAATGTCCAATAACTGAAAAAGGTGTTTAAAATAAAATAAATTATTGTTGCCTATTTTTCCTAATATTTCAAAAATAATAAATAAAAGAGGGAGAAAGATTTTCTTTGAATTTTGTTATGAAATGTAGATAAGTACTCTTGGAATACAAGATTATCTCATTAAATTCAAGAAATCTCCCACTTGGTTATTTGTTAAGAGATTTCGAAAATTTTGAATAAATAAGGACATGAAAGATTTTCTTGATTTTCTTGGAAAGACATTATGGAAGATATATATTCTTGAAATACAAGAATATCTCATAAATTCAAGAAGATCCAAATCTTGGATTCCTATTCCTTAATTTTTCAAAAAATACCATAACAATAGGGAGTTGAAATTTTTGTGGAATATTTTATTATGGAGAAAAGAATATATGAGATATATTCAAGATTTCTTGAAGATCAAGAAAAAAAATTTCCATCCTATTTTCCACCCCAAAAATTCGACCAACCCCATATCTATAAATAGGGGATGAGTGTTTCATCCCCAGTGCAATTTCATGTGTTGGAAAAATTAGAAAATCTACAAAGGTGGTGCAACATAATTTTATTTTTCCTTTTTGTTAAATTGTTCGCGAGTTCCTTCCACCGGATTGTTGAACAAGGACAAGGGAATACTTGAAAAGGACTTTTGGTGTGTTCGTGTGAACGGGATCCATCTTCTCAATGGTTGTCACTCCGAGAGGTTAGTTTACGTAAACTCGTAGTAATTCCGAATGCGTAGGATTTACGTGATCTATTTGTATGCATGATTGGTTGTTGAATTATTATTTGAATTAATATAGGATTAATTCATGCTAGTAATAATTGTTAGAATTAAATTTGTATTTAAATATTCAACCCGAATAGATCCGAACAATTAATTCCCCAACAAGATGTAGATCCGAGCAAAAGACTTTGGTCTTAAATACCCATTGGAACGAAATCTCCGGTTTACTTTTAATTTTGATGGAAGATATCTTATCAAATTAATGAGAAAACTATATTTTAGTGAGGATCGTTTTAAAGTCGGGTTATTAATTGCTTAATCGAGATCCAACATGTTAAACTACATCATATTTGAGCAATTATTGGGCGCCGCCTACCCAAACATGATTTTATAAGGACTAACACTTATGTGGGCGCTGCCTACCCAAACAATTAATACGGTCCGACAAGTTTTGGGCGCCGCCTACCCAAACAGTTATAATGCGGACTATAAATGTGTTATCGAATTATTAAATAAGTTAACAAAGTGGGAATTAATAACATATTAAATATTAAACTTTGAAACTTAAAAACTAATTTTAGCAATAAAGTTTAATCATTCGATTAATTATTAATCTTTTTAAATCCTTAATTAATCCAATTAATTAAGTTTCATTAGTCCAACTAATAAACGTGTTTCAAGTCCAACTTTGTTAGACCTTAATAATTATTAAATTAAAACTATTTTTATTTATTAAAATTTTGGGGCTCAGGTGCAAATTTCTAAAATTGCACGGGAGAGTTTGTCTCAAAATGATTTTGCAAAACAACCCTCCTCATATCACCGCCCAATCCCACAGATTCAATCTATAAACCGACATAACCCGACCCAATTTCCAAACCAATATTCCCAGTTCATCGAATCATCATTCAATCATAGTCAAACGAAGAACAAGAACAAGCAAGAATCAATCCAGAAAATTAATGACGAAAGCATTACATCAGAAGACCGAATCCAATGAGGGTAGAGAGACGAATCGCCGTTGCGTGAACGCGATGCGACACGAATCGCACCCCAAAATTCAGAAATCATGTGTCACGTCTTCGCGTGGATGAGAACCGCCACCGCAATACACCAGCTCGAGTGATTTTGCTTCACCTCAAAGTGGCTTGGCGAATAGCCACCGCATCATGGCCCATGCGATGAATCGCTCAAAGCGACTGTTCGGTAGTAAAAAAATTCCACCGTCGCTGCAACTCTTTGATGCCAATCGATTTCACCGAAGACAATGACTTGAGTCACCATCGCTCGCGAACCAGAGATGCGCCTCGGAGTCGAGCAGTAGATTAGAAAGCGCAGCACCATCATCACCGGCTTGAGAGTCCTCGCGAAGCGTCGCAAGACGCGGTGGTGAATCGCCGTCTTGAGCGACGTCGCGCAGTCTCCTCTGCCAGCGAAGTGGCTCGCGACGATGATTGTGATTTGGGTTTCAGAAACCTAATTTGAGAGCCAGCGAAGAAAACGAAACCAAAAGGGGAAAAATAATGTTTGAGCAATTAACAATTAAAAACAACCAAACACATTATCACAACCCCACGTCGATAACATATTTGGTGCGGTCATTAACAAAATTGACCGTACCGATTAATTTATAAAAATAAAAATATTTAATTTTATAAATCAAATAGTCATGCAATTTATTAAGAGCTTGAAGCTCTGATACCACTATTGGAATTTAGAGGCACGTAAACACGTGATACATGCGCAGTGAAAATAAAAAGTTCACCAACAACAAACAGTTAATTGCATGAACGAGTACGAATAATCATAACGAGGAATCTTATAGTAATTCGTATGCAAATTTCTCTACTACGGTATCCACGTAATCCCCTCGTACGGACTTGCACAGATTTGCCAGCGTTGAATCTGAGATGGAATTTGCTAGGAAAATTTCTACTCTAGATTTTTTGGAGAAATCTTGTAGTAAATAATGAATCCCCAGGATGTCATATATATAGGGGAAGCCCAGCTTAAAGATTAAACAATCTTTATTAGGAAGATTTTTCCTAATCTTGCAAATCATATCTCCTAGATATGATTTTCCTAAATATATTTTCCTACAATAATATTCCATATATTATTTGGGATTCCTATTTAATTAAATATAATTTAATTAAACAACAATAATAATTAATTCCAAATCAATGTATTATTAATTAATTCTCCATAAATTAAATATAAATCTAATTTAATATTTAATCAACCAACTATAATCCGTAATTGAGAATTACTTGTTGTGTGACCCATATGCTCTCATATAACTAGCGATTAGTCAAACTAACGGTCTTAATTGAACCCTAGACAATAAATCAGACATTCTCAATATATGAGATACGTTGCGAGACACGTGCAACTACCTGTAACTGAAACATGGGCTATTACGATATCTTCCTTTCATTCACGAATACTTGATTAGTCTTGAACATGATGAAGTGTCTATTCAAATAACTTAATCATATTATCTCCAATCGCTAATTGATCATGTATGTCACACTTAGCCACAAAGTCTAAGTTGACGTGCATCGCTCGATGACTTAGATCCAATTATGACGAGAAGATGAGTATTCTCTCTAAATCCACTTTAAAGAATGAATCCTATTCTTGGCTCAACTACCACGCACATGCACTTCGTGATGAACCCAATCCAAGCCATATCTACCCATGGAAGGGTGCAAGCATCGGTCATGGTCAAAGTTCATCACTCCACACATGTCGTGTGTATTGACCTCAAGTCAAAGGAGTATCACACTGTTCCCACTAACCGAGACACCCATAGACACATATAGTGGAAACTACATCAAACGGTTTCTCGGATGGGTACACAATTACCCTCTAAGGTATCTGTGCATCCATCATGAGATACCTAGTATCTCGTAGTAAGTGAGATCTTACTATACTCTCTAAGAGTATGATGCAGATCGCACACCAATCTTAATTGCATCATCAATATCTCATTCTTAATGATCCTTGATCGGGGCCATTTGAGAATCATGCTTAAGTCATCTTAGTTCTCACAACCTCTATGACAACAATGACTCACGGGAATACAAATAAGAACGAATGCAAACAATCAAACATAATATTCTAATAAGTGTAATGCCATACTATTGGGAAATTTAGAGTTTTGATGAAAGTTCTAAAACACATGTAATAGGACCCGGTCGGACACATTGGTATTTGGTGTTTTTAATACCGAGTTATAAGATGACGGTTGATAATTATTATATAGAACAACCGATGTATAAGATAGGTCACATATTAAGGGGAACCTCAATATGTATAGGTCGGATCTAAAGATCGGAAGAACAAAAAGATAAATTTGAAGTCCGGCGGGCGGAAAGCAAGAAAGACGAGAAGATCAAACGATCTTATAAAGTCAGATAATCAGATGAAGTCTTGAAACACAAATTCAGAAGACCTGAAGATCAGATGACTACCAGAAGATCAGACCAGAAGACCTACATCGGTAAAGAACACGCTGGTTGCTAGTTGAGTTAAGACAAGCGGCACCGAAGACTCTATCGTGTCAGCCCGATAAGTTATGGTAATCGAGTCGGCTCACACCAGTGGTAAGCGATGTTTCACCAAATCATACGTTGTTGATCGAACAAGAAGAATGTCGGCGTTAGTTGGTAGAACAAACCTTTGAAAAGTGCTTTTGTTAAACAATAAGAACAAGACACGTATGAGCGGGCCGATGTCACGGGATTTGGTCTTTGCTTGGTCAAACGGCTATAAAGACAACTATTCATGCTTTTCGGCCATGCGCCGCCCGAAGCACGCGTCACATCAAATCGTACATATCTATAAAATATAGCCGGAAATTCAAATTGCTCTCCAACGGCTCTTTGATTTCGAGGTCTATAAATATGGGATTACTCTTCAGAGTGAAGACACGGAAATTATCAAGAAGCTCATACTATAGCAAAATTTCCGCACGAAGAACACAACCTTGAAGATTAATTTTCTCAGTGTTCATCTCATAGTTCTTAGCACAAAAATCTTATCCTCTAGCTGTTAGGCTAATTTAATTCTAGGAAAGATTTCAAAGTTGGAACAAACAACAAATCTTACCCAAAACCCAAAGTTAGGTTAAGTTTGTTTAGCAAGATTTTAGACTAGGGTTTCTAGTTCTGATTTCTGGGATCGGTTGAGTGAGAGCTCCATAAATATCTGTTGGTGTAATGTGTTGGACTAACACAATAATCTAAGTCCAGTTGGTTAAGTCGGTTAAGTTGGTGCCCCTTGTGATAGGGAAGAGTGGGCGTGGGGTGGTTGTCGAACCACTATAAATCTTGTGTGCATTTACTGTTTGATTAAGCGCTCCACACTATTGCACACAACTTGATTAAATGCATACATATTACGAGTTAGGATCATTAGCACCAATTCTTGATCGTCGTCAGATTGACCCCATAGTCATCTGATTGAAAATAACTTCGGAATCTGATTTGAAACAAACTGGTTTTTCATACGGGTATAAACTAGCTTCCGCACAATCAGTTAAACTAATAGATACCGAACTAATCTGCCCTCAGGCGATCAGTAAGTTGGATATCAGTCCAAACTGATTCACTTGCACTCTGATTAGGCAAACTGCCATCACACCTGATCTGCGAAAAAAAATTTGAAGTCGATTCACCCTCCCCTCTACAGACTTACGCCCTCCTGAAACCCGTCCGGGACCTACAAGTGGTATCGGAGCGGTGGTTCTCTGGACCCAGCGGCTTTGAATATCATCGGTTCTTGAGGAAGAACCTTTGTGGTCACTTGGCGATCTTTAAAACCTTTTTCAAATCTCATTTGTTTTCAAACTCACGATCGGCATGGATAATACTTGGTATGTATCATGATTTTCCTAAATTTTCCATTGATGAGTGTCTGGTGGACGATATACATGAGCAACCATCTGGGATCAATAAGCAGCAGGATGATGGAAGTTCTTGAACGAGGACCCATCATCATCTATCATGACAACCCAGCTATTGGAGGTGATCCAGATGTTGCAGTTGGAAGTCTTGTCGAAAAGAGTCACCCCTATGGATCTTTGAAGAGAGAAAGTCAGTACCTTTGTGGATACGATAGCGGACACATAATCATGAAGACCATGGACAAGATAACCAGAGAAAAGATAAAGTATCTCAAGACAGCCAAACAGATGTGGGATACGCTTGCTGAAATGTGTGAAGGAAATGATCTGATTAAAGATAGCAGACTACAAGCTGAACTGGTGAAATTCGAGAAACTTAAGATGTTACCAAATGAAACCATCAATGAGCTCGATGGAAGAATCACCATGTCAGTCAACAAGTTACGGGAACTTGGGACGAGAAAATGTCGATAAAGACATCAATTACAAGATCTTGAGATCTCTGACTAAGAAGTGGGATATGAAAGTCACTGTAATAAAGGATTGTCAAGATATTGCTAAGATGAAGCCAAGCAACCTGTTCCCGAGTCTTAAAGCTCATGAGTTCGATTTGATCGAAAGAGGACAAGAAGAAGAAGACGAGTCGCCTGCTGAAACCACACCTGCCACATCAAAATCAGTTGCATTCAAAGCAGCCAACAACAACTCAAAGTCTACTGAACTTGTTGGAAATATTATATGCCAAACTGAACAGATTGCTTTGTTAACCAGAAAACTTGAAAAATCTAGCATCCAACTTGGTAACACTACAGGAAATCCCACATTCCGTGACGAATATTTTTGTGACGACACAAAATTCGTCACAATATGTTACCTTAAGGTGACAAATTTAATTTTCGTCACTAAAAAGTGAGAATTCGTGACAAATTTTATTTTTGTCACCACTGATGTTTTTTTCGTCACTAATTCAAAATTTTCATGATAAAAACAAGAAATTCGTCACAATAAACTTTGGTGACGATATTCATAATATTAAGTGACGATATTCAACGTCATAAAAAATAGTATTTTTGTGACAACTATATATTTTGTCATTAATTATTCAAAAGAATTGGTGACGCACTTAATTCGTCACAATTTTATTTGGTGACGATTGTCATTGTAATTAGTGACGATCATCGTCGTCATATAATATTAATTTTTCATGACAATTTTATGTTTAAATAAGCTAATTGTTCATAGTAATTAGTGACATATTCTTTCGTCACCAATATTAATATATAGTGACGATTAATAATATTTTTTAAGTGACACACTTATTTCGTCACAATATTATTCGGCGACGAACTTCATTTTAATTGATGACGATCATTATTGGTCATATAATATAAAATTTTCATGACGATTGTATGTTTCGTCGCTAATTGTTCATAGTAATTGGTGACATATTCTTTCGTCACCAATATATATATATATATATAGCGACGATTAATAATAATTTTTAATGACGCGCTTATTTCGTCACAATATTATTCGGTGACGATCTTCATTTTATTTAGTGCCGATCAATATTGGTCATATAATATTCAATTTTCATGACGGTTTTATGTTTCGTCATTTATTATTCATAGTAAATAGTGACATAGTATTTCGTCACCAATATTTATATATGGTGACGATTAACAAATTTTTTTCATATAAAATATAGATTTTATTAAATAAACCTGCGAATATAAAATATATTAAAAAATTTTGTTTATTAAGGTTCGAACACAAAACCTTTCAATTAAAATTGACAAGTAACCACCAAATAAGCTAGACGATTTTTATTTTATTTTGATGTTTATTATTTATTATCTTTTGGCCATTAATTAATTTTCCCGTATAAAATATAAATTATATTAATAAATCGAAAAATATAAATTTTCATCCTTCAAGGTTCGAACACGGGACCCTTTTACCTAAAGAGGATAACTACACCACTGGACCAAACACTACATTTGTCTTAGGTATTCTAATAGAAATATTTGAATCAATTTTTCAATATAAAAAATAAATGGATAAATGGTAATTGAACCTATGACCTTTCCAACAAATAACATGTCTTTCACCAACTAAGCTAGACAAAGCTTGTATTATTGAAAACGAAAAAATATGATAAAATAGAATATTCCCAATTAAATTCTTGGAAAGTTTATAACTAAAAAAGAAATTTAATTCTTGGAAAGTGGATAATCAAAAATTTGGGGTGAGAGAGGCTCGAACTCTCGACCTCAAGCTCACTCAAAACTATGAGACCTGCACGCTAGCCAACTGCGCCACCACCATACATGTAATTTTTTATGTTATAGTTTTTTAACTAGAGAAATTCTAGGATTCTTAAAACAAAACCCCCCAATTATATATTGAATATGACAAAGTCTTATGTGAAAATTTTCACATGCAAAATTATGCCAAAATTATTTACTAAAAATAAAAATAAAAAAATTTGCGGGTTTGAATTTGTTATTATTATTTTAAATCCTTTCCTGATCCCCATATATATATATATGTATACTTTTTGGCCAAATTGAGAAATATTGGATTTAAAAAAAAATATTAATAAATAATAAACGAGGCAATTATTCACTCTGATGGGGGGCCGAACACGGGACCTTACGCATGATATCATCTGTTTCACTTTCAGTGTTCTACTCCATGTTCCATACTGTGGATGTATGACAAGTGGAGATTAAAATATTATCCAAAGGCCCACCATAATTCTGGGTCCATGTGTTAAAGATCCAGGAAGTGGGACATATTTTGAACATGAGAAAATGACACAGAGGAATGAAACTAGGGACTTTAGGCGCCTGAGCGGGGATCAATTCCACTCGGGCACTTACTTTCTTACATTTATTTAATGAAATTAATTCTATATGTCCTAAAAATCATTTTTTTTCATCTTTTTTAATTCTTTAAACTTTAATATAATTATTATAATTTTTATTTATTTATAAATTTAAATTAAATTGTATTATATTAAATTATATAATTTTATTTATTTTTAATTCGAATTTTTTTAAAACTTTCTTTTAATTCTTTTATTTCATTTGTTTAATTTAACTATCTAATAATCTTTAAAATAATAATTTTATATTTTTTACATTATAAATTATAAATAAATAATTATATTTTTTTAAAATCGTATATTTCCTAAAAAAATAATTTTTTTAAATAAATACTGCTTTCTATTTAAATAAGTACTACTTTTCATTTAAACAAACAATACTTTCTATTTAAACAAGTAATACTTTTAATTTAACCAAGTACTACTTTTCATTTAAACAAGTACTACTTTTCTATTTAAACAAATACTATTTTTCTATTAAAACAAGTAATAATTTTCATTTAACAAGTAATACTTTTCATTTAAACAAGTACTACTTTTCTATTTAAACAAGTAATATTTTTCATTTTAACAAGTAATACTTTTTATTTAAACAGGTACTACTTTTCATTTAAAAAAGTAATACTTTTCATTTTAACAAGTACTACTTTTCATTTAAACATGTAATACTTTTCATTTAAACAAGTAATACATTTTATTTAAACAAATAATACCTTTCATTTAAACAAGTACTACTTTTCATTTAAACAAGTACTACTTTTCTATTTAAACAAGTAATACTTTTTATTTAAACAAGTAATACTTTTCATTTAACAAGTAATATTTTTCATTTAAACAAGTACTTCTTTTCTATTTAAACAAGTAATATTTTTCATTTAAACAAGTACTACTTTTCTATTTAAACAAATAATACTTTTCATTTAAACAAGTACTACTTTTCCTTTAATCAAGTATTACTTTTTATTTTAACAAGTACTACTTTTCATTTAAACAAGTAATACCTTTTATTTAAACAATAAATGCATCCTTCTCAATAAATGAATAAATTACAATCGAAGTCCTAATTAAACAATATTGTCACTTAAATACTTATCCACCTGTGTGACGATGATGTTTTCAAATAAAAGTTTGAAAAGATAAATACTCTGTTTCTACTCTTCTACCCTCTAATTCCAAAAGCGGAATGAGTAAGAAATAAGCCCTAATTCTATTCTCTCCTCTCCTCACTCCTCCCACAATCCACTCCCTCTGGGTCGTCGGCCCGTCGGCGACGACGGAACTTTCATTGGCGTAGGCGTCGTGTGATCTGCGGCATACGATGTGGCGACGAGTGTAGCACCTCCTGCAGATGAGACTCAAGTAGTCGCGCATCCGATCCGTCAGTGGCTTCCGACTTCCTCGGGCCGCTTGGAGCCCTTTGTGAGTAGATTTCTTAATTTTTTGTTGAGTTTGATATCAGTTGCTAAAGTAGTAGAGATGTAATTTAAAATCTTGATGGAGTTTTAATAAATTAAGGAATTGATATATGAGTGAAGTATGTTTGATTTATTGTGCCCTCAAATTGTACGTTTTTCAAGTTGAGAAAAAAAATGTTAAGGAGGTGGGTAGGTAGTTGATTCTTTGTGTAATATTTTGATAAATTTTGCTTATATGATAAATTTCTAGATGATTTATTTTTCGATTTTGATTGTGGTGGTGTTAGGTTTATTATACATACAATCGTCCATTGATAAGTTTGACATGAATTGTGAATTTGATTCTTCTCATTGTTCTAGTTTGATGGGCTTTTAATTTTTTTGTGGGTATGAATTTCACTAATTATGAGCATTATATATCGATGTTGTAATATTGAGATGAAGTTGTTGTGGTTTCGTTTTATTTCAATTTGATGTCCCCAATATCTTTCAAGGAATTGATTATAGTTAAGGTGGAATGAAAACCTTCATCTTAATTCCAAATTAGGAGATATAATATAAGATAAATTGTCGATAATCTATTCCAAACACATGAGAAGTATGCCGAAAAATTTCTCTATTTGGTGCCTATTTTTCAGGGAGGTCTATGATTAGATTTTGTGTTATATAGGAATTTCGGGTTTATACTCCTAAATTGTGCTTAGGGCTTTATTCTTCAAAAGCTGTTATTAAATAATTAGTAGCGGCTTGATTTGCACACTAAAAAGAGGATTGATATTTGATTATTCATTTCATTGTATCAAAATTTGTATTATTTAAATCTACTACATCGTTCTTGGGAGATGGTGATGTTTAACTCTTTGTTAAATTTTAGTGTTTTATCATTTATATGTATACAACGACACCACAAGTTTCTTTTTAACACTTTAGTTGTGATTGAAATTCTTTGGAAAATTTTCTTGATTGGGTATGAGTTTTGGAGTTAACTTCATTTCGTTCTCTTCTTGATATTGTGAAACTTTTATTTTTTGCTACTTTTAGTGTTGCAAGTGTATGAATGAGTGGATTTATGTGTATGTAGATGGATAAATTAAAAAGGATCTAAGGTCAGACATGTGAGTTAGGATCATCAGTAGGATTAAGGCTTATTTAAGTTGTGCTTTATTTTAATTAAGAATGTTTTATTTAATTTTTTTCATTATGGATAAATTATTAAATGCTTATGCACATACAGGTTATGGTTTAAATTTGGTTTATTGTTTGGGTATGTAGACTTCAGGTTGGGAACTAGGTTAGTTAGAATTTTATAAGTTATAATCTAAGTGGATAAGGTATGGACTTATGGGCCGGATTAGTGTATACATATACCTTTTTATTCCAGTAACATGTGCACATCTCATTTGTTTTAGTGGAAGTTATCTTTATTATATTGGATTATGTTGTGGTTCATTATATATTTTTTTTCCCGATAACGGTTCATTATGTTATTAATGAATCCATCATCTCTTGAAATGCAATTCTGTATATTAGGATTGAGAGATGACCTTATTCTTTCAACTGATGAAGGTATTTGTCTGCTTTGAGCACTGATATTGCCTTTGTTATCATATAGAATGTTTGGATGTGATCCTGTTTTTATCATTGTAGTCCATTATGGTGGGTCTAATTGAGAAGATTGTTAATTGTCTTCTTTTGCAGACTTATATTTCGTCAATTTAAATGTCTTTTTTGTTTCTGTGTCTTTTGATCGAGTCCTCTGTCCTTGTTTACATTTATTGCTCATTTGCTAATCAAAGGTTGCAGTATCTCTAAATTTAGTGACATTGTGATTATCTTATTCTTTCAGGTTTCTGATATGACTCCGGGGGAGGTCCAACAAACTTGAAACAAAAATGCAGCTTTGTTTCCAAAACAACTCTTTATAAAGGACTTCTAAATAAGCAAAGAGCTTAAGAAGGTCAACATGAAATACCTCAGAAATCGAAAAAAAAAGGTGTAAATACTTTGTACTGAGAAAATCACATAATCAAATGGAAACTTATATGGCGCCAATCCTTTGTTTAGCAAAAGGATGGATGGAAATTTGTTAGAGGCAAAGGAAAAATGGTAAGTCATGTCGACATATTTTTTATATTAATTATGTTACTAAGAATTGATGTTAATTTACTTCTTTCTATGCAATTATCAGGAGATGATGACAAAAAAACAAGAGAATATATTAAGCTCAAATTGAGAAAACTGTAGATGACAGTCTGACGTATTGTTCCGTGGGACAAGATATGTAAAGATCTTGGTTATGGTCCAAAGCTTCCAAGTAAACGTAGCTCATTCTTCTAATCAATATAAAGATGAACTAAAAGACACAAGTTGCAACAGTCTATAGCTCAGGTGCAAGAACTCTGAACAAAAGTACCAATACGATGGAAAGAGGTAGATGAGGACAATGATTGAAGCTAGGGTTTGATCATCTGCAGGTATGGGTTGAAAAAATTTATGTGTTTAATATATTATTTTTACTTTCTTTTATTCTAATTTGCATTTTCTATGTGAGTTGTAGATGCATATGGATTTGAATATTGATGAAATTTGGAGTGAAAGCGGAACACAGTTGATCGGGTGAAAAAAAGTACTAGGCAACAACGTTATAAGTTGCATCAACACTTTCTTAAATATCGGATCTACGAGGAGGCTAAGGATCACAAAACCAAATGCATCGACAAAGATAAGCTGGGAAAAACGTTGTGATTATTTTGCCTACTTTTGAATTCAAGGTAGCGTTAGCTTTGCTAATTTTAATGCACATAATTTCACGGTTTTAATGGCCAACACTTTTCAATTCAAAAATTCTGATTTGTGATTACAATTATAATGCTCTTGCGGCGTTTAAGTGAGATCAATAAAAAGCAGCGAGGGAGAAAAATGTTATGTAAGCATATCTTCTTTGAATGAAAAGCCTTTTTCGGTCCGTCGCATGAACTTGTGCGTATATGTTTTCGCTTTTTTTTTGCATTCCTTTTTGAAGTCATTTGGTTGTTTGTGTTATGTACCTTATTTGCTAATAGACATAAATTGATCCTAGGGCTAATCATAATGAACATAATCGAAATTAAAGCCCCCTAACTTATTGTTATGCAAAATGTGCCTAATCAGAATGAACATAATGATGATGTTAGGAGATCTTCCAGAATTTTACAGCCCCCTGCTTATCTTGATGTTTATAAAACTAATCTACCCAGTTCTTTACAACATAAATATGCAAATATGTCCATTACAACAAATATTTCGAATTATTAAGATATTGAACTCACTATTAGTCTAATGCCAACAATTGCAGGCGCATATACTATAACCTACATCAGCATACAACAAATATGGTTGAAATACTTAATCAAATTCTCTTAGGTATAAAAAAAATACTTTCCTGTCACTAATTAAGGAAACTGTACAGAAAAATGAAGCAGCTAAGCTTGCCATAGCTCACACACAGTGTGCGTGTTCTTTCCTCCTTTTTTCCCTGTAAATTGTTTCCATTAACTCAAAAGAAATCATCAATTAAGAATGCAGTGAAGTTATGAAAACCATAATTTGTGATTTCTGATTTATAATCTGTTGATAAAAGAAATAACAGAGAAATGCGTTGGTATGAGCCCTATGTCCATTACAAAGGTAAGCGGTATCTATATCGATTATTTGTTTACTTGTCATCTTTTCGATTCTCATAGAGTATTCCTGACCCCTATTTCCCGAGATAATTGAACATAAGACACGATGATATGTCGATAATTAAATCATATAAACATTAAAAAAAGGTAATTATGGGCATATTTTATTTTGGTCTTGGGTATGGTGATGAAGTAGCTGATTTTTAATAATTTTTGTAGTCTCTTGAACTTAAGAAACAAATGCGATCGGATTTACTTGTATGAGCAAACCAGCGATCTGAGAGAATAATGGGTGGATATCGACAAAAGGCAAAACAAAATTGGGTAAGTCGTGTAGACATTTATGATATTTGATTATGTTATTATTGAGGTTAATTTACTTATTTTTTCAATTGGTTGAGCATGTTGAGCTCGGAATAGAAGACCGAACTGAGATAGTCTTGGAGGTGTTGGGCCATGAAATTTGGATATACCAAAAGGGTATGATTACGGTTCAAAGCCTCCAAGTAGGCGGAGTTCATTGTACAATTCTTCTTCTTTGAATATGAAGATGAGCTAAGAGAAACAATGGAAGAGTTACCTTGATGCGGAGCTCAAGTGGAAGAACTACAAACTCAAGTAACTAGCTTGAAAGAGGACACGGCTACCACAAAATGAAAATCATGCGCCAAACTCTCACGAGCAAAATGACATTCTCCTTTGCCAAAACTCTCTGAGCAAAGTGCAACAATGGAACAAATTAATAGCTTTTATGAGGGAGAAAGGGATTGACATATAATTAAGGTTAGCTTCTATTTTTTTTTATGAGTTTTTGGTTCTTGTTGTTTTTATTTAACCTTTACTTTATTATTTTCATTTTTCTTTTAGTAGTACTACTCATATGTGTAGCTTTAAAGCTGGCTGTGTTAGAAGAGGGCAAATATGATGATTTATTTGTGTTCAACATGTGTAACAAATAAGGGAATGTGGTTCTCTAGTTTATCACTCTCGAGATTAGGTCTTGTTGATGCTATTTGAAGTGCAATTAGGTCTTATGAATCTTTGCAATTGCTGATTTTTTGGAGCATTGCAGCTACTGATTTGATTCAAACATAAATGTGGATATGTGTATGATAGAATTTATATTTTTAGCCAAGATATACGTGTATTGCGTGTATATAGATTGTGGTAGTACTATACTTTGTATATTTCACTACCAAATTGTGCTAGTTATGGTGTGTTAAATAAAGATTGATGCATTTTAGTTCGTTGATGTAATGATTAATAGAAGTTTGTTAGAGCATCAGTTTTTTCACCTAAAAGTATTAGTTCGGATCTTATTAGGTATCGGGTTTGGAAGTATTCAAAATCTTGATTTCCTTGTTATGACAAGGAAATCGTATAATCTTTTAATACCTAATAATAAAACTTTAGGTGAAAAAAGATGATCTCTAACAAAGTTAGTAATACTCATTCTTACGAATTGCATTAGGACGTTTGAAATTTGGGTGCGATCTTTAGGATTAATTCTATTGTTATGCCGAATGGTGCGTTCACTGGTTCAATTTTGGCTTTTATTGCTGATAACGTGTTTTTTCCTTCTGGGGATTTGCCTAAATCCGGTTTTGAACTTTTGAAGTTGGGCCTGATTCTGGTTTGCAGAATGCTGGATATATTGAAAATTTTAATTCTAGTGCACTGAGTATAAAACCTGCTAATGGTGCTTCTAATCTGAATTTGGGGATGGTTTCTGAACCCAACCATGCTACTGTTTTGACCCCTAATGCCTTGGATTTGAATACTAAATCATTTACTCAATCTTAGATTTTGGTTATGCCTTGAATTTTGATTATTTGACCCCTAATGCCTTGGATTTTGATTTTGGTAAGTGTATTTGTGCATTTAAAGTTTAGAATTATCGTTTTCTTGATACTTTACGGAGTTATGCTTTCTAATAAATTCATCTGATATGATATTTTTTTTATAGGTGATATCTAAGGAGGAGAAGATTTCAGATTCGTCGTTTGAAGTGCATTGAAATTATTTTTGAAGACGTATAAGACATTGTTTTTTTTTAATTTATTATTTCATGTAGTTTTCGTAACAAAGATTGTTGTTTAGTTTCTATTGTTTGAAGGTGTTTTTTGTTAATGCAAATTATTTTTTTATCTTTAATTAATAGTTTTGTTGTAATATTTATTATTTAGTATTATTATTTATTTAATATATATAAAAATTCAAATAAATTGGTAATAAAAGTAATTATTTCATGATGAAATAAATGCATCACAATATGTATCAATTTTATGACGAAATAATAGTCACGGTATGTTTATTAATCATGACGATATATGTTAATATATCAATTTCTTTAGTAACGATTATCATCATCGTCACTGAATAATATTTTTTAATGACAAAAAATATTGTCAACATTTTTACATCTTTAACGACGACGAATATTTCGTTACTAAAGTTTAGTTGTCATTATATCTATATATATAACCACGATCATTTTTTTGTCATTTTTTTGTAATTCTTTCATGACGAGAAAATGTCAAATATGACGAATAATATATTGTCACCAAATCTGAACTTCTAGTGATGATTATTATTCTCGTGACTAAATAATACATTATAGTGACAAAAATAATTCATCACAATTTCCACATCATTTTGCGACAATAAAAATTTTGTCACTAAATCATATATTTAGTGACAAATTTTATCGTCATTTTATATGTACACATATAACGACGATCAACATTTCATCACCGAATAACAACTCTTTCTTGACGAATATAGAAAATGCGACGAAATAACCAAGCTAATTGTGACAAAATTAACGTCACTAAAGTAACCTTTTTTGTGACAATTGTTTATATCATCACGTAAAATTGAACTTTAGTGACGAAACGTCATATTAAGCGATGAATTTTTGATGCCTAAAGTGACAATTTATGCGTCACAATAGATGGAAACATATAGGGACGATGACCTTTTTCATCACCAAATGATGCCCTTTTCGCGATGAATTAATACACCGTCACATTTTTCATAATACCACGCATTATAAATGACGATCTATGCCACAAAAAATTTCGTCACAAATTTTCAATTGTGACGAAAAATGATTTCGATGGCGAATTTTTTTTAGTCACAAATTCTCAATTTCTGTAGTGAGTATCACCAGTTTTTCGGGGATTATCAAAACAGAGGAAGAGATAGGAGAAGTGTTCGATTTTGAGAGAGTTAAAAAAAAGTCAGTCAGTGTGAGCGGGTTAAGTGAGGCGATCAAAGAATCTTGAAAGAAAACTTCGAATCGGTTGAGGTCGGATAACCAAACTACGAGTGATGATTTAGTCGATCGATTCGGTAACTATCGGTTGATGGCGATGTGTCTTGAAACAAAGTTTTACGTGTGAAAACCCGGTTTGTATCGTCGATTCCAAGTTTTATCTTTTTAATCGGATGGCGAAGAAATATCGGTCGGTCGGTCGAAGCAGTGCTTTGTCGATCTTAATAGAATGTATGTGCTTTAAGATTGTGCGATGTGAGAGCGGTTAATCAAGCGATAAAAACACATAAGATTTATAGTGGTTGGGACAAACCGGTCCCTCGTCCCTCTTCCCTTTCTAAAGGGGCACACTTGAAGCTTAACCGGCTTAACCGGTGGACTAAGTTTAGTGTGTTAGTCAACCACAGTACCTGTGAGATGTTTTAAGAGTTCTCCTCCATGGAGATCAATCGGTACTAGAAACTCTGGGCTGAAATCTTGCTAAACAACTTATCTAACTTGGGGTTTGGGTAAGATTGTTGAGGTTCAACTATGAAATCTTTTCTTGCATACCAAGCGACCTAAAAGCTAGATGAAAAGATTTCTTGCTAGAAAACTTATGGGATGAACACAATATAAAATAAGCTTGTTGTTGTGTTCTTAGATGCGGAGGTGACTATAGTTTGAGCTTCTTGATTATGTTGTTTGTCGAAAGCATTTCCGTGTTTCACTCTGAAGTGTGATCCCATATTTATAGACCTTGAGATCAAAGAGCCGTTGGAAACAATTTGAATCTCAGGCTATTTTAAATAGAGTTGGAGCTTGATGTAGCGTCTTGAGGAGCGGCATGAAAGCGTGAATGTGTATTTTATAGCCGTTTGAAGAAGCAACATCGAATCCATGATGTCGGCTCTGTTCATCGTGTTTCTTCCTTATTGGATGGAAACCTTGCTGCGGTGTTGTTCCTCCAACTAAGGTTGGTATTCTTCTTGTTTAGATCGCGGGCGTATGATAAGATGAAAGATCGGGTTTTCATCTTATGGTGATCGATCGATCTGGTAGTCGATCCACGATAGGTCTTGGCTTTGTTGACAGCTTCAATTTGGTGACTCTGGTGATGTGGGTCTTGGTCTTATCTTACGGAAGTCATCGATCTTCTAGTATTCGAGGTTTTGAGCTTCATGACTTACTTTGGGTTATCGACAAGATCGATTCGATCGATCTTAGATTACAGTTTAGCATTACGCCTTACTGTCGGGATATCGACTTTCTTCCGATTCTTGAGATCGACCTTTACATATTGAGTTCCCCCTCAATATGTGACCTATCTATTACATCAGTTTTTCTATACAATCATTATCAAGCTTTGGTCTCTATAAGCGATAATGTAAACATCGGTCATTAAGAATTTAAAATTTGGTCTGTACATGTGTTTTGGAACTTTCATCAAAACTATAAATTTCCCAACAATTTCCCCTTTTGATGAAACCCAAAACACTGAAAACAAGCAGTTGATAAGTATAGAGCGATTAAAGAGAAATGTCGGAAGACAAAGAGATTTTGTCTTGGGATCGAGAAAGATAAACTTTTTCATTAGATATGTTGATTACATATTTACATCGGAAAAGTTTTTGAATTTAAAGCGGTGATCCTAGGCGTCTTACGAATCTTCCTCCTTAGGCTTGTATCATACGGCATTTCTCTTTTGGTCTTGTGGAGCGTTGAAAATCGATAGAGTTTCCATTTTGACATCGGTTATACGCACTTGATCGGTTATATATGCGATTTGCTCAAGATGTCGAAGTAGAATCTCTCAAATGCGATCTGTCGAATGAGCATCGCTTCTTTGGTATATTAGAGATCATACTCTTGGCGGAATATCTTTACATTTATAAGCTTGGCCTCATTTTCGAGATACTTGAAAATGCGGAAATTTGATACGTAACGGTTGAGGAACTCATCATCTGGTGATTCTTCTTTTGGAACAAGATCGAGGACAAAGGCATCACAAGCCATTCACCGATCTTATTCCATTCCTCAAACCTCTTAGCGTGTACCTTGTTTTTTTTGGTATGATCACAAATCGACTCTTCTTTGGCCTGAGGGTTACGGTGTGCGATTTTTCGATCAATCCTTTCTTAGCCCTTGATTTGAACCTGTTTCAACCCATACCTTGTGCAGATTTTTTTTCCTTCTTTCTTCTTCTTTAAATACGCTCTTTGGACAATTTCCATTAGCTCCCATATCGGCTGTGTCGACTAAACATTATACGGTGACTTTCTGATGCGAGTGGCCGGTCGATTTTGATGTCGGCACCCTTGATGCCTTTCTTGCAATTGAGCTTTGTCATGGGCCTTATCTTGATGTGTCGAGTTGGTTTCTCGAATCCTTCCCCCTTTTTGGTTTGATCAAAAAGCGCATTGAGAGGGAAATCGAGACCCAAAGTTGGTGACAATGCACGATTTAGATCATTAGCGAGATAAACACGAAGTTTGGTACATTTAGATTACGAGCGGTTATGTCAGCTCTTTCTTGGCGGTTTCCATTGTAGCTTGAAGTGTCCAAATCATTTTGTCAAATTTTTCTCCGATAACTTTCGAGCCTTTTCTTTGAGTGTCGGAAAAAGAAGATTGATTTTGATCCTTTGTTTTGACTTGTCATCAGCCAGTTTTGTAGCCTCGCGAATATGGTGGTCATGGATTGGGAAGGCGATCTCGATTGCTTGATTTGTTTGAGGCGATTTTGTCTACGATCGATTTCTTACTCCTCAATCTCTTCTTCGGAGATCTTTGGAGACAAAATCGATCTGATCGAAGTTGATCGATGGTGATTTGAGATGTAGGAATTGGATCATCACTTGTCCGAGGTTGGATTTATTTTAATGCCTCGGTGGTTGGTGCGTGAGCTGCGACACAGTTCCTTTTTCATCGGCGACTCCGGCATTCACCATTTCGGCGTCTGTTTACGGAGCTTCTTGGCGATCTCGGCTTTTTTCTTCAAAGCAATTCCAACTTCACGTGGATCGAGCTTTCCGCAGTTTATAGGATATGAGCTCATTTGGTGATCACTGGCGGAGACTTACCATGCTCGAAGTCAAAAATCTGCGAACTCATCACCACCCATCATTCAACAAGTAAGATAAGATCGCGAAGCTTTTTGTCTGAGGATCTCTCGGTGAGATCTCCATGACTAACTCTCGATAGCGAGGATGGGCGACCCGGTTGGATACATCTCATCAATCTCTTGTTCAATTCTTAGTCGACCATTTTTTCGATGATGGTCTTTGTTGATCTGGATCTGAGGAATTATCTGTCGAGTTACGTTGGATGAGATGTGGAAGCTTCTGTATGTGCTTGAGTCGGCGGAAGTTGACCGATTGGTTAGAACCTGCCGGTGGATTTACTGGCGTAGTGGCGATTGTATAAAGTTTAGGGTTCATGGCGGGTGAACTAGCGGAAGACGTGCTCAGTGACCTTTAATCGGCGGTAGATCGGCTGAGTTGAGAGAAGTAGGTTTATCGATTTGTGCTTTACCTCGGATCGTTACAGCGAGCCCTCGGGTTGAAGCTTGCTGTCGATTCCATTCTTTGTTGCATAGCCTTTTATTACGGCGCTCTATCTTCTTCGACTCGTCTTCTAGTCTTTAGAAGTCATGGTAGCTTCTTTGCTTTCTTTGGCCTCTTCTCCACAGGCCTTCACGGTTTCGTTTCTTTTTACGTGGAGCAGCCCCGGGTGCTGGATGGGCGACTTCTTTGCTCTTTTCCTTTCTTGAGTTTTTGTTGGAGTGGGCTCCTTGTCATCGTCACGGTGGCCCATATATAAGAGAAGTTGATGAAGGAAGGCATTGTAGGACTTAGGTCCATTACGATTCGGTAGCTTGGCGATTTGTCCTTCAATATAAGCGCAACCTTGTTGAATTCTTCGACTCTCTTTTTTGAAAGACTGCTGGATTCATTGACTCCAAATTTTACCCCGTGTTCTTGGAGCAAGATGGCTTTTCGAAGCCGGAAATTGCGATTGATGTTAAGGCCCGTCAATTATTCTTTGCCATCTTGTACATTTTAGTGATGTGAGAACATCTGGGCTAAATAAATTCCCATGATCGTTCTTGGCAGAATGTCGAACAACGATCTGTCTTTCTTTTGAGCATTGGCGCGATGAATCCAGGCTTTTACGATGTTTATGCGCCTCTCTTTGGCTCCTCTCTGATTTTTAGTCCTCATTCTCCACATAGTGTGCGGTGAGATTAAGCCCTTTAGTAAAGCTGAACGAACCCAGTGATGTCTGCATTTGTCGATCGATTTCTTCTCCGTTGTTGTGACGTGGATTCAAATCTCACGTTTTCTATATCGCTCCAAATTGCGCAGGTGAAGTCTTCATCTTTGCATCCTTTGGATTGCGAAAGCGAACAATATGTTTCGATCCGGCCTTCTTGGAATTTGTTTCCACCTCCATGGATTAAAGAATCCTCGGTGGTTCCAAAATGAGCGAACTTATCCTCAAAGATCTTCGTTGCGGTAGCGTAGTTGCACATGATCTTTCCTAGTCCGTAATTGGCCATCTCTGGTGAGATAGACTCGTTAAATTTGTGCATAATCAATATCAATATCATCTTTGCGGAAAACAAAAAGGCAATGAAGCATAAATTCCGAAAAACAACTTTTGAAAACAATGTTTTATCGGAAAGAAAGATTCATCATTAAGCGTAAAAAAGAAAATATTGCAGTTCAAATTTTTAGGAAGAATTTTGAACTCTAAGAAATCGTTTTGAAGCGTAGAAAATTTGAAGTTTTAAATTGAAAGTAATGCAAGTTTGTGAAGCGAGAAAAACTACGGTAAGGTTTGATGAATCTTATATAGTAGGAGGGTACAATAAGACAAGATTTTGAAGATCAATCGTTTTGAAAAAGATTATGCGCTCAGTTAGCGGTTTTGATCGTGAATTCGAGGAAGCATACACAAACTTTTGGATTTAAAAAGCCTGCGATCAAATGGCGGTTAATACATGTACTTACGTCCGCATTAAATGATTTGCGGAGTACTCGTCACAAGGATAGTGGAGTGCGATAAGGCGAAATATATCGAATCTGATCAGATAAATAAGTAAAGAAAAGAAAAGAATCGTGTCTGGTTGGTGATGTTGTAATCGATCAATATTATATCGATATTGATTCCAACTTGTTGATCTTAATCATTTGCACTTTAAGCCTTAGAAATTTCCCAATTGGTCCTTTCAAGCTGATCTTCTCCGATTGCATCGATTTGTTGAAACTTGAGGGCTTAGTGATCTTTTCCTTAGTCGTCGATTTCCCTTTTGATCCTCCTTGATGGGTTGAAGTTCCCCCTAGCCCGATATTTACGACATAGGCTGATATATATCGATTTATTTGAGTTTCAAGCTCGTGGAGATCTCTCATCGATCATGCTAAGTAAGTAATGAGTTTTGGTTGACCTCATCGATTCTTTTCGGATTAAGCGATTCTTGGGATAAGTGTTACCGCCCAAAACTTAGTCTAGAGTAGTAGCTTCTATTCCTAAGTAAGGCGTGATTGACATCGTAAAATATAAATGCGAATCTCTCGATATGTCAATCAGTAGTAAATTTATCAATTATCGATCGCGTGATTTCTACACTCTGTCGCTTTTGATGCAAATTTCTCGGATAGGCTTCTTGAAATGGAAATTGCATTTGCATCTTCTTTGCCTCTATAAATTGGACCGATGTTTTACCTGACTTCACCCATTCACCATACTTATCTTCTTTGTAAGAATGTGTATCTTGGTGAACCCTTGTTTAAATTGAGACTTCGGCAAACACTTTTACACCCTTTTATGATTTCACCTTCTCAAATCAACCCTTTGCATCCTTATTCTTTGTTTTCTTCATCATCTTGATTTCACTCGATTCTTTGCTTCTCTACCACCCCGGCGGCCGGATCTGGCATTGCAAGCGAAGACACTTCTCCTAACCGTATACCTTGTGTGTCTATCTGGATGATGTAACGAGAACCATCGGACTTAATGCGGTATAAAATATACACATGTGCCCATGAGATCTGACGACCAACTCTTTGCTTCCGTGCTCCGTTTTGCTGTTGGAGAACCCTCTTACACTTCACTTTGGGGCTCGGGCTTAAGAATCCTATCAAGGCCTCATCGCTCGGTTTTCTTGATCTTGACACTGCGACCGCCTTGGGATTCTGTTCTTTAAAGCCTCTCTCACCCCTTGTTAAGTGGGGGAAAATGAGAGTTTAAAATCTCTCTCTTTCCTTCTTACGGGGGTTAGGATGAGGTTTTAGGGTTATAGGTTTAGGATTTTGGTTAACATTTATATCTTGACCTAGGGTCTTCTTGTACTTGTAACTGTAACCTACCGCGGGTTTTTATCAATGAAAAGTTACATTATTTCATTGTTGTGTAAATTCACCTTTCTTATCGATTGTTAGCTCTTAATCTACGAATCTTGCTTGTTGAATATCAGCTAAAAGCGAATCACAAAAAAATACTATAACCAAATTGATTTAATCGGATAATCCTTTAAAAGCGAGCATTTTCATGTCGATAAACCTTGAATCGTCGATTCGAGTTCCTTTAAATGATAGACTTTAAATCGATAAACTAAAAATCGATAAGTTCCTTTGGATGCAGTAGCGTGTAAGTCGATCGATTTTTTTTGCTTATCGATCTCTTGAATCGATTAAGATACAAACTCATTTGATTTCTCTCGATCTGGTTAGTCTCTTAACCCGGTAGTTTACGGAAGCATTCCATCAAACATTTTAGATTTGACATTTCTCCAAGATCTAGAAGTCCTAGCTCATTGCATAAATCTCGAAATCGATCTCGGCTAGTGGCTTGGTTAGAATATCGATATACGTATGCTCGGTATGAATCTTTTTCCATTCGATATTCTTCTTTTTCAGCGTGATCTCTTATAGTGGTGTCGACATCCATCTTTGCATCTTAATATGTAGAGCCCCGGATTACAGTGATTGCAATAGCGATATTCTTATCACCGAGAAATGAGTGCGTTCTTAGCTACAATGTTGTAATCCCTCATTGGCATTGAGCGAAGCGATTAGAACAACGACTTCTGCGACCATATATTACTGCTTGGGTTGTTGATGTATGGCCCGATATGCCTTTGAAAACCACGAAGATCGGGTTCTTCCTAGGCCCGACATGTTCCTTGAGGTTGATTTTAAATGATCTTGCAACCTCCATAATCGAAATCGAGAATACCCACTAAGCTCTAGATTATCATCGATGGGTAGAATAAACCAAGGTTTATTGTTCCTTGAGATATAAAATCGACTTGGTACAACTACAGGTGGTGATCATTGGATTTGCTGAAATCTTTACATACACCCTCTTGCAAAGTGATGCTATGCAGTGCTGGCTGGCGGTCGAGGGTATAATAAAAGATCGATGAGCCCTATATTCCTTGATTTGTTTACGACCGGCCTGTCATCTGGATCCATCTTGAATCGTCATCATAGGAATTTTGGCTTCCCTTACTATTTTGAATTCCAAACTTAGCAAAAAAAGATTCTAGTGTACTTTGCCGGCGAGATGAATATCGCCGAACTTTTGTTTAACTTGGAGACTGAAAGTAATTCATCGACCCATCATGGACATCTCGAATTTTCCCTTGCATCAGTTTTGAATCTTTCACATAGGCTCTTGTTAGGAATCGAAGATGATGTAAATCAGCGTAATCGAACCATCGAATATCTTCTCCATCTTCTATGCGAATAAGGTTACATCCTTTATTTCCTTTAGTGAACCACTTTCAATCAGAAGCGAGAGTGTATCATACCCGGATTTCATGAACTGTTTCGAACCATAAGAACTTTTCTTAAGCGATACACTTGGTTGCCCTTTTCAAAAGCACGGAGGTTGTTCGACATAAACTTCCTCCAGCTAGTACCCGTTTAAGAAAGCACTCTTTCGTCCATCGATACGATGTGAACCCTACGTGGGAAGCATAAAGCAGCTTGACGAAGAATGGCTTCAAAAGGCGGCGGCTGGTGCAAAAGATCTCATAAGTAATCAATTCCTACGATTGTGAATACCCCTTACAGCTTGACAAGTCTTGCCTTATTTACGGTGATGACATTTTCTCATCTCTCTTGTTCTTGAAGATCCATTTTCGTACCAATTCGTCTTGATGATTTTAATGCATCTACTAGTTCCCCATACGCCATTTCTCTGCCGGTATTTCGACTCCTCATAATGGCGAATCCGATTTGCGTCTTGTAATGCTTATCTATTGTAGTTGGTTCCTTCATAGGCGGAATACTTGACAATACATGGCACTTTCACCTGTCGATGTCTAGTTTTTAATTTTATCGAGCGGGTCTCGATTATTAGATCGGTTGGATGGTGGTTATCGAGTCATACATTACGATTTTCGTCGGTTTTGAGAACATCGTCGTTTCGATAAAATCTTATTACTAGTGATTGGGAGTGGTGCGGGGTTATGGTCGCTTGATAAGAACAAGTCTCGGTGATGTTGGAATCATCATGTCTTTGATCTTCGTGAGAACCGAAGTTCCCCACGAGCGGATGGTTCGATTCGCTCTCTATCTCGGTGAATCGACTTTTTCATCGGCAGTTGTTCGTACCTTAGGATCCTGATTGATCGGTGAGATCGGCTAGAATGCGGAATGTAAATTGATCTGTTTTTGATCCTTTTTCCTTGATCGTTAAATGATCCATTTAGAAGATCGGAGTTACAGTAGATCGGTACTTCTTGATACGGCGATTTCTCTTGATCGGAAGATGCTTCATCAAAAGCTACATGGGGTGTTTCTTCCACAACTAGGGTTCGTTTGTTGTAGACCTGAAAGCTTTGCTAGATGAGAATACCCTGAAATATACCCTCATCGGACTTGGCCTCAAAAGTCTTCATGACTTTTCCCATTGTTTGTGTATGAAACACTTGCACCCAAAAAAACATGGAAGTAACCTCGAGGTTTTCGCCTTCAGCAGTTAAATAAGTGTTTTGTAGTGAGCCTTAGTGGGGAGACATACATTCTGCGTATGGCATGCGATGTTGATTTATACGCGAAAACGATTTGGTATCGCATGTTCGGCTAACATTGTTCGGCGGCTTCTTTGAGGATTTGTTTTCTCGGATTCATTTACTCCGTTACATTGTGGCGTCCTACATGCGGTGATGTTCATCTTTGTATACCAAACTTAGAGCAAAAATCGGTAATAAAGGAGTTGAAGTGCGTACCTTTATACGATCGATTTTTTACTACGACACCCTTCTCATTTTGTAATCTTCTTAGCGACGAGGTATCTTGGTTGTCGTCTCATTCTTCTTATGTAAGAATATAACCCGGAGTAAACTTGGAGTAGTCATCCGCGATTACGAGTGTATTTCGTCCGTTGAGGCGGCGGGTATACTTGGTCCCAAGCGGATCCACCATAAACTGTTGCGATACTCTGTTGGATCTTTGGTCGAAAATTCCTTTGAATAAAGCTTTGATACTGTTTTTCCCTTGACGGCATGCATTACATATACGATCCTTTGAGAACAACGTTCGGAAGTCCTTCCCTTAGAGACATCCTAGCTATCTTATTAAAGTTTTAAAAAGTTAGGATGGCTCATTCTTTTGTGAGAGCAAACTCGCTTTTGGAACTCTTAACAATCGACCGCATTTCTTGGACAACCATTTTCAATCGGTGTAGAGTCGTCCTTTTCTTGAACCGAGTTAGCAAAATCTGTTGAGTGACTTCGATTCTTGATAGTGCATTGATGGATCGAGAACTCAACCTTTTGAATCGTTTCATGAGAATTGTAGAAGCAGATAATAGGTTGTGCTTCGGACCTTCGACATCTGAGACTCGATTACTTGTACATCATCATTCTCTAAGGTTCGAACCCTTTGGTATAACCAAGTTATCATCATAAAAAGAGTACCGCAGCGAACCTTTTCTACATTTCTATGTAAGGCGGGGAGATGTTTGCTTCGGTCATGTGCCTTGAGCATCCACTATCGATGTACCCGGATAGTTGCTTACACACACCTCTTTGTTAGCGGACCCGCAAACACGCAATCGGATCGGGTTTTAGGTACCCACCGGATTGGGTCTGAGGGGTTAGGTTTGGATTTGAGGATCATACAAGCGAAGAACTTCTATTGTGATCGGTCGGATCGAAGGCACGATTTTGTCTCCCATACTGTCAACATAATCATACTTATCCTCATATGCTTTTCGATTTGTATGATTACTTGTGTGAACCTTGGATGACTTAGAAGACTTATGATTTAACTTTTCAGTTTGTCTTCTTTTTATCGATTGTGGTTGGTCGGTGACCCTAAATTTCATTTGTAAGGGTAGAGTCATTTGCTACCATCAAAGATTCATATCCTTTTATAGATGGCCGATGATTTACACAAGCATTATTAAGCGGTGACCTTGGCTTGGGTCTCGATTAGACTTCCTTTTTGGGGTTGTCTTTTCACGATTCACGATCATTGATCGGAGTTGAGGTCTCTTCGGAGGCTGGGTTCTTCAGATTGATTCCTCGGTGATGCTTTACCGGTTTAAGGTCCATTTTGTTCCCTTTACGGTTAGGCACTTGCCTTACACTCAGCCCCGGTCTCTTACCCTATTAGATACAAGTTTAGCTTTTGGTGTATCTTTTTGAAATTCGATAGAATTACACCTTTCTTAGATGAATCGATCGGGGCTTTTGAGGATGTGGAGGGTTTCTCATAGCCAAGTCCCTCATATCAATCTTTACTCGAAAATAGGCGTTTATGTCTTTAGCGGTTTGAGATGATTTTGAAAAAACATCTATTTTCTTCTTGATTATCCTCGGTTTTTTGGACTTTCATGCGTTGAATAGCTCGCCGAATTTTGCTTGCAAGATTTTTTGAAGTCATCGACTTGCTTACATTAATTTCCATCGATCTTTGATCTGCTTTTCTGATCGAAGCTTTAACCGAGAATTTTAAATTCTCGGTTACCTTACGCCGGGTTTCGCGAATCTAAGTTGAGCTTTCTGAATCATTTTCTTACAACTGATTATTTACGGTCTCGACTTATCATTCTCGGCTTCCACAATAGCGTAAGTTTCTCTTTGCGTTGGAGATTGCTTAAACGAAATTGCTAGAGGCTGCCGGGGTGATCTCGGCGAGGTGTCTTTAATGATAGCGGTGTGAAAGCGAAGCGAAGGGGGAATTTTGGAGGTTACCTCAATTTGGTCCTCCTGGCCATCGAGCGGAGTTCATCATCGTCGGCGAGAATATCGGGATCTTCGTTTTTTCATAGAAGTCGTGGCTCTTGATCGGTGAAGTCTTCTGAGAGGGTATCCGGAGTCCTCGGGAGCGAGATAAGAATCGTCGATTCTGGCGTGTCGGCAACCATGGCTCTTCATCTCTATCTGAATTTGCTCTCTTTTTGTTCCTCTTTTTCTTCCCTCTCTCGGCGTCTGGTCAGGCGATCGTCTTTATAGTGACTGGCTACCGATTAAACGCGCTCACCGGATCCACCGTTCCTTTCCTTTGGGTGAATCACTCATACGTATGATACAATTGATTTCCGCTACGATAGTAGTCACGAGTTTCTTCATCGATTGGTTATCTCTTCCTTCCTTGGTCGACTATCTCTTTCCCGCTTTCATCTCTTGGCAGTCCCTCGATCTGTGGATGCGGTTCTTCGGAGATCTATTGTCGATCTGCACATCTGCGTCTCGGTATGTTGATAGTCCTTACTTAAAATCTTCGATACTTACGAGTTGTATCGACTTCTCAAGCTTC